>OX637332.1:21167736-21699853 GCA_951799405.1 Agapetus fuscipes
AAATATATACTTTAAATTATGTACATGCCAGAACAACGTTTGCCGGGTCAGCTAGTTTTACAATAAAATTAATCAATGTATTTTTACAGGTAAATGAGTTTTTAGTTTCCACTCAGCACAAAGCTTCGTCCAGCATCCCTAGCCAGTTTTGGTCATTTTCTGTTTTGATGGTTTTGAACTGGAGTGGCATGGCCATTGTTGTCAGCATCGCAGATGCAATATGCTTTGAAAAATTAGGTATGTATTCATTTTCATCTCTAATATCAACAAAACAGTCTAATAAGTATGGTGACTTGTTTGTTAAATTGCAACAATATTCGATGAACACTATATTTTTGATAACTTTTAGTAATTGTAATTGTTTGATTATTTTAATTGTTTAATTAATTGGTAATTGTTTGGTAATTGTACCTTGCAACCGGATAAGAACAACTGCCACATCACCAACACCTCTGCGGCACTATAACAAGTGTCATAGACCCCTAGAGTCTCTTGAATCTAGGGAATCTCCCGCACTGGCTTCCTTAAAAAAAGAAAAAACTTTCCTGTCTTTAATGAAAATAAATCATTTTTTTGTATGTTCATAAAAGGCTTGCAGTTTTTAATTTAAAATAAAAGTTTGTAAAAAAATATATAGCAAGAAAAACTTTGAGCCAATGACAGAGTAGAGTAGAACTGATAGAGACCAAGGTTAAATATGGACTTATTAGCATTGAAAAGAAAAAAAACTTCCCACATACTAATGTGTTTCCATAAAAAAATCTAATTAATGACTTATATCGGCTTACAAATTGAGTATATATTTTTTTCAAATTGATTGATTTGACTTGAATGAAATGCACTGGTTTTTTTTGTTGTTGTTTACAAACCTGAACAATGTTAATAACACTTTGTTACATGTAAGAAACTCATTTGAGTTCTAACAATATCTCAAATTAAAGCATAAATTAAAATTTTAAATCTAAATTCCATATGTAGCCTACCTATAAGTGCATTACCTGTATTGGATGCTCATCTCTAAGTTAGTTAATTATGTAAATGGCTTTTCTATTGATGCATTTGTGAATTATTACATGCATCAAATGTATAATTTATCTTTGCATTTTCAGGACCAAATGCTAATGATTATGGCAGACAGCGCCTATGGGGCTCAGCAGGCTGGGGAATCTTTTCTCTGATGGCAGGAGCCCTCATTGATGTCTTCAGCCCCAATCCTGAATACAAGGACTACACTGTAGCATTCATTATGATGGCCGTCTTTTTCGGACTGGATATACTTGTCTCCATTAAACTTAAGGTAAATATTGTATGCTCAAAAACGCAACTAAGCTACACATATAGTGTTACTTCTTGCCTGCGTTGTCCTCGAAGGGGTCACATGTGGCATTTCAGGACCTATTTATTTTTAGGAATGCAATTTTCACAAATTGCCACAAAATAAATTTCTGGTTTTCGATCAGAAGTGTTTTCTTTGATAATTTTTATAATATTTGTGTATGGAACTAAAGAGCCGCAACTTCACACCCAAAGAACCGCATGTGGCTCGCGAGCCGCAGGTTACTGACCCCTGGTCTACACCTATCTTTAAGATACATGGTGTGTTGTTTGCTCATAAAAAGTATGAGAGCTCCAATATTTTGACTCTTTGCCTGAAAAGTCCCAGTAGTTCCAGGTTCAATGATAAATAACATAGTCAAAGATATTATAAAATGTATCATAAACCCCAAATCATGAAGTTAAAATCTGAGATTTGTTCTTTTCAATTATCCACCGTTAGGCACCAATGATTATTTTATTATGGAAAATATTATATTATTTTGACAGTTCCTCTACAAAATTTGGATGATAATATAGTTAACCATGTTCATATTTTCTGGAATATTTATGTATATTTTTTGACAATTATAATATTAACTTTCTGATAACAATGGTGTCAGTGTGGCAAAGCAGATAAAATGCTGGTACTCAAACCAGTGGCGTGCATTGCTTTTTAACCATGGGTAGGCAACAATTTGGGATTTTCTCAGTTCCCATAAACCCAGATATTTATTTAACGTAAAAATGTGCTATTACATAATTATGTGCCTACGCTACAGTATCAACGGCTTCTGAAGCTCAGAACTATTTCAAATCAGTGTAGAATCGAAAGCTAACTTTGGTTTTACTAAGAAGGAGCAACTCCTTACAAGATATGAATGTTTTTTTTTCAGTAGCTTATTTATTGGGCAATGAAATTTTAGATACCTACTTTTTGTAAAATCACAATTTTATAGATCTTTAAACATTGGCTGCCATGTTAGCAATTTTCCTACAATATTTTTTTTTATCTATGAACTTTGCCATAAAACGAAAGTCTGTTAAAAGAAGAATCAATGTTTTATGTTGTAATTTTAAGGTCATTAAATATTTTTTCTACTCCCATTTGGTAATTTACTAATTACAAAACGGCTAACGCAATCACAATGCCATACATTTCTACACCCGTTGCATAATGTTACATTATGCAACCGGTAACCGTGTTAAAATGAACATGTGCGCATGCGCATTGTCAGAATTGGAACCATTTTTTAATTTCAAATGTCAACCTTGTATGGGGGTATGAAGACCTGTCAATCCAAGATGGCCGCAAGCGATCAGCTGATTAGGCTTCATACAATATTAGTGATATTCGGTAGGTAGGAATTACCGTGGTGATGAGACTTTCAGCCCTGTTCAGATGAAAATAAATAAGTATATTTTATGTGTAGAGTCAAATAAAAATTGTTAATAGTGCTAAAATTTATCGAATTTATTTATCGGATTGCTCCAAATAAAGCTTTCCTTTTTTCAATGGAAAATAAAAGGCTTGAAAGGAAAACAATACAAAAAATTTCACCGCAAAAAATAAACAAACTCCAAAAGTTACTTGGTTAATAGGTGACTATGAGGTTGATCATCTATGCTGTACAAATTTGGTTCACCTGCCAATACAACTGCAGGGCATATGTTTATTTGAGTTTTGGGTTTGAATGTTTAAGCTTATATGCAGGATGTAAAAGCGCGACCTTATACATATGTGTCGGCTTGTGGGCATGAATTCAATATGAAACCTAAATATAATTTATTTTTACAACTTAGGTTAGATTAGATAATCGAAGGGAATGATAAATCACACGTTTTGACAAAGGTAAGGTTTTAATTACTTCAAATGGACGAGTACATTATAATGACTATTATTCACTATTTTGTTAATTCTCTCATGGTCGTAGAAAAAGTATTGTATGCCACTGCACGTAATTAGTCTTTGTAACACTCGTGCTTTCTATTGTGCCATTCGGCTGCGCCTCATGGCACAAACTAGCACTCGTGTTAAAAAGACTATCATTACTTGGCAGTGGCATAAATAACTATTGTTGCACAAATTTTGGCATAGTCCACATGACAGCTTTTTCATTAAGCGAAGTATTTTCAAGATAAAAATTAGGAATGGAGATACAGTCAGTTGAATTACAATTATTCAATACACACTGTTTTGTTTATTATTCGCGCTTTCAAGCTATCATCTGCAATAACTCAAGTCAAGAATAAGGTAGGTACTTACTTGAAAAAAAAATAAATAATAATAATAATAATCTAAGTTGCAAGGATATATTCATTCAAAGCTCTCAGATGTATGCCCACAAACAAACACGTGTAGTTCGCGCTTACAAATGCTGATTGTGTACTTACAAATAAAATCCAAACCTCAAATGAACATAAGCCCTGCAACTCTTGCCGACATTCCCTGAAACAGGGGTGACATTGGCAAAGTGAACCATTTTTTACAGTATGGGTGGTCAATATATGATTTTACAATATGGGTGGTCACTTGGAAGGCAATAAATCACTTTTAATATACTTCAATGCTTTTGTGCAATATGTGAAAATAAAACTCTGTTTAAAAATAAAAAAATCTCATAAAAATGAATTTTCACTGTGTGAATACACAAACTTTAAAAAGTAAAAAAAAAACCACTTCTATATTACTAAAAGTGGCTTCGATATGTTTAAAATTCTTAATTAAATAACATTTAAAATTCATACCAAATGTATGCCCACAAACATACACGTGTAAGTTTAAGCTTACAAATGTTGCATGTGTACCTACTTACAAATTAAAATCCAAAAAAGAAACATAAGACTTGCCACTTTTATCGACCTCCCCTCAAACAAGGATAACTGTGGTAAATTTAGCCATTTTTTACAGTGCTGGTAGTCAGCCTCAAAATAATAATTATTAAAAAGATTGACATTTCACACCACAATTTCACACCTTTAACATTATTACTTTTTATCATTATTTATTTAGAAAAGAACAACAAATGACAAGACTTTTTTAGGTTAATTTATACTTCAAAGAAAATAATTTAAGATACACACACGCAGTTTTCAAAAATAATCACGAAAACACCCTTAATTTACATTATTTTAGCTCTTTTTTTTGATATTCAAAAAGGAAACTTGAAAAAAACCCAAAATATATATTTTGGCAGCTCGTTTGACGTAACAAGTAAATGTCATTTAAGTAAACCAAAGAAACTAACAAAAAACAGTAGGTATCTAAACACGTGGTATATCTTTCTCACAATACCGCCGAGCGGTGTCACATTCTTCTATTTACCCTTTCTAACGTATTGCGTTGTCCCTTTTTAGGCATCGCCTTTTTGGCATAATAATTTTGCGACGCTGTCGTGCACGCATTGCGAGAGTTCGTATGAGTCACTATCAGTACGCTATCATTATTATCATCATAATATCTCAGTTCAACTAAAGATGGAACTGAGATATTATGATGAAAAAAATGAAGCGAGAGCTGCGCTATCCGAGATTGGCGGAGTGGGGCGGAGTGTGAGGGAGAGAGGGAAAGTGAAGCAAAGTGATGAGCGACGAGCGGATATTATATGCTATACCGCATGTAATTTGAATTTTTAAAAGAACAGAAGATGAATATTGTTGTATGAAATGTGTGTTTAATTCAGTTCGGCAACAACTATTGAACTGTATGAGATGTACGCCACTGACTCAAACTAGCATTTTTGAAATAAGGGCAAGTTGGAGCCCCGTCGAAGAAGAAGGTTGTAACAATGCGTTGGCATTTATTTCTGTCTCGATATTCCAAAATGGCGGACCATTGCATCGAAATGACCATTCATTTGGCATTGGCGATGTAAAAGTCCTGCACTTGGAATATAGGTACAGATAACTAAATGCCCTAGAAATAATAGAAATCTGTAAACAAAAACAAAATGGCCATATTGTTATTGTGCAACTCCCTACAGCTTCACCTCTACTAATAACCCCTTTCCCCACCCCCCCATCATAGCCACACCTATTCAAAACTCTTTCCTGACCAAACAAAGGCTTACTCTCTCCCCTCACCCCACCATAGCTCCGCCCCCAAAAACTCTGAATTAATGTTGTAATTTTAAATTTTAGTTGCTCTCTTGATAATGGGGTGAAAACATTGAAAGCGCTCGAGGAATAAATCAACTCGTGAAAAAAAACTTTGTTTCATTTTTACATTATTATTTTTAATGCTTTATATATTTACAGTACAAGCAGAAAAAGATGTCTGTGAACATCTTGCAGAATGTTGGCACGGTGCTATCTACCGGTCGCACTCGCCATTTCTTGCTTTGGGTGACTCTGGTCGGCATGTGCACCGGCCTGCTTTGGCAATTCCTCTTCTGGCATTTAGAAGATTTGGCCGGCAAAGATTGCAACCAAACCCAGCTGACCAAAACACTACAGGGACTGGTTAGCGGCCTGCAATGTTTCTGCGGAGAAATACCATTCTTTTTCTTTTCAGGTTTGTTGTTCTCTTTTTATTTTACAGCTGTCCCTCGATAATCCAATATAGTTTTCGAAGTAGTTTCAGATTACAGAAAACGTCAGATTATCAAAATGGCTGTCCTGTAATTTATTGAATCGATGTGCTATAATCTTTTTATACAGTTCTGAACTGTATTAATAACTATGAAATACTTGGGACAATATAAAATCTCATAATAAAGTTGAAAAAAAATATATGTGGGTGGCATTACTCAAACATGTTTCTTCTACAATGTTGGTTTAAGGTTTCAAAATATCCCGTCGGAATACTAAGTATATCAGATTTCAAACTGTCCGATTATTGCGGAGCCAGCTGTATTATTAAAAATATAATTAAAATATATTAAAAAAAAAAATGTTTTTTTTTCTTATTCAAATTTTGGGTAAGTCCCTAATGCACTCTGCTCAAATTTGAAAATGTATTTTTTTTTCACAGCGGGAAAACGTCACACTTCTATGGATTCTTACCTTGCATGACTTGTCTGATTTGTTTATTTTTTCAGGGGCGATTTTGAAAAAGATAGGCCACATTCATTCCATGTCACTGGTGCTGCTGGGTTATGGGCTTAGCTTTGTGATGTTTTCATTTTTGTCAAACCCCTGGTGGGTTCTGCCCATAGAGCTGCTTCAAGGTGCCACCCTAGGAATGATGTATGCCATAATGCCTTCTTACGCTAGCTTAGTCGCTCCAAGCGGAACTGAAGCTACAATACAGGTAATTTTAAGTATTTTCAATAATTAATGATAATAATTACTGTTTGTTTGTGAAACCGGTTGTAGACTTTGAGTAAATTACTCAAAGTAATCATAAACAAAGTTGGTCTTTTTTTTCATCTTCATTCTTTTAGTTTTAAATTTTATCACTGTATTTTACAGTGGGAAAAAAAGACTTACTAATTGTGCAACATAAATATTTTTAATTTAATAGTAATGTTTATTCCAAAATTTCATAATTTGTTTTCAGGGTTTGGTTGGAGCTGTTTTTGAAGGAGTTGGAACCTCCATTGGCAGCTTGGTTGGTGGATTTGTTTTCATGAAGTACGGAGGCGGCTTGACCTTCAGGATATTTGGATGTGGGGCCTTGATTGCATTCCTCCTAAACTGCATTGCCTCCTATAAACTTAAATCACTGAAGAACGAAGGTAAAAAGGAAGAAAATCTATCAACATGAGGCCTTTGTGACTAACACTTATGTATAATACTATACTCATATTACTGTTTATGTTATATATTTAATAAACAACTTCTATACTCTTCAACTTATATACCTGGTACAGTGGTACACAAATCGTAAGAAATGTGAGTGACATTTGAGCGAAGGCACTGCTGTGATGTTCAAAGCTACCAATCGAAGGTTAATGGGCATCATTTTGTTTTTCTTTATCAAAATCCTCCTTCAGAACCATATCAAACCTGCGTGACACCACTTCTCATAACTGAAGGCATGCAAATTGATCTTTTTTAAAAAATATAAAATAAGCAAAAGCAAAAGGCTAATTTCATGCTTAACTGTCAAAGGTTATATATTACAAGATGGCACCAGAACTTCCATTTCCAATCACATTCATGTAGATATGTGTACCATTGCACTTCAGATGAGCTAAAGGACAGCAAGACAATATAAATGAGCATAAAAATAGATTGGGTACATTTTTAAGAAACTGTACTTATTTCTTAAGAATCGTACTTAATATTAAACTAAAAATGTAGGGTTGAGTGCGGAAAGATGCAACTCTGCTTCTATAAGTTGCAAACCAAAGAGAGGCGTCAGGGGACAGGCGGAATTGAAGGCAGAAATTGAAGAAGGCTAAGGCTCAAGTTGAGCTGTGAGAATTCTTGTAAAATAAAAAAGTAGACAAGTACATTTTTTTAAAAGTGTTTTTTAATGTGATACTATGATAATAAAAGAACCTAACTCTATAAGTTTGTACTTTTATTCTTATGCTCATTTATATTTGGCACACATCTTTGGTGTGCGGTTGCACCTTGAGTGGTAAGGGATAAAAAATCTGCTAAGAATTTCACTGTAAATACTCATTTGTTTATCTGACAAAATCAAATCTCAAAGTAATCATTTACACTTGTAACAGTGTACCCCTATTCTTACAAGTGCCATTTTTGACAAAATAATTATGATTCTCTATCAACATTATTTTTCTGCACCGTTTTATTTGTGCCTGAATATGCAATGAAACAATGTAATTCCTTCAATTTATGTTCAACGCATGACACAAACTGAATTCTGTTTTGTGCCGATTTGCAGACATTGCGCAAATACTCCTTACCTGTTTCTATATTGTATTAAATAGTACAAAATGAAAAGTATTGAAATGAATGACTTTTTTACCTCAAATAATGATGCAAATCAAAACTAAGATATGTATGTTCTTTTGTACCGTATTAATATTAGTTAATCTACTAAGGTACAAAATTGTTTTTTGTTTACATGTAATTTTATCATAATATTTATGTATATGTTTTATTCTATATGGTTATTTGTTAATTTGTAATGTATATATGTATGTACTTGTAATCAAAAGTTTTTTTAGCTACTAATATTTTTGTGTCCATTTTTTCTCTATAAATGTTATGCATGTGCTTTTTTTCTTTGTGTGTGGTGATACTTATTCTAATCATTATTATGTCCTTTATTTTTTATGTTAAATTTCATTTTAATCTCAAAAATACACATGAGATTATAATTATTATAATGTGATTGAGCTACAGGGGCGTGCATCCCATGTAGGCACATGCGCCTAATATGTAGGCAATATATGGTAAGAAACCATTTACGCTTGATATTCAGGTTTAAAATTCTAAATTTAAGTTTGATTGAGCTGCTGGTATGCGGCTGACCACCCATACTGTAAAAAATTGGTTCACTTTGCCAATGTCACCCCTGTTTCAGGGAAGGACAGCAAGAGTTGCAGGGCTTACGAGTATGTTCATTTGAGATTGGGTTTTTATAATGTAGGCCCACATGCGGCATGTGTTAGCGCAAAATTATACATGTCTGCTTGTGGGAATGCATTTGATATAAATCTTAAATATCATATATCCTTGCAGCTTAGATTACATTAGATTAGATTGGAGCCATCCTTAACACTTCAGCCAATTTCAAATGAGCCATTTCAAAGCAATGGGAGAAAATATTTATTTTGAAATGTATTTGCCTATACCATATGCACGCGTCTGCTAAGCTACACATTTAGCGTAACTTCTTGCTGCGTTCTCCCCAAAGGGGTTGCGTTTGGCGAGTGGGATCTATTTATTTTTACAGGTATGCTGTAGGAAGAATGAATATTTTTGTGATCTGCATTTTGTGGAAGTCAAATTTTAGATTTTTTAGAAAAATTATGCTTTTTCTTGCATATAACTATTATGAAACAGAAATGGTTTTGTTTCTTCATAAATATTCTTCATGAAAATGTCTCTCGGTTTCTGAGAAGTATCTGAACTTTGTTTTGCTATCTTTTATTGTTTGCATGTGGCATGCCTGTTACAATTTATTTTAAAAAATTCCTTCCAACTGGCATCGGTTTGGTTGTATCAGACATATTTGTATTTAAAACATATTATTTAAAAAATCAAGCATACATACATCTTACTGTTATGAGTTTTAATATACCTAGATGGATGCAGTTTTTTTGTTGGGGTTCTTTTGGGCTTCCCATTGCTTCTTAAAAATATGTTTGGACTTAATTCATCCCCATCCAAACTGTTGAGAGTTGGAAATCACAAAAGAACATGGTATTTATTTATTATAAAAATTAACCTTTTGAGTTAGGCTACAGCTTAGGTGCTTTTAAAATGGAAAATTTCCTTGTTATAATGCTTTAATAATAATGCTGTTTGTTTAACACACTGTTTACTTTTGCCGATGCCACCCCTGTTTCAGGGAAAGGCAGTAGGGGATGCAAGGGTGCATGTGAGGTTTGGTTTCTTTTGTAAATACACATACATGTGTAAGTGCAATTTATACTACTTGTGGATGTATTGAATATGAGCCTTAAAGTAAATATACTTTTTCAACTCACATTATAGATTAGTAAGTAAAAAGCACTCATTTTACTTTTTTTCATTTCATTCTCAATTAAATGATATAGAACACTTCGATGAATGGGATTGTATTTTTCTTAACAAGTTAATGTAAATTCTATGGAAAGGCTTTCAAATTTAAACATAACATAACTCAAGGGATGGCAGTAGTAGATGGCGAGGGATGAATTCCAAGAATATTTATCTCTGCACTTTAAACTGTTTATTTATTGACTTTCTACTAATGTTTCCATGCTACGATATATTTAATAAATGTGGCTTAATTGTTTGTTGTTTTTTAACAGAGTTTTCTTCTATAATTCGCTATGCCGCACCAAACGAAGCAATGGATATGTTGGACGATGATCCAACTTTGTGAACTGAAATAAGCTATTGAATTTTACTGTCAATTATTAATAAATGCCAATCCAAAGCACTCACGGTGCTCTGCAAAGTATAATTGTATAAGTTGTATTGTTTTTGTAGCTATTGTTCATATAGAACAGTGCCTGCCAACTTTTTTCTGTTGTACTCAAATGTGTCACTTGAAAACTCAGGTATGCAAAGAAGGAAATTTTTAAAATTGATCATTATGAATAACATAATCTTTTTAATGTCAAAAACGTCCCTAACTGTTTAAAATTCTTTTGTTTGTCTTTTCCCAAAATATTCACTAAATGTTGCCAATCAGCTTTAATTTATTTTTATTTTTTATGATCCATCATAATGCAACTCAGCTGCACATACAGTGCTACTTCTTGCCCCGTTGTCTCTGAAGGGGTTGCATGTGGTGTGTTGAACCTATTTCTTAAAACCGGTCAGGGATCGGTCTGTATCCCCACTTCATTTGAAGAGGGGATTCTCCTGCTCCCAAGGGGACAGATTCTCATTTCTTGTGAAAACATGTAAACCTTGCGGGTATTTTAATTTTGGGATTGAAATAAAACCCTGAAATGAAGATATAATTTCTGACACCTTTGGTGGGAATCAACTGAGCTATCGATCCAGGTTTTGAAATTAAATGTTTCTTGCAAAGTGCTTACAGTATTAAATTACTAGTAAAGCTCCAATAAAGTCTATTATATGAATCATAAGGGAAAGTAAAAAAAGTCTTTTTTGACAATTACAATTTTGAAAAATTGTTAGGTAGAATTTAATTTGGTCAATTGAGAAAAATTCTTAGAGTTTCCAATCAGTTATTCAAAAAGGCTTTGGGATTCATGCGCATGCTTTTAAAAATATAAATATATATATTGTGTGCTACAGAATCAGTTCACAAGGAAGTAAAAAGTTTGGCAGACGCTGAGATAGTCATTGAAATGTAAATGAAGCATATCGAAAGGTAGTTAACATGTAGGTTCAGAAAATTACAATTTCAAATTTAGTTAACATTGACTGAATTAGACCCTGCATGGTTTTTTGTTATGTTTTGTATTTTTAATTTAATTATTGAACTCTTAAACTATGTCTTGCCAATTTTTTAATTTGTGTTTTTGTAGTTTTTTAAAATTAATTCAATCTACTAATTATGTATGGAAAAAATAGTCTGAAATTTGAAATGCATCCTTTTATTACAGTTTGAATTACATTTTTGATAATAGGTATCCTGTCTTTCAAATAGACTTGAATTTTTGCGAAAACCATTTTTTAAATGTGTTACTTTCATTGCCAGAACATAAAATGCAAAATAAATAAATTGATCAAAAGCAATGCCGATGGTATTAAAGAGTACTTTTAAGTATTAATATTTTACATGTTTTTACAATATGACAAAGGTGCTGTTCCTTTTACTTTTGTTTATCTTTTTCTTTTGACGTTTTCTTCTGCATTTATTTTGTTAATATATTGTAGTATTGTTCTTGTTTAGTACTTATAATGTTATTTTGATTACATTAAAGGTAAAACTGATTATGAGGTGATTCAGTGATTTGAGAAATGGTGGATAAAACATTATATTGGGTGTAACTTCTCATAGTAAGTGAACTAATTATATGGTAGTCATGAAAAACTTCACAACTACAGGACTTTCACACATGTTTATTGTTTTCTGTGGTGTATTGTGTATTTAGCTGAGAAACTCGTATAGGTCACTTATTCAGTTTTAACTTTAAGGTGTCGACATGATTATTGATCCAATCAGTCCAAAAAGTGATACGTTTTATGAAATCATGAAGACACCTAGATTCGTTTAATCAGTGTATGGTTTCAAATTTGTCTACATCTATTACCATTCCATGCTGAATATTATAATTGAAATGTACAAAATTTATCATCTGAATTTTTTTGTTTCCCAACATGTTTAATTTGTATTTCCAGGTAATGGGTACTGAATATCCTAAAATATTTGATAATACATTATCTACATTTTTTAATGTGTGTTTGAGAAGAAAAATATGTTATTTCTTAACTGAAATTCTTATTTATTTTTCAACTTAACTCTGTAATATTGTTTATATACTCTTATAAATGTAATACTCTATTTTAAGTGTTACAATCAAAGTTTGACCAAAGTGTACCAGTATTATGAATGAATAGTTTGATTCCTGAGACAAAAAAACTATCTATGAATAAGAATTTTTGAAATAGAAAAAAAATCCACTGAAAATTTCCAAGGTTTCATCCATGAAAAAGAAAACTATTTTCAAAAGACCCAAAAATATTAAATGTAGGGATTTAGTTTTGTATGTCAATTTATAAAATAAAGACTGGGAACTTCATTTATACATTGATGTTATTAAGCTTTGTAATATGAGTTGTTTAAATGTATTGACTGTCAGCTGTAATGCAAAATGCAACTAAACTACACAAATAGTATAACTTCTTTCCTGGGTTATCCTCGAAGGGGTCACATGTGGCAATTTGGCAATTTATTTTTATGGGCAAGGGGGCCGGCCTCACGCCAGCCACTTCAATTTAAGTGGAAGTTTCTCAGCTTCCGAGGGGGCTGGTTCTCATTTCTTGTGAAGGCTGAGTACACCTTGCCGGTATTTATTTTGTGTTTGAAATAAACACCGACATGGGAAATCATTTCTGACACCCTCGGTTGGGATCAAATCATTGCTCTCGGCATGGAATGCATGCATTCTACCAACTGAGTCATCAACCGAAGCTTGGTCGTCTCTACAAAGCACTGTAAAATATCTGAAATGATTTTATATTAGTATTATTGTGACTATTAGTGACATAGAAGTGTTGAGCCAAATTGTAAGTTGTTATCTTTCGAGAGAAATTACATTTGTGAAAATATGATAAAAATCATGTTCTTTAGACAAGTAAAGTTTTTGAATCAGATTTTAGTGATGTTCGTCAATATATATTTGATTTTAAAATCTCTTGAATTTAATCAGCTTAATTGCTCTGGTTCTTCTGTTTTTTTCAAAACTATTTTAAATCCTTTTTATGATAAGTATTCAAACTTTGGGAAATAATCACAAAAAAACTTTGAATTTTGAAAAGTTACTTGGCAGTCAATGCATTTGAGTAAAAGTATGAATAAACCATAAATAAATTGTCTTATGATAATTGTAAACTTGTTAATAAAATACATTTTGAAAATATTGTATTTTTCATTTTATAGATATATCTAGAGGTTTTCTAAGTGACACAAATTTTAAGAGGAATTAATATGTTCTCTAAGACCTGAAGCGCTATTCTGCTAATTACTTACACTTTGAATATCCATACAAGTCCACATCAAAACGTGACCACCTACTAGTGAATGGAGTACCACTCTCCATAGGAGGTAAGCTAATCCAGCCTTCTGATTCAGTGAGACTTCTAGGAGTCTTACTGGATCGGAATCTGACACTGGAGAGGCAAATAGATGCCACAATAGCTTCCTCTTTCTTTCACTTTGCGAAATAAAGGCTATTAGAAAGTGTTTACCGTCAGATGCGGTCAAGACCCTAGTGGGCGCGTTTGTGATGTCTCGGATTGACTATTGCTCAATGCTTTATAGTGGTTAGCCAAAGAAGCAGTTTAACCGCTTTCAATCTGTGTTGAATTCGTCAGCAAGACTCATAATCGGGATA
Source organism: Agapetus fuscipes (assembly GCA_951799405.1). Classification (NCBI taxonomy): domain Eukaryota; kingdom Metazoa; phylum Arthropoda; class Insecta; order Trichoptera; family Glossosomatidae; genus Agapetus; species Agapetus fuscipes. Next base: position 21,181,656 of record OX637332.1, read on the forward strand.
CCCATTCGCCCAATTCGCTCACATCACTCCGCTGTCAAAAAAACTACATTAGCTTCGTTTCCCGGAGAGGGTGGTCTACCATGTTTGTGTGATGGTATAAAAAGCCATCAATGGCTTGGCTCTTATCTGACTGACATGATTTTGCTTGTTGAAATGGGTGTAAGGAGGCAGACACTCAGATCCGCGGGCGATGGAGCAGTCAATTTGGTTCAGCCGCGCCGTCAGATTCGTACAAATTTCGGAGACCGTGCTTTCCGTGTTGCGGGTCCGGTGGAGTGGAACAGACTGCCACCCGGAGTGAAGAACTCTAAATCTGTGGGTGTATTTCGCGGAGCACTCAAGACACACCTTTTAAGAAAGTCTTATCCATGATCGGAGAGGGCTCTTGAGGTGTGACACACACAAAAATGGCGCTCTCTTATCATGTGTAATTTAAAATAAATTAGCCTGATATAATAATAATAATAAGTCGGAGCTTGCGAAAGAACTCCACAGATAAAAAATCACAGTACACCTTATTTTTGGACACAAATCGCCAGCTCGTCGCGTTAAGGTTGTAAGGAATTTGGCAGAATAACACTTCTGGACACTGTTGTCGAAGTAAGGCCAGATATTTTTTGAAGCTTTTTAAAGAAAAACCTGTGTGACAGTGGGAAAATATAGCATTTAATGTGGCTTCGAAAATAATTAGGTAAACTAGACACAAAGCCTGATGAAGATGATTGTGATGACAAATTCAAAATAAATCATAGCAACTTTTGGAAGAGCCCGGGCCAACATGTTGACCTGGGGATTTCTGGGACGGGAGGACTCTTCACTATTTGAGTGTGGAGCTCAGCGAACAATGGAGCACCTGCGGTGTTGTCCCTCCTGTCTGACAAGCTGCTCCATGGATGATCTCTTTGCGGGAAACCAAAGAGCTGTAGACATTGCTCGTTACTGGGCCAATACGGTGTGAAGCTGACACAAAGAAGAAGAAGAAGCAACTTTGGGGTGTAGAACTCGGGAACAATGACATTTGACAGCATTGGCAGGAGTTAAAGGAGGTCAAAACTCACAAGAAGGTCTTGGCAGGTCGTTACTTATGGACACAATCCGTTAGTTGAAAACATCTGTCTTGCCTGCCAAGCAGTACAGGGTTTTTGTTTAATCAAATGAGAAAAATCAAAGATAAAATCGATTTATGCATTACAAAGTAGGATTTTTGAAATACAATGAGGTCGGAATACTAAAAGCAAGCAATATATATTTTTTTCAGTAATTTATTTATTTTTTGGGATTTAAATTAAAAAACTTTTATATTTCCAGGTAAACAATTATTTATTTCTATTTTACAAACATTTTCGATCTTTAATCATCGTCAGGTATAAAAAAAATTCAGGTAATTTTTTTTTGTCAGGTATACGGAATTTTTTTTTATACCTGACGATGATTAAAGATCGAAAACGTTTGTAAAGTAGAAATAAATAATTGTATATGTGGAAATATAAAACAGTGTTTTAATTTAAATCCCAAAAAATAAATAAATTAGTGAATATGAATTTTCAGTGTTAATACACAAACAATAAAAAAAAAAAAAAATTTTTTGCTACCCCCAGAAGCTTCAGACTGTTTCCATTCAGTAAAAAATGCAAAAACATTTAGTCTACCCTCTATATTTTACCTTTATGTATTATCATGCAATACTTCTATAGTTCGGTCTCTTTTGGGCTATCAGCGATGCTCTATTTTCATCAAATATTTTGAATAAAGGAACCATGAAGTGGGAATGCTTTAAAAAACATTCTCAGAGGGCAAAGGCCACTTATATGTATTTAGGTCTTTAGAAACCAATAAAAAAATATTATTTTTTTGTTTGAATATTAAGGGTAGAAGATTATGCTATTACATTCATGAAATTTTTCTGCCTACTTTAAAAATTCATGACTTTGTATAATCTATTTCTTCTTTGATAGTATCTTCATATTGTCGGGATTGGTGTTCCATGTTTGTTTTTTTTCTTCAGAAGAGATCCATCAGATTTTTAATTTGTATGTAAAAATGCAAATTGTTGGTTTGGACGTTATGTATATTAATACTGTTAATAACATTCCTGCACATATACTACTATGGAGAAAAATCTTTTATTTTTTATAATCATAGTACAATATTTTAATTAATATCTGGTGTAAGTATATACTTCTATTACATACAATTCTATAGAAATTGTTAAATCATTTTGAGTGCGAGGGGGAACAAAAATAAATTTGTACATCAAACAATCATGATATATGCATTACGTGTTCTAAAAAATAAAAACAATAAAAACACATCTAAAAACTAAATATAAAATTATATTTAAAAACTTAAAATTATGTTTATTGATAACTTATCTAAAAATATATATTTTATAAATTATACAAACCTAATTTCCTACATAAAAAAATCTAACATTTTAGAAGGTATTAATAAAAACAATTATTTCTCTTTTGATTCAAGTTTGAAGTAAACACTTTTATATTCAACTGAAAATAATATTTTTCATATATATTTGTTATTAAATTACATTTATTATTTTAAATTAAAATCAATAAATTAAACTTACAAACTGGTAAAAATACAATTAACAATTTGATCAACTAGTGATATATATTATTTAATGCTTGATTATATTTTTAATCAGCACACATTCTTTTTAAATACTTTGATATTGTTGTGTGAAGTGCAGTGACTGAAATGGTTTTGCTTATTTCTTACCGCTATCTTCCTTTACTCTATCATGTAATTATTTGTTAAATATGCTTTAAAACTTTCAGTTTTAATAAATATTAATTCTACATCTTAACTTTGTTTCCAGGTCAACAGGGGGGATATCCATATTGTTAAACATTGAATAACTTATTTTGATTATGCAATTCTTGATTTTCCCCGGTTAATGATTTCCGTCAGAATGAATAATCCATCATCAAGTCATTCTGAAAAGTAAAGAAAACAATATAAGTCATGAGTTGGAAAATAAAAAATAAAAATCCAGTGAACAACTTTATAGATTTGTATGTTGATTGATAAATTAAAAAATCAACATTGAAGACTGATCTGTAACTGTAACTGTAACTGTAACTCTGTCGCCATTCCGCTAGGGGTGGCCAGAGCCTCTGCAGAGTTGCCTCCATTTTTTCCTATCCTGACATACCTCTTTCAATTCCTTCATATCCATCACCTTTTTCATGCATTTTCTTCTTTTTCATCAAATTAGTTATAAATAATTTTATTTGAATTAGATACGCCTTTATGTTACAAACCTTGATGGAATAGCTTCTGGTACATTATCTGGTTCAGCTTCCATATCAATCGGTTCCTTGTAGTAGAATGCCTCTGCCATGTTAACTGGCTGCACACTCTTCATTTCCGTAGACAAAGTAATAGGTTCCTCAACGATTATAGGAAGATCCTCGCTTCTGCCTGCAATGATCTTCTCCACAATATCCCTGGTTTCCAGCAAATTGGACTGCGGGTTCAGCGGGCTTTCTAGAGGAATTACACTGATGATGGGACGAAGAGAGCCGGCTGCGGGTGGTATAACGTCGTTCATGAGTGGAGGAGGAGCTAGCATTGATGGAGAGTTGGTTGCAGGCATTTTCCTTCTTGTACATTCACCGAGAAATCTGCTGTTGTGCTCTGTGACTCTGCTTATTAAATCTGGGAAGTGCTTGTCGCATAAAACAGGATTATCTGTAACAAAAAAATAATCACTCTTATTTGTTGACCACCCATACTGTACAAAATGGTTCACTTTGCCAATGTCACCCCTGTTTCAGGGAAGGTCGGCAGGAGTTACAGGACTTACGAGTATGTTGATTTGAGATTGGGTTTTTATATTGTAGGTCCACATGCGGCATGTGGACGAACTTAAACATGTCTGCTTGTGGGAATGCGTTTAATATAAATCTTAAAAGATATATATCTTTGCAGCTTAGATTTAGATTTGGATTTTAGATTTGTTACTTACTAAAAAATTCACTCCCCTACAATACTTGTTACTCTTAGATGCTTTCTATTTGTTGAAACTTATGATCTTTAGAATTGCAAGGATGTATAAGTTTCATTTAGATTTCAGTGACATGTGAAATGATTTATTCTTAGCTTAGTAGATATTTGCAAAAATTTCATATCTTAGGTGCAATGCAGTAATTTCGATGACTTTAAACTATCGCAGAGTAAGAAATCTAGGTAAAAAAAATAGAACAGGTTTGAAATTTTATAGTAAGAAAATTTGTTTAGCCAAAAAATTAAAAACAGCAAAAAATATTCATGCGGCATTCATCAATAGAGCTATTTTTTTTGCTTCCTATCTTTTACTCAGCACCATATAAAAGCAAGAGTTGTTATTACAAAGCGCGCAAAATTCAGCAAACAATAACGCTTATTAGCTGCTTTAAATATAAAAAAAACAGCTAAAAGTAAGTGAGATTCAGTCAATGTTATCAAATTTAAAACAAGTTAGTTTTAGTTCTTACAAATTCTTAATGTTGTAGAGCACCTATTTCAGTGCTTAAAAACTTTCTTCAACATAAGGCAATTATCATTAATATATTATAATTTTTAAAATACAGTTTATTTTAAGCTCACAAATTAATAAAAAGAAACACAAAATGTAAGCAATCAAATTATAGATAATATAAATGCACAAACATACATAGAATTTATTTTTCATAATAATCATAAAAATGCATACTTTATAGGTAAATAAATAGATACACACTAGCAAAACTGCCAAATTTTGTTATAATAAAAGCAGCAAAATAAAACAAGTGCAATAAAAATACATAATTGATATTCACTCACCAAAAAGGTAGATCTTAAGTGTTCCTGAAACGCCTAGTATTGAGCACCTCGTCTTTGTTACCAGGTCGTGGTTTATGGACTTGATGTAGTTGTGGGATAAGTCTGCTTCACAGAGAACTGGCAGTCCGTGGAAATCTTTGTCGAGATATGTAATGTTGTTATTTGTGGCTATCAATTCTTCCAACGCTGGCAAATACGTCTGGAATACAAGAATATATTTTAAGGTCCATCATTATAAAGGAAAGCCGAGATTAATTAGATTTGGTGACATTGTGAAAGAATGGAACTTATAGAACGAATATTTAAAAAGGAGATAACCGGTCCGTAGCTCAGTGGTAACACTGCAGACTCTGAATGGGAAGGTTGTGGGTTCGATTCCTGGCGGAGCACAAAAAATATACCATTTATATTTTCAAATTTGCTCTTCACCGGGTTGAAAAATTCATAAAACCTTTACCAATGACCGGTCACCAAAGGTCCATCCAGTCTTACAGCAACTGGGTCTTGCTTGAGAATTGGCGTTTTGTAGCGACGACGATCAAGCTCGTAAAAAGGTCGATAGCTCAATTGGTAGAATGCTTGCATTCCATGCCGAGAGCAAGGGTTCGATCTCAAAGGTTTACTCAGCCTTCACAAGAAATGAGAACCAGCCCCTCCGGGAGCTGGGAAACCCCCCACTTCAACTGAAAGTGGTTGGTGTGAGGTCGGCCCCCTTACCTGTAAAAATAAATAGGTCCCGAAGCGCCACATGCGACCCCTTCGGGGATAACGCAGGCAAGAAGTTACACTAAATGTGTAGCTTAGTTGCGTTAGATGTATGAAATAAGATAGGTATTGATATGAAAGAATTTATAGAAGTACGGTATACAAGGATAGTAAGAAATGGAGACACCTTTTCAGTGGCTCTGGCCAGAGGAATGGCGACAGAGTAACACTAATATTCACAACAATCATTGCCTATGATAAGATCCCAAAATTTGGACTGTATGTAGTCTAAATATCTGGACCGGAATTGTTTACCAAGAAATTATGGACTTGAACCCAAGACTGACTATCCAGTTAGTTTCACAAATGTACTAATTTGATAATAATTCACTACGATTTCATAGATGTGCTCCCAATTAATTTGATATTTTTCATAGGAGTGCTCTTCGCCAGTTTATTTTAGAAATGCGTTCAACTCATGTTATTTGTATTTATTATGTTTTGTGCGCTGAAAATTCATTGTTAATCCTTTCTAGATAAAACTTCAAAGAACAAAGTAATATTTTTTTAAACACTTTTTATTTAATACCTGATGAAGGTCCATATATAGAACAAAAATGATAGTAAATTTATCTTTAAAAATAAAATAAACGAGTGAAAAAAAACAGTGTTTCAAAAAGTATTTCTTTGTTATTCGAAGTTTTATATAGAAAAGATCATATCATTTGTATCAAACCTTTGAAGTCTCCTCAAGGGTGGTGATGCGGTTATGAGACACATCTAGATGCCTCAGCTTATCGAGACCTATCAGGTCGTCGGGAGAGATGATCTCCAGCTGGTTGTAGCTGATGTTGAGTCTGATGAGACCGTGCAAGCCCATGAGAGCTCCACCAAGGTTGTGCAATCTGTTGTGGTCCAACTTCAGCTCCATCACCTTGGTCTCCAATTCAACCAAATTCTGAAATTAGTTCCATAACGTTCTATGAATAATAATTAACTGATGCTTTATCGTGATTCGTGAGAGATCATTATATTGGTAAAAGTATGCAGACCTGCATTAAGCCCACCGGCGGCCCTGGGCTGGAAGTCTCATCACCACGGTAATTCTAACCTACCGAATATCTGTAATATTTGTAAGAAGACCTATCAATCCAAGATGGCCGCAAGTCAACAGTTGAATAGTCTTCATACAAATATTACCGATATTTGGTAGGTAAGAACTACCGTGGTGATGAGACTTCTAGCCCAGATGACATGAAAGATATACCCATTTTATTTATTATGAACTAAAACTAATCTAAATTTAAAGTTATTAATTTCTAATGGGTAGCGAAACACATATTTTCATGCAAACTTACATTGTTTCAACTAGCTAAACAAGTTAATTTTATTTATTGAAATACATTTAAAAAGTTCCCTTAAAAATTTGTGTGGCATTTGTCATCAGGACCGATTTAAAAATAATTTGGCTTACTTAGTAAGGGAAAGAATTGCTTTTTCTTTTATTATTTTCCAATGTTCTTTGAGGCTTCCATATTTGTGCTGCCAAAGAAAATGATCTTCAAGTGCTTTTTTTATCATGTGGAAAGGATGAACACTTTCATTGTCTTTGCGAAGGACCACTCATAACATCGAGAGACGACAGTGAGTCCACATTACCGGGAAGAGTAAACTGAGATACAGCAAAAGTAAATATATCTGACATCAGCCTCCTTGAAGAGTATTACAGGCAACAGAAAAAATACTTAAATAATATATTAAGTAATACTTAAATAATATAATAAGAAACCATATATTCTCACCTCAGTATGCCCACTAAGATGTGTTATTTTATTGTGAGATAGATCAACAAAGTACAGAGACTTCAGTCCTTTGATTTCTTGCAGGGAAAACTCCGTCAGCTTGTTGTGAGTGAGGTTTGCAGTGACCAAAGACTTGAGGTAGGTGAGAGATCCATTCAAAGACTGTATCTGATTGTAGCCTAGATCTAAAACTTGCAGAGAATCTGCTTCCAGAAACTCGTCGTGGGCAAGCTGAAAGATAAAAATGTTCTTGTGAGATTGTATTTCGGAGAATCGATTTCAGTTGGTTGAGCAAAAACAATGAGTACCTATTCATGATGCACGTGTAAGTTTTTTGATATTAAAATATAGAGTGGGAAGTTAGTTGCTTGCTTTCAGTCATTTTTTTAAATATTATATGCATATGCGTCTTCCATATTTCTGTAAAATGGATTTGTGGACAGATGGATCGGGCATTTTCTATACCTACCTATTCGTCACTTTTTTTTACAGTCGGAACATTTCGACTGAAAGTGATTCTCATCTAGAGTTAGACAAGTACCTAAGTATTTACCCTTTCTCTGAAAGTTTTGGCGGAAATCAACATTTTCTCAATAATTTACTCAGAGCATTCCAAAATTATTATTAAATTGTTTGTAGGTATTATACATTTATACGTAGGTACACAAGTATTTGTTGATCAGTAGTCAGAATTGACTAAACTAAGACTGACAATCACATAAACATACAATCATAAAAAATCTTCATAAATAAAATTCCATGTACCTAAGTATAAAAAAGCTTTCTAAAGCAGGATTACGGATTGCATGATACGAGTAGCTTAAAAAATACTATCGATCATGGTACTAGAATTTAAAAGGAAAGTTAAGAAAATGGTTTTCGATACTGACATGGTTGATTTTGTTGAATGATATTTGCAGCTTCTGCAGTCGTCTGGCTTTTTGGAAGATGTTGTTCAGCGACTTTATGTTGTTGTATTCAAAGAACAGATTTTCGATCCTCTGCATCTGCCTCAGCTCCATGGGCAGTCTCTCCAGCTGGTTCTTTTCCGCATTTAGCATTAACATCTTGTACGCATTCTGGTTCAATCAAAAACACTGTTTAATTGAAAAAATACTGATTGGAAGTAAAGGTTTGGGCAATGCTTCAAGGGATAGCTTATGTAGAGACCTAACCAACCATGGGCAATTCGTTGTCGATGGACGTCAGCTTGTTCTCGTTGATAAACAGCCACTCGATCTCCTGCATCTTCCTCAGTGTGCCATTTAGACTGGAGAGCAGGTTGAGGCCGATGTGCACCTTCTTCAGATTATCAGGCAGAGAGTTTTGCTCCATTACTTTTATTCCATTGCCAGGAATAATTAAATGGTCCATCTCTGGAACATCCTGGAAAAAAACATGATACGTCGTGATTTTTTTTAATCTCCAAGCTTTTACCTTCATCAGATGATTGTAGCACAATAAAAAGAGGTAGGTAAGTACAATTCTTAAATATATATTTTTTAACACGTATTGGAAATAACTACCGAATACATATTATAAAGTTCGTTTGTTAAAAGAATTGATACACGAAAGAGGCGTATTATTAACAGTACCTATCGTTTTTTCTAGAAAAGATATTTTTTCTCCGTCTTCCCAAAGAAATAGCGCAATTTTATTTTAAAGCATTTGAGTTTTCCTTATAATTAAAAAAACTACTAGGATAATATATCTGGCGAGCGCTGTTTTTGTGTGAAATCTCAAGTGTCCTCTACATGCTTGGCCGTTGCTATAGAAAGCGCCAATACTCAAGCACGACTCAGTTGGTTTTAGGTTGGATGGTTCTTTGGTGACAAATCTTTGGTAAAGGCAATAATGCTTCAACTACCCCAAGGGCAATTTTTGAAAATTATATATATTTTTTGGAGAATCGAACTCACCATTTTCCATTTACAATTCGTGGGGTTAAGTATTAGGCTACAGACCGGTGTAAAGGTAAACAGATAGATTTGAACCTGAGACGTAAAGCATGTTTTGACCGCTAGGTAGGTACATCGAGTATAGGTACATACAATTATCAAAGATAGGACGTTGTAAGCGTTTTTGCTAGTAGGTACGTATGATTGTACCTACGATGTCAATGAAGCAAATGAATTGACATTGACGTTTTCATACAAATGTAGGTAATTTGAGTTAATAAAGTGAGTATCCGTCTTAGTATCAAAGTGAGCCGTAAGTACGAGCAGTATATGTAAGTACTACGTACCTACGTAAAAAGATAAATACAGGCTTTAGATCAGGAGTAGGCAACGGAATCCCAGAGGCATTTCATTGATCTATCTATGATCTAAGTTGCAAAGATATATTTCATTTGAAGACTACAGGGGAAGAACAAGGAATGCCAGTTGAAGAAAATCTTGAGTAAATCCAAATTATAAATTTGAAAGTCTGTATTTTTCTGGTTATTGTCTGTCACAAAGAACCAGAAATACCGCCATGAACTGTGGTGGCGACTGTTGTTGCATTACAAAATTTGCAGAGCTTTAGAAGCATACAGATAGCACTAGATACTGAAGTGCCATACAAGCCGATTCCCATCGGTTTCCCGTTTAAAATGAGGCAAAAATGATAATAAAGTAGACTGCATGGTTTCAATGGGGAAAAAATACGTATTGTTTCTTTAGTTTTAAATGTATCTTTTTACTTTGTGCCTACATTTTTTTAACTACTTTGTTACATCTTTTAAAAGGGAAGCCGATGGGAACCGGCTTAAATTGCACCCTTCGCCACTGCTAGATAGATTAGTAGATTATTATTTTCTTATTTTTGCTGACATTCTTTGTTTTCCCCCTGTAATATTCATTTAGAATTCGTATAAAAAGCATACCCACAACCGTTTGACACGTATAAGTTTACTTATACTATTCGTTTTCAATGTCTTTCGGAGGTGGTATATAATTATTTTTAAAAAAATACTCATTTTACGTTACAATTTTCATTGCTCGTGAGGATGCCCTTGAAGGAGAAATCGTTTCACTTTTCAAGAAAAAAATTAAAGAGAAATTAAACATGATTTTCAATAAATTGTAATTAATTTTTAAAATTGATTAATAATTTTTGTAAGCAATTGACTTTCGATGAGTAAATCACTTCTTAAAGAAATATAATTATTAATGTCACAATAAACTTAAAATTCCTGTAAAAACATTATTAATACAATTAAGTTATTTCTACAATCGAGATACAAAAATTTAGCCTATTTATTGAAAGGTACACTACACCTGCGCTTTATTGTACATTTGTATGTAGGTACATGCTTTCGAGTACCTTAAAAATATGAACCTACGTATAATGTATTTAAGACCGTCGACACCAATCATTATCATCATAATCTTCTTAGTTTGAGAACCCAACAATATATTGCACGACTTCCAAATAATGTGTTGATTTTTCTTATCGGCTCATCCATCAAAACTTAATTTCCTCACTTGCTGAACGCAATGAAATCAATAAGTACCCTAAGTATTACGTATTGCGGAAATCTCACCTGGATTGCGTAAATAAAACAGAGGGAATATACGATGGCGCTCCTAGAGAGTGATTGAATTTTCATACATCCGTCACGGCTTGTTCCACAAGCGCAAAAACATCAATTGTTTACCAAAGAATTTAGTGTTTACCAAAAAATGAAAGCAACGCATCTAGAGAGCGTTTTATCCATGCTACGATCTATAATCTCAGTAGCAAAGATTTATTAACACGAAAGATACATATAAAATGTATTCCCAAAGTTCGCGCTTACAGATGCTGAATTTGAGATGACAAATAAAAATAAAAATCTCAAACATAACCCTTGCAACTTTTGCAGAATTTCACTGAAACAGTGTTGGCATTGGTAAAATTAACCATTTTGTACAGTAGGGTGGTTAGCATCATACTAACCTATAATTCAATGCATATCTATAAGTCAAGGAATGCATTTTCCGTAAAATATTTTGGTTTAAGGGTAGGTGAGTACCTACAGTGGCGTAGGGTGACTTCTTTCAGATGGTAGCCCAATTGAAACACTATACTACAATTTTGCACATGCGAACTTATACGTGTCAGCTTGTGAGAATGAATTTAATATGCATCTCAAATGATACATCTTTTCAACTTAGATTTAGATGAGATCATTGTATTTTCTCACCCTGAAGTCGTTGACGCCCAATATTTTGATTTGGTTCCTTCCCAGGTCCAGCGTGCGGATCTTGGGCATGTGTCTTAGCACATGTAGTGGAACTGCTGACAGGAAGTTGTCGGCCAAACTGAGGTACTTGGTGGAGTACAGGCCCTGGAAGGCCGCTTCGCTCAGGACGCTGAAAAACAAGAAAACAATCATCAGTCGCATAGAAAATCAACACTTCCAAATCCAGTCTTATTCGGGAACACATTTGCAATAAAGTACATGTAGTGAGCTGAACCAATTTTTTTCACAGTTAAGAATGACATCTGATGGGTCAGGGTCAAAGTTGTCGTGAAAAGGCCTGATGGTAAACGAACCAGCATTATTGTATTTGAAATATTATACATTTTCTTAAGGTTGTGGTCTTGAGTTGCTTGTCAATAGCACTGAAAATAAGATTGTGCAAGTTATATTTCCTTGACTTAAGGTTGGTATGAGGCTGACCACCCATACTGTAAAAAATGGTTCACTTTGCCAATGTCACCTCTGTTTCAGGGAAGGCCGGCAAAAGTTTCAGGGCTTGTGTTCATTTGAGGTTTGGATTTAAATTTATAAGTACACATTCAGCATTTGTAAGCGCGAACTACAAATGTTTGTTTGTGGGCATGCATTTGATATAAGTTTTGAATGTTAATATATTCTTGCAACTTAGGTTATATTTAGATTATTACAGGTAAGAACGGCAGCCTTCTACACCAACCAACCAACAGCCAACCACATATCTTAAAGGAGATTTAGGTTTGAAGAAAACGCCGAAGGAAATAATGTCTGATACCCATAGCGGCATTCGAGCCCCAACCCTGTGGTTTTGAACTCAAGTGTTCTAGCAACTAAACTACCGATCAGACACACAAAAAAATCAACTCCATAAATCCTTTACATCATCACTGCACCAATAACAAGATTTCATAGTTGAATAGCTTTATGTGGAAAAGGTCCGATATTTTCATTTCTAATCAAGTGTGAAAATTCTATAGAAGGCAATAAGAGCCTGAAAAACTTTGCCATAACAAAAAAAAACTAATTCAATGAAATGAATAACAATTTAATTTTCAATTTCAATGAGTGCATTTGTACATATTCTTGCAGGTTTTAACTTTTCAGAAGTATCAACTTTTGCAACGAGAAAGTAAATAAATAATAACAAAAATTTACAAAGTTCTCTATTCTTATCGCAAATTTTTAAAACCTCATAAATACACGTAGAAAATTTATACGTCACGTCACAAGCATTGATATTTTAAGATTGTAAAATTTGTAGAAATGTCAACTGTAAAAGCTTAACTAACATAAAACGCATAACACGTAACACGCAGGGAAATTTTTTCCTTCTTTTAATTCATAAAATTATACACTACCTTTTAAAAAATGCATCTGCTTTTTAAAAAAAATTATATGTGGCTTAGTTTTTAAATTCTAGCTCTGTAAAATTCGCCCGTTTTCGATTTCTTGCAAAACAGGTCATTTTTTTATTTAGGCGGATGTTACGTCGATGGATCTTACAATGTACTCGTACTATGGAGTGTACCGTTAGGTCTTTTAAGACCAACGGATCCATCTACGTAATTTTGACGTCACTGTGTGTCTCTTCGGTCCCTCTACGTTTTGGCGGGATTCAAATTCTCGACATTTTATTTTTGAAAATTATCAATGACTTTTTAAAGTTTGTGTATTCACACAGTGAAAATTCATTTTTACAAATAATTATAAAAAATTATAAAAAACACAGAGTTTTATTTTCACAAATTGAGTATTTATTTCCACCTCAAGTACTTTCGACTTATCCTCTTGATAATGACGTGAATAAGTCGAAAGTACTTGAGGTGGAAATAAATACTCAATTTGTGAAAATAAAACTCTGTGTTTTTTATAATTTTTTATAATTATTATCAATGATATTTTTATTTTTACTATTTTAAAAATATATGGTTGTGACCCTTGAAATGTACTCTACACAACCATAGTATTTTAAGCCGTTTTCCCCACCACTGCAATTACCCTATAATTCTGTCTTTTTAGCCTCACACATGGGTATCGCCGTCGAAATTTGTACCTTTTGTCTAGTGCGCGTGTCGCCTGATGATCTTCAGTTTTGCGACCCCTTCGGGGATAACGCGGCAAGAAGTTACGCTATATGTGTAGCTTAGTTACGTTTTTTTTATGTAAGTATAATTTTTTAACCAATATTAATATGCCTTAATCTCGCAAATGTGACGTAGCGCGGTAACGGTAACGCTAACGTTCGTCAATACAAAACACGCACGACATAATCGTAAAATTGATTTATTTGAAAATTAATAACACCAGCGACTATAAAAACACACAATCTTAAGAAGAACTTATGTTTCTAAGTAGAAAATACACAATTGACAACAGATTCCGATATTTACCTTAATAATTCCAAGCTAAATCCCACTCAAAACAATCACGACAAGTTTACGGTTGAGACGTAGACCCTCTCAGAAAAAATGAAGGTAGCGAATCAGTTTTTTTTGTGTTTTCCATACTGCATCAAAGAGTTACCATACGTGAAAAAATACTTAGGGATGCAAGATTTTTGTCAGTTTCAAAGAAAATGGTAACACACTAAAAGAAAAATTTCGGAACCAAAAATGGAGACAACCATTAGCAACTAATATTTAGTGTATAAATAAATAAATATTCTTGTGGCTAGTACAGAAAACAAAAGATACGTTACTAAGGTATATGAAAAAATACTCAACTTTATAAACATTTGACTATTTTTTATCGTATCTTGCCATCGAAGGGTCAAAAACGGATTGCCGACATGTAAAATTTGTATGAGAATGGAAAAACGGCGATTTTGTTTTATTTTTTTATTACATCGCCACTTCATGCTTTTTGCAATTTTTTTTTGTATTTCGATACGTTTTTTAAATATGTTACTCTAATAAATCTAGAATTCAGTAGACATCACCAGTTTTTATGAAAAAACTGAAAATCAGAAGCCGACACACGCACAAGACAAAAGGTACAAATTTCGACAGCGATACCCACATGCCAAACTAGAAAGCTCTATCCTCTAATAGGCGCAAAATAGCTTTGAGGATTGAAAGACATAAGGCGCTGAAGTGCTTACAACATTGCCTATTCGGAAATAGCAACACACGTCACAATAGGACATTCTAAGCATTGTGCAGCCCCTGTCTACAAATCGAGGAGTAGAAAAACTTCTAATGGAGAAGGAATGCCTTGAAGACTTTGTACAACCTGAAGAAGACGATGGAGATTCCTTAAAAGGCTGAGAGCAAATGTTGGAAGAACAGAGTTAACCGTTGACCTGATAATTTCTGGAACAGGAAGACTATTCACTCTGCGAATGTGGACTTCAGCAAACTATGAAGCACCTACTCTGTTGTGCCTGTCCCAAAAGCTGCTCCATGGATGACCTCTACAGAGTAACACAGACGTTGCCCTTCACTGGGCAAACACAATGAACGATGCAAGTACATTTCCTCTATCGTCTCATATTATAGATGAAGGCAAAAAAGTGACATTGTAAACTTCGTTTATCATTGTGATTATAGTTAAACAGTGCTTAGTGCGGGTCTGTGAATGAATAGGTATGACTATCAATGCACGATACACGTTTATTTCTAATCAATGGTTTATTGTTTGAGATCAAAGATCACTTTCCATCGCTTCTCCGCTCTTCAGGTTACTTCATCGAGTCGTTTGTGGTGATAATAGACGAACGCATGATGAACTATTCATGCAAGTTATAATCGAAGCTATCTGATGATTGTGGTTTGAATTTAAAAGTTGTAAAGTTAAATATACCTATGGCAAATATCCGTTTAAATTGCTTCGCCTGGAAATCCCATAGACTCACCACGTAGTAGCTAATCAAAGCTAACAGGTCAACGTGCAGCTTGAGGAACTCTTTTATAATCTAATCTATAATCTAAGCTGCAAAGGTATGTTAACATTTAAAGTGCATATTAAATGCATACCCACAGACAAGCACATGTAGGTTCACGCCTAAACAATAAACATACTCACATGAACATAAATCTTGCAACTCCTGCCGCCTTTTCCTGAAACGAGGTGGCATTGGAAAAGTGAACCAATTTTTATAGCACGGGGGGTTAGCCTTATACTAACCTATCAGTCAAAGTGATCAGTAAAAGGTGGAAATATAGGTGAACAACACAGGATCCGTGAGCCGATATGAAGTTTTTTGAGAACCACATAATTATATAAAGACATAAATAAGCCTTGTGCTGTATTTTAATTTCAAAAATAAATAAAAACTTTCATATTACTTTCTTTTTATTCGAGGGTAGCTTGGGTAGAAAACGATGTTTAAGAATAATTTTAATGCCAATTTTTAGACAATTATTCAGGGCCAATCAAGAAACTGAAGAAAATTTTTTTTGAAATTATTTTCTGTTTTAATGTCTAGAGAGTATTTGAGACGAATCAATGATTATTCTTCAAAAAGCTTAGAGAAGCAGCCCTCTGAATAAATTTTATAATATTAGCCTAAAAAGGCTAAACCATTTTAAAAAATTATGTTTTTCTCTCTAAATGAAATAAAATGACCATTTTTTTTACATTGTTATGTAAATAGTACTTAGGTATAAACAAAATAAATAGGGTAGGTGTATATAGACTCTAGCTGTAGGATGAATCATTATTAAGTACCTAGAGTAAGGAAATATTATATAAGTAGTATAAGTATTGGAAGCTTGTGGAATATGATGACGTTTCCAGACAGATCTAAGCCTAGAATGTTTTGATTGTAATAGCTATAAAAGGCGTGAATCGTCTGCAAGGAGTCTAAAAGTCTCAGAAATACTTTAAGCCGATACAGGCCAAGTCAGCGAAAGCCAACCATACAAGTGAACCAGTGTAAAATAAATTGTGAACAATTTAAAAAAAATCTCCGTCCGTTTTAATTAAGAAGACCGTCATTTAAAATTTTCAAAACATTAGAACCCTTAAAAACACTACAATATAATAAAAAGTTTTAAGCATGTAGGTACCAGTTTACCAGTACATTTTTACCGGTAGTAAAGAAAATGTATCCCGTGTAAGAAGGAGATACGACGTGGTAAATAAATTGATCGTGGAGGGGGTCTTAAGGTCCACACAAAACTATTACTAATTACACAAAACTAATTCTACAAATGGATCAAGCACGCAAAAGGCTCTTGAGGTGTGATTCACATAAAAAGCGCTCAACAAATACATCATCCTAATAAATGCATATAAAAAAGGAAAGATATCATCTGATTTTTTCTAATAGCATTTATTTACCTTTATGAATTTCCCGTTCCCCTATCTAGGTATGTACACTTGTACTTAATTCGCACTTATTTGTTTTTTACGTCTCTTGCCACTTTTGATATTATTCTCCTTAATATTGTTGTCTCAGATAAGTTACACGTCTTGTTCACGAAATCCTTCGTTTTTCTCAAACGAGTCATGATTGGACTCTTCCGCCGTTTGACGTAAACAAATTTGATAATTAACAGAGTACGATGGTAATTTAAGTGAAGCGTTTTTTTTTGTGTAAATCATAGTCAAGTTCGGCGACCATACAACAACATTCTTAAACAAAGCAACTCGCATACAATACTTTTCATAAAAATAAGCTTATGAAATGTTATTTTAATTAACGGCATTGTTCTCAAGGTACAAGTTTTCTTACATTACATTTATGTAAGGAAACATGATAGATATAAAATAAACCATGCATTATTTAGTAATCTTGCTAAACAATTTATTTTATTCACATAAAAAGTTACTTGTTCTGCGATTCTAAAGAGCCAAAAGATGCAATATAAGTGCATACATTCATACTTTAGACGGTTTAAATACAACCACAATGATCCTTGACTTAAAGGTTGGTATGAGGCTGACCACCCATACTGTAAAAAAATGGTTCACTTTGCCTTAAATAGGTCCCGAAGCGCCACATGCGACCCCTTTGTGGATAACGCAGGCAAGAAGTTACACTATATGTGTAGCTTAGTTGCGTTTTTTTTTTTTTTTTTTATCATAGTATGCTTAGATGGTTTGGACATTTGGAGAGAATGAATGAGGAAAGAATGACGAAGAAAGTATATTGTTACGAAATTAGGGTTCAATTGTCTTCAAATTAAAAATACACAGGTCTTCTTCAATAGTTATTTATTTTACACAGTTACAAAATTTATTTTCACACTACTTTCTCGATTATTCCACTTGGTTTTGGTTCACTGATCAGATGACTTCGATGTGTTTGTAAGTCTCTATGATACTGGCGCTCTGCAGGCCATTCCCACCCTTTATACTCTTTAGAGTAGTATGATCTAGACCTAAAGTCGCTAGACGGTTCCAGAGCAATTATTACTTCTCGATGATTCACGTACTACCTAGACACAACCAAAATCCTACTTACGAATGTAATACAGTATTCCTATAATTATAACAAATACCTACTTAGCCTAGAGAATTCTACACTTATACATAATTATCGATCTTACCTACCAATACTTTTGAGGATTCTTATAACTATTACTATCCATACTTATTTCAATATTTATATTTACATAACACTATAACTACCCATACTTATTTCAATATTTATATTTACATAACACTACCCCCCACCTAGACTGTTTCGTCCCGGAACAGTCTTGACTCTGTGTAGGTAGGGGCATGCTGATCCACGTCGACACCCTGTGGTCAGGAAGAAGTGGCAGTCCACGGATTTCTCCCCACTGGCTCTCGGCTGCGCTTGCTCGCAGCACACCATGACGCTGATGCCGACTCCCGAGAACACTGCTTCAATCATACTCCGGATTATCCGCCAGTCTCGATTAGCGCGGCCGCCACCCATCTTCGGTATTGCCAGACGCGCCTGCTGATCCTCCAACATGTAGTCACGCAGCTCAACAAGGCCGTCCCACAATGCCCTGTAGTCCTCTTCCAGGTTGCTGGAATCCGGGACAACCAGGCAGTATGCTTGTCGACGCCCCTTCGGTAGTCTCAGAGCTCTTCCTTGCGGGCTGCTCGAGGGTTGCGGTTCTCCGAATTTGTATCGGAAGACCCGTGCAATTCCTCTAGACATATCTAGATCTTCCGGTACACTGCATGCCAGTGTGTGGTCCCTAGTGACCTCAAATAAGTCCTTGTGGACTTCTGTGGTCACTCCATGGCGAAACTTCTGCCCTGCCTTCGCGTTCTCCCAAAACGTCTCAAAGGCTGGTGATCTTTCGGATGCGACGCACTGTCGTACTTTTTGGGCTGGTTGGTCATCATTATCGCCTAGGTATGGTGAGAGGCGATTGTAGTGCACGACCCTTGGTTTTCCGTTTGGTCTCTTTTTTATGCGGTAGACCACATCGTTGATGCGCTCCAAGATCTCGTACGGCCCGTCCCAGGAACGCTGAAGTTTCGGACAGTATCCTTGGCGCCTCTTGGGGTCAAAAAGCCACACCCAGTCACCAGCTTTGTACCCCATGCTGTCAGCTCTGGTGTCATAGCGCTCCTTCATTTGATCGCTGGCTTCCCCGATGTTCATGCGGACCTGATCATGGATGTCATCCAGCCTCCTGCGAAGGTCTGTCACATAGTCTTCTCCGGCTAGGTCTTCACCTGGTTTGCAGCCAAATTTGAGATCACAAGGAAGTCGCATTTCTCGCCCAAACAGTATGCTGCTGGGAGTCTTCTTCGTCGTTTCCTGAACAGCCGACCGGTAAGCCAATAAGAACAAAGGCAGATGTCGGTCCCAGTCCCGCTGATGGCTGGACACTACTTTGGCTAAGTACCTCCCCACGGTACGGTTCATCCTTTCCACCATTCCATCAGACTGTGGATGTAGCGCAGTGGTCCTGGTCTTGTAGATCCCTAGCCGCTCACACATTTGCTGGAAGATAGCAGCTTCAAAGTTCCTTCCCTGATCAGAATGTAATTCCAGGGGTACGCCAAACCTGCTGATAAATTCGGTAACTAGAACTTCAGTCACGGTTACGGCCTCTTGGTTAGGGATTGAGTAAGCCTCCACCCACTTGCTGAAGTAATCCATCACCACCATGATGTACTTGTTACCCTTCTCAGTTGTAGGAAATGGGCCAGCTATGTCGATGGCAATTCTTTCAAAGGGGCTGCCAACATTGTACTGACGCATTGGTGCTCGCCTTTTCCTTTGCGGTCCATTGGCCGTTGCACAGGTTACACATTTTCGACACCAATCTTTGACGTCTTCGCTGCAGTTGATCCAGTAAAATCGCTCTTTCACTTTCTCCAGCGTCTTCTTAACGCCTAGATGTCCTCCAGAAGTTCCTCCATGCAGCAGTCCAAGGATTTCCGGTACTCGGCTCCTCGGAACGAGGGTTTGCTTTCTTCTAAGTGTGCCGTCTTCCTTCTCGATCTTTCGTTTCAGAAACCCTCCTTCTATCACTATGGATCCCCATTGAGCCCAATAAGCCTTGACAGTTGGTGATAAGGGGGCGAGTTTTTCCCAGGTTGGCCTTTCTCCTTCTCGCGCCCATTCCATCACATACTTCAAGTCCGGATCATTCAGTTGGTCTTGCGCCAATTTTTCATCTTGCCAGTCCTCATCTTCGGTGGTCGTCCTTTGGACAATTGCTACCTTGTCCTCCATCTTGCTGCAATGTTTGCAGTCACTGGCGCATGGTCGTCTGGATAATGCATCCGCATTTCGATGAAGCGTGCCAGGTCTATGTTCGGAGTCATAATCATACTCCTGGAGCCTTTCAATCCATCTAGCCACTTGCCCTTCTGGGTTTTTGAATTTCAGAAGCCAAACCAGTGCAGCATGATCAGTCCGTAGTGTGAATTTTCTCCCGTACAAGTATTTGCGGAAGTGTTCCACTGATTTTATCACGGCAAGAAGCTCTCGTCTGGTCACGCAATAATTTCGTTCTGGCTTGGAAAGCACTTTACTGAAGTAACCCAGAACAGTCTCATGCCCATCCTGTATTTGGGAAAGGACGCCTCCTATCCCCACATTACTAGCGTCGGTATCCAGGATGAATTTTCCATCGTTTCGTGGGTAGCTCAAGATGGGGGCACTTGTTAATCTTCCCTTAAGCTCTTCAAATGCTTGTGCGCAGGAATCACTCCAATGGAAGCGAGTGTTTTCTTCCGTAAGCTTGGTGAGCGGTTTTGCAATGTCCGCAAATCTTGGCACAAACCTCCTGTAATAAGTGCACAGCCCCAGGAAACTCCTAGTTTCATGTTTGTCCTTCAGCACGGGCCAGTCTCTTACTGCCTTGATTTTGGCAGGGTCAACTTCAACTCCACGTTGAGAAACTATGTGTCCCAGGTAATTTACTTGTTTCTTGAACAGGTTACACTTTTTCGGGTTGAGCTTCAGTCCAGCGTCTTGTAGTCGCCCGAAAACTTGCTCCAGATTTCTCAACTGATGGTTGAAGTCCTTTCCCAGGATGATTATGTCATCCAAGTATACCAGGCAGGTTTCCCATGATAGTCCTCGCAGCACATTCTCCATCAGCCTTTCAAACGTGGCGGGGGCATTGCATAAGCCAAATGGCATCACGGTGAACTGCCAAAGTCCAGATCCAGTCGAGAATGCAGTTTTCTCCTTATCTTTGGCATCCAATTCAACTTGCCAGTAGCCACTTTTCAGGTCCAATGTGGAATAAATGGTGCATCCTGCCAATGTGTCCAAGGTGTCGTCAATCCTTGGCAGAGGGTAACTATCCTTTTTCGTAACATCGTTGAGCAGTCTGTAGTCCACACAAAATCTCGTGGTACCATCCTTCTTTTTCACCAGTACCACCGGGGATGTCCAAGGGCTACTTGATGGTTCTATGATGCCATCCTTGCTCATGTCTTTGATGATCTTGTCAGCTTCTTCCCGCTTTGCAAAGGGTAGTCTTCTTGGAGCCTGTTTTATTGGTCTCGCTTCTCCGGTGTCTATGCTATGTCGCACTACCTTGGTTCTTCCCAGACGGCCATTAGAGTCCTCGAAAATGTTCTGGTAGCGGCAGATCAAACTCCTCACTCTCCGTTTGTTTTCCTCGGTTAGACCTTGGGAAGCGTCGTGGACCAGGGCTTCCAATTGTGTTGACAATTTGTTTCCTTCGCATGACATGTTTGTCATCTGTTGCACAATGGAAGTTATCCTCTCACATCTGCCCAAAACAAAACCTTCATTCATTTTAACTGGGTAGCTGTTCACATTCATGATCTTGACAGGAATGGTCTCCTTTGCGCGAATCACTGTTCTTGCCACCATGACTCCTTTGTTAACATTGTCCATGTTCTCCGGTTCTATCATACAGATTTGGTCATGTGTACTACTGGAATCCAGGCGGGCACTCACTATCATCTCGGATCGCCCCTTCACTTCGGTATTCTTGGCTAGGATAACACGTGCAGCCAGTTCTTTCCGTCTTTGCAGGATGACTTCTTCGTTTCCAATTTTAATGGACCCTTTCTTTAAATTTAAACTGCACCCAAATCTGTCCAGTATGTCCATTCCCAATATAACGTCTTCTTCAATGTTGGCCACCAACGTCCGATGATCAAAAGTGGTGCTGCCAATTTGGAAGGTGGCAATCGTCTCCCCATACACCTGTGCTGACTCTCCCGTGGCGGTGTGTAGAGACCACTTTGTTGGTGCAATCTGCTTACCTCGTGCCACTATGTCGCGTCTCAGAATTGTCCTGGTTGCTCCCGTGTCCACCAGTAGTTCACGAGTTACTCCATCTATTATGCCATTGATAAAAATGCTGCTGGCTTTTCCTCTCACGGTTGCGACAGTAGCAGCAGATTTCAGGGCCTCTCCAGCGTGGGTCAACGGTTGCCCCTTCCCATTAACCCTTTCTAGTTTTCCGCAGCCTGTTTTCTGGGTTTCTGAGGCTTGGGACACTTGGTGCTAAGGTGGCCCAGCTGTCCGCAGTTCCAGCAGCGTGGGTCTCGTCTTCGAGGTCTCAGACGTTCCAGCACTTTTTCAATTAGCTCCTCGGTTGTAGGTAGCTTGACCTCCTCTGCCTCGACTGCACGAACCCTGGCGTGGCCCCTGATGGACTGTTTGACAGCCTCAAACTCGAGAGCTTGGCTGAGCGCCTCGTTCAAAGCCTTGGGATGGGCCAGTTTTACGGCTTGTTGCGTCTCCCATTCCCGCAATCCATTTAGGAACTTGTCCACTGCCAAGCTCTCACAGATGTCGTCGGAGGCTGTCGGGTAAGCGTCTCGTACCAGGCGGGCGATGTCCATTTCAAACTCCTGGAGGCTCTCGTTGGGCTTCTGCACCCTTGTGTTCAGCTGCGACTTGTACAGCTGCTCCAGGCACTTGTGGCCATAGCGCATATCCAAGCGCTGCTTCAGCTGCCCAAAGTCACCACGGTTGTCCAGGGGTATGGCCTGCAGAACCCTGAGAGCGTCTCCTCGGAGCGACAGGCTGAGAACTGAAGCCTTCTTCTGCTGGCTCCAGGCTCCCATCATGGCAGCCGTCTCAAAGAGGGTCAAGTATTCCTCCCACGACGTCTTCCCGTCGAAGGTTGGGAGGTTGTGCTTTGCTAGGGAAGGGTCATCATCCCCTCTTGTGACCCTGGTTGGAGTTGAGCATCCCTGGTCGATCTCGTCGTGAAGGCCTTTGGGGGATATCCTGGTGGACTCCATCTGGCACTTGTCAGCCAGCTCGGCACGCAGACGGTCCTCCAGGGTGGAAATGCGGGTTTTCATTTCCGCAACTGTTTCCTCAAAACCAGTCAGCTTCACCTCTATTTCTCCCTTCAGGGTCCTGGCGCTGTCGGCCATCTTCTCCTCCAGCCCGGTCATCTTCTCCTCCAGGGTCTTGGTGTTTTCAGCGATCTCAGCCTTCAGGTCCGTCAAGTTGCTGGCCATTTTCTCCTCTAGGGTCTTGGCGTTGTCAGCCATCTCAGTCTTCAGTCCTGTCAGGTTACTGTTGATGCTGATATTTAGCTCGTCCAAGGCGCGGTCCCCTCCAGACGCCATGACAAAATATGCCGGGTCTTCGCCTGACTGTTCCAAGGCCTCTATGAGGCGTGCTTGTAAGGCTGCCTTTCCTCCTGAGGTCTCCAGGTCCCTCTCCAGAAGCTCATTTTTAAGCTCAGTGACTTTGAGGTCCTTGACGTTCACTTTCGTTGCCATTTTTTTTTTTCAAAATTTACGTCAAAACAAAAATATTTTCAAATTTATTTAATACAAGTTTTGAGTTTTATATATATAGCTGTTTTGAATACGTACTTTAGCAAAAATAATAATTTATCTGATTACACTGATTGGTAGGTACTGTCTTTTAATATTTATTTTTAATTCACCAATATTTTTTTACATAATAATGTCTGATAGTACATAATTATTTATTTCGTCTCAAGTCTTTCAAACACACAGGTAGGTACTTAATGTACACACTTGTAAACAAAGGATAGTTATTCAAAAACTTTTTCTCGATGAATCTGGAACGTTCTTTTGTAATATTTTTCAAGATTTTTATTTATTTATTTTATTTTTTTAATCACACACAATAATAAAAAAACTATGGTCCAATTTGATGACTTTCTCAATGCGGTAAAATAGTCATTATGTTATGTCCAGGATTATGTTCCATATGATGTTCCAGAATTTATAAGCAACTTGCTTTTGCGTCTTTTCTTTTAACAAAAATTTATTTAAACACTTGTTTTCACAAAAGTCAGTTCACACAAAGTTCAATTTGAATAAAGTTCATTTTTACACTATTTAATTTATTTTATTTATTTTTAGACAGAAGATCTTAATTTTTCTTGACAATTCCGCACCTGACGCCAATTGTTACGAAATTAGGGTTCAATTGTCTTCAAATTAAAAATACACAGGTCTTCTTCAATAGTTATTTATTTTACACAGTTACAAAATTTATTTTCACACTACTTTCTCGATTATTCCACTTGGTTTTGGTTCACTGATCAGATGACTTCGATGTGTTTGTAAGTCTCTATGATACTGGCGCTCTGCAGGCCATTCCCACCCTTTATACTCTTTAGAGTAGTATGATCTAGACCTAAAGTCGCTAGACGGTTCCAGAGCAATTATTACTTCTCGATGATTCACGTACTACCTAGACACAACCAAAATCCTACTTACAAATGTAATACAGTATTCCTATAATTATAACAAATACCTACTTAGCCTAGAGAATTCTACACTTATACATAATTATCGATCTTACCTACCAATACTTTTGAGGATTCTTATAACTATTACTATCCATACTTATTTCAATATTTATATTTACATAACACTATAACTACCCATACTTATTTCAATATTTATATTTACATAACAATATGCTGCAAAAATTGATGGATGTCGTGGAAGAGGAAGACCAAGAAAGGTATGGATGGACCAAATTTTCGAAATAGCGAGTGAATGGGATATCCAGAGTCATAATAAAAGGAGAGCTTGTATGAAAAAAGTTATGACTCTGGATGAAATGAAAGAAGTATGCAAGGACAGGAAGAAGTGGCGGTTGATCTGTAATGCTGGCGGTTAAAGCTGAGGCTTTTAAATTAAAAAATGTGTTGTAGTTTTTTAATTTTTTACTGTTTAATTGCTTAGAATTTATTTGTTTTATATATTTGATTGTATTAATTGCTTGCACTCCTTGACTGATAGGTTGGTATGCGGCTGACCACCCATACTGTAAAAAATGGTTCACTTTGCCAATGTCACCCCTGCTTCAGGGAAGGTCGGCAAGAGTTGCAGGGCTTATGTTCATTTGAGATTGTATTTGTATATTGTAGGTTCACATGCGGCATGTGTGAGCGCGAAATTATGCGTGTCTGCTTGTGGGAATGCATTTAATATGAATCTCAAATAATACATATCTTTGCAACTTATATTTAGATTTATATTTAGATGTACAAAAAGTTTTATGAACATTTCTCAGCACGTAAAAAATGTTAGCTGTGAGAAAAATGCTACTTAGGAATCCATCAAATTTTTCATTTAAATTTTCTTTAAATATGATCCTGTAGAACATTTTCACCTTTCATATATTTGGCATTGAATCTTAGTCAGGTTCTTAGGGTTACGAATTGGTCGCTTGAAATAGAAGGAACTTGAGAAAATGAATTGTCATTTTTTTCATTGCATTCTGCCCCTAGTAGGAAACATTTCGAAAACACTCCTCGATTGCGTAAATAAAAAAATGTATGTAAAGTAAATCACTCTCTATGAGTGCCCTCGTATATTCCGTATTTTTTATTTACGCTATCAAGGTGAGATTTACGCAATGTTTCATGCTTGAGGTAATACTTTCCACCTGTTATTTGTATGAACCATCTTTTAAAATAAAATAAACGTTTGAGTACGTTATTCGTATAATAATAAACATAATAAACATATAATTTAGTCAACAAAATGCCAGTGCTCAGAGCTGAACTCGGTAATCTCTACTAACTGCAGAACATCAAAAAGAATTGTAGCAAATAACTCATTCCTGTGAATAAAGGAAAGATATTTAAAAAAATATGATCTCTAATGGTAAACGAGTTCTCGGTCCTAACCTAACCTTACTGGTAAGGTGATTCTTATTTTCAGATATAAAGAGAAACACTTATTTCAGATTTTTTTTTTTTTCAACTCTGTCAAGAAATGTTTTTACTTATTTCTTCGCAAAAAATGAAATCACAAGTAGGGTAAAAAATACATATTATTGTCTTTTGAGATGAGTTATTTTATGGAAAACTGTGGAGTATGTTGCGACAGCTAGAGTTTATATGATCTGTGGTTTATACACACCTACCCTATTTATTTTATTTAAACCTAAGTACTATTTACATAACAATATGCAGGAGTATGGTACATAATTATACGACTTAATTACATTTCCACTACAGTAACGACCTGAATTGCTTTCACATTTTACATTTACACACTTTTTACAGAATTTATTTTTGTAAATCACTGTGGTTGTAAACATCTTAAGGATGATTGTAGTATTCTTGTATTCCATTTTTTGACGATTTAAAAATGAAAACAAGCGACTTACTATGTGAATAAATAAACAGGTAAGCATAAATATTAATCGCTGCATTGTGATGGCTTTTTATTTACGTATACATTTATATAATTTTGTACCAATGCAACCCTGCCTTTGAAATCACCAGCAAACTGTACGACAAAGATCAAAGATCACATAAATTGACTCTATTATTCAATTTTCAATTCTCAATCAAAGATGTCAAAGGTTAGGAATTTTGCAAAAACGCGAAGTTGAAGTCTACAGCTTTTGTATATAATGTAAAAAAATCAAATTATCATCGTTTTCTAAATAATAATATTTTGTTTTAACTACTTTATCTGAATGTGTTAGTGAAAACATTTCTTTCTCTTTCAGTAAAAAAATTGATTTTGATAAATGTATACAAGTTAATTGTTTTGATTTCAAGTAATAAAGAACTGTTTCCGCATACTAACTCGTACATAACTATGAAAGATCAATGAAACAATTACTATTTCACAAGCAGTTTTATAAACCATCGTACGCAAGAAAAGTCTTGTTATTTCTTTATATTTTTATTTATGTATACTTTCTAGAATTATGCAACTAAAATGATGAGGATGAAATGCTGGTTGTTTAATTCTCAATAAGGAAAAATATGTGTTTGAGTTAGTTCACCTTTTAATCGTTTGAATTACCGGGACAAATTCATATTTTCTTCTTAATCAGCGAGCTTTAACTCATGTACGAAACGTTACATTCTAACTCGATTATACGATAAAGCGATTTCACAAAATGTGTGAAAGAAAAACACCTATTATACTTAGGGTATTTATCTTGTTACTTATCCCAATTTTATTTCGATCACGGAACTTAAGGCCCGGTATTTTGAAGTATAGTAAAGTTAACTAAAATGCAATTTTAGTTAAATCATCATAATGTTTTACTCACCGAATTTCGCCAGTAAATATTAAGTAACTTTAACTTACAATTTTCAAGATGACATCGCTTCACTGACAGCAGCTGTTCTTTTTTAATGTAAGGATACATCAAAATTGTTGCAAACTGAATACTTTTTCTGTCTTTTTCTAGCTTTATGAAGGTAAGGCAGATGATATTTATGAAAAGTTGTTTGTTTTAAAGCTTTTGGATGGCATTTTAATGATTTCCAAGATTTGGGGGCGGGGTTTCATACTTTGGTAATTTCCGGTTTTAGTTAACTCGAACTTGCGTCTAAAATAATACTACACTTCAATATACCGGGCCTTAGTAATATAGGTCAGGATAGATATGGGAGAACATTTTTTTAGCAGCAGACTTGGTAAATAATCAAGTGTAAGTACATGTAAAGACTTTAAGAGGTAGAATTATAAATAAAGAACGGGTATGTGGTTCCTGGGAAAGTATGAAAGTGAAGATTTGAGAAGTTTATTAAGATGGCTTGGACATATTGAGGGAATGAGTGCAATTAAAAAAACGCAATGTTTAATGTGGTTATACATCCAAAAACATGTATAGATAAGTATTGATTAAGGAATCTAACAACTATTAAAAATTACGAAGAAATTGCAAGAGGCTTAGGTCATGATATGCACTTAATTGAGTCCGGCTTTGAACGATCGAAGCCTTACAATTTTCATTGAAATTTCATGAAGTAGATAAGGAGATAAAAGCAAGAACAATTTACGATTAAACCCTAAAGTATGGCTTCTTAGTTCCATACTAATATTTCAGTACTATGCGTTACTAGAATTCAAGAACTACCTGTCACAACGATGAATAAGGAATAAACCACTTTATTCATGTATTTCAAAAAAAAAAATCTGTACTTTGTTCTTCCCACTGATGCTTAGCAACTCTTAATTGGAACTGAGGGCTCTTCGGAAAGTAATCAATAAATAATATTTCTGAGTTGTGATTTTTACCCGAAATATGATAATAATGCATAGTAAGGCCATATATTGACTATAATTCTCATCATTTCTTTCACACTGAAAACATGCTTTTTACATTTTTTGTAAGGTTTTATTTCAGTTCCGTTTCATGTATTACATGAAGCATAAAAAAGTCAATCATCTTATTAGATACTTCGAAGGCATCTTATTCAACAATACTGAAAACATTTCACGTGTACCTAGAGTAATGAATTTCACAATTATTTACATATTTGATTTAATGAACTTGGATATAGGAATTTTTAGTGAGGCAGATTAACTTTATAAACGCGTGAAAAGCTTATTTGCAAAATAAATTGATATTTTCAGTATTCTTCTAGAATCAAGATTACGACCTTTCACATTACAACGAGTTGATTTTTTTATAAGTACTTAACTATCAAGCTTTCTTCCTGGCAACAAAATTTCATTTAAAAATGTATGAAATCGAAATAAGTCTGTTTCAGTTGGTCTAGCATTCCTTATCACACCAGACTGACATGTGTACTTATCGTTTTAGAGAAATGACTAATGTATCTAAAGTATATTATTAACACGACCTCTTTTTTACTAAATTCAAGAAAAAGTCAGCAAGTACATTGTATTACATGTATAAAATAAATATCATAGTATGTATGTTGGAAAATATACATTATTTAGTCAAGAATAACTTAATAGTAAAAAATAATACAATAATCATAACCAGTCGAAATAATTTGGAGATGAAATATTTACGTAAACAAATTTAAATTTCACACTGGTGCTTAAAATATAATAATTTTGTTGTCTGCAATAGTAAATACATTTAAAAAAATACAAAAATTCTTGTGATCGTGAACGAAAAGGGAGGTGAAAACGCTGAAAAGTGCGTAAAAAGAAGACTCAGTAAATTGAGTTAATCTAACCCCGCAAGACAAATCCTTCAGTTATTTTATCAAATCGCACCTCAAGCTGCGGCTAAGAAAGGCTTATGATAAACGGAAGCTTGAAAATTTGTACTGTACCCTTAGTACGACTTGCAAAATTTGAGTAATGTAAAGTTTACGGCAATTATTAAAGAGTGATTTCCCCCAAAATCTGCCTATTTTGTTTGTTTGAACTTGATTTTCTTCATCACTGTAACTCTTTTGCTAAGACCACAAAGTGTAAGAAACAAAAACGTCAGATTTGAGGGAAATCACGCTTTAATATTTTCCGTAAACTTTACTTTTCTCAAGTTTTGCAACTCGTACTAAGGGTAATGACCACGGTAATGGGCGTCTCTGTAATGAGGTGTTCTTATGTGGCTTAATGAATAGATAGTAGAAGATTGCTTAAAAGTTAAGCGAGTTTTAAAATACGATGATAATTTTCAGTGAAAAGGGAAAAGCCCGAGAAAGAAAATATCTGTTCTAAATAAGGATAATCTTATCTAAGTTCCAAAGATATGCAACATTAGGGATCCATATTATATGCATTCTCAAAAGTAAATACGTATAATTTGGCGCTTTCACATGCCGCATGTAAGCCTACAACATAAAAAAACTCATTTGAATTTTTAAATTATTAAAAAAACTCAAATCTAAAATGAATATACATACTGCAACACTGCCGACCTTCCCTGAAAAAGGGGTGACATTGGTAAAATCATTTTCTACGGCATGAGTGTTCACGCATACCAACCTATAAGTTAAGGAATACAAACAATTAATTACATTTAAGTTTATAAAACAAACAATCACTAAATACTATTTAAAAAAATAAAAGTTCCGTGAAGAAACTGAGAAATCAATAAACATCCATATTTTTTATTGTATTTTGTTTCTGGGAGACATATTTGGTAGGAATTATTTGTTACTTTGATGGAAGAGCTATCAATATTCTCATATTTTTTTTATAAATACGCATACTTACTTATAATTAATAATATTATGAGTTATTATGACAATAAGTTAATCGCCTCCAGTGGCCACTTTAACAGCTGATAGCCTTTTATTCAAAAACGATAAGGCGAGAATCTCGTGTTCGTGTATATATGTATTTGTACTCAATAAGATTTCTTCTCACTTTACTTACCTATAAAGCAATGAGAAATATTCTCGAAAATATTCGTTGATTTGAAAATGATTGTAAGCAATATTATTAATAAGGAAAAAGTTATTGTAGGGGATTTTTTTTAACATTTGGATAAATGCTGAAAGAAACTCATGGTACAGTTTTTCGAAATTAAATTATAAAACTACATGATTGTTCCTTGACTTATAGGCTGGTATGAGGCTGACCACCCATGCTGTAAAAATGGTTCACTTTGCCAATGCCACCCCTGTTACAGGGAAGGACGGCAAGAGTTGCAGGGCTTATGTTCATTTGAGATTGGATTTTATATTGCATTTTTATATTTTACATGCGGAATGTGTTAGCGCGAAATTATACATGTCTGCTTGTGGGAATGCATTTAATATAAATCTTAAATGAAATATATCTTTGCAGCTTAGATTAGATTAGATTAGATGATAATAACAATAAAAGTATTTCTAAATAAATTCATCTTGTCTTGAAATTGGAGTTACTTAACTTTTAACTTTTTCTTTGAAGGCATTTATTGCCAATCGTTACTTACTACATATATCATAGTAACTTTTCTGATTATGTAAATTCTCCCTGTACCTACTTGGGTATACTTTTATATTTGTATGAGTAACTTCTTGTGATAACAGCTCCTACCAGTTTATCAAATCCATAGATGCTTCTCTATGAACCGAGCTGGCAGAGATATTTGTCACGCGTGTACTCCATGAAAGATCTGGCATGGTCTTTGAACCCTGTATGACGTTTTCTGAACGTAAATAATGGCAACAACAAATAAAAACAACAAACACCAAGTACTACAACAGTATTGAATACTTCTCACGATCTTCTTTATAAACTAAAATATAACAACTTAACAATAGGAAGAAATGAAATCCAAATGAATCTTCTATCATTAAAAACTCTTATCTGAAAGAAAATAGATGTTACTTTGTTTCAGTTAGTACCTAGTTGAGAATTATAAAGGTCATAATGTATGTGTGATGGAGAAAATATCAAGGCTCAAGTACTAGCGAAAATGTACACTACAGAGGATTTTTTTCACAGTAATATGATGTTTTTAGATTGATTATTTGAGTGATTATTCAAGTTTTATTAATTGAATACAAGTTTTAATTTAATAAGAAACTGCGAGAGAGTACTGAATTTTCCATTTATGCAAAAACTGTTTAGTGAGTTGTCTATTCATACAAATACAAAATGATCAAACCTAGCCGATCTAAAACCAAGAAGAGGCTTTAAGGGTGATCGAGAGGTCAGCGCGCCCAACTTTGATGACCAAAATAGCCCGTTTTTTTAATACTAAGGTAGTATTTTCTCTCCTGATTAAATTAACACATAAAATTAGGTATCTTTTCCCATAAAATACCAATTCAAAATAAATTTATTTACGGAGATACCTTAAATGGAGATTTCTACTGTTGTTATGAATGAATCCTTACTTTTTTTTATTTCACAACATTTATTTTGATTAGCTTTATTTTATCTAGATGAACATTATTTTTTTAAACTTTTCATTGGTTTTTTATAATTATTTAAAAAGTACCCAAATTTTGCATACGATCGTGTAGCTAAAATTGCATTTTAATGGTATATTTTCTTTTTAGGATTTGAAGTGATATTTTTTATGTGTTTAATGTAATTCATATTTTATGTTTCCTCTTCCAATTTATATTTAATAATGGAAAGAGAATGATTTTCATACTAAACGCGATCCACCCTAGTGCGCCATTGTGTCGGTTTTTTGAACTATTCAAACAATTATATTGTTACGAAATTAGGGTTCAATTGTCTTCAAATTAAAAATACACAGGTCTTCTTCAATAGTTATTTATTTTACACAGTTACAAAATTTATTTTCACACTACTTTCTCGATTATTCCACTTGGTTTTGGTTCACTGATCAGATGACTTCGATGTGTTTGTAAGTCTCTATGATACTGGCCCGCTCTGCAGGCCATTCGCACCTTTATACTCTTCAGAGCAGTATGATCCAGAACTAAAGTCGCCAGACGGTTCCAGAGTAATTATTACTTCTCGATGTTTCACGTACTACCTAGACACAACCAAAATCCTACCTACCAATGCAATACAGTATTCCTATAATTATAACAAATACCTACTTAGCCTAGATAATTCTACACTTATACATAATTATCGATCTTACCTACCAATACTTTTGAGGATTCTTATAACTATAACTACCCATACTTATTTCAATATTTATATTTACATAACAATATTTCCGAGAGACAAAAATTATGAGACATTTTCGGTGTTCATATTTCCGTCGAGGCAAATATTTTTTTACGTTGTAACTCGGAGTTATCGTTTTGTAAAAATGCATCAAAATTAAGTCGGCCACACGGCGCTGTTTAAAATCGTTTTTTATTTTTTGTTTTCTCCGTGTTTGAGTTTAAACGTCCAATGTTATACTCGAGGCATGTACGTATTTTTGCGTCCGGAAGAATGAAAGTAAAAAAAAAAAGTTTTATACTCAACCACAGAGTTTTATTATAATATATGGAAATGGAGACGCTCGTAAGAGGTGCTGCTTTACATCCTGATACATTATTTGTATGCACCGCGGCTCAGTTAAAACGTTGACTTTCATACTTGGAGCTTAAATTCGCCCGCCGGCTTCCAATGGTCCAAGTGTTCCAGAAGTTACAAACATTGTTTGTAAATTGTACATTATTAAGATTTTTTTTATCAAGATCGTTTATTTCTGAAATGTAATTTGTTGTGTACATTTCTTGACTTATAGGTTGGTATGCGGCTGACCACCCATGCTGTAGAAATTGGTTCTGCGTGTAAAACGTGTCTGCTTCTGAAAATGCATGTAATGTAAAACCCCAATGTGGCATATCTTTGCAACTTAGATTAGATTAGAACGTAATTTATTACATGCATACTAGGTTGGTATGCGACTGACCACCCATACTGTAAAAAATGGTTCACTTTGCCAATGTCACCCCTGCTTCAGGGAAGGTCGGCAAAAGTTGCAGGGCTTATGTTCATTTGAGATTGGGTTTTTTTATATTGTAGGTCCACATGCGGCATGTGTAAGCGCGAAATTATGCATGTCTGCTTGTGGGAATGCCTTTAATATGAATCTCAAATGATACATATCTTTGCAGCTTAGATTTAGATTAGATTTTAGAGTAATAAATGGACATCCGTATCCATAACTGAAACTATCGAATACTCGAAACTAAAAAAAAACTCTTATCCGTATCCAAAACAGATTGAAAAATGTAATGAAAATGTCGTCTGTAACATCGTTTCAATATTTTTTTTTGCATTTTTCAGTTAATACGGAGCTTTAATAATAATCACGTATTCTTGTGTGATTGATTAAAAAACTTAATGATAGCCTAGAAATAATGCCATACAATCAATGTTCTTATTTGTAGGTATTTTATTTTCAAAATCTCTTAAAAATCTAATATCCGTGATCGAAACATTCCAAAACTAGCGGATATCCGAAATAATATCATTTAACTGTACGAAATTATGTGCTGGATAATCAAAATGATAAACAAAACAAAAAAATATTTCATGGTAAATGTTTTCTCTCTTCGGTAATATTGAATTTTGAAACGGTTGTCGACCTCTAGAACATTAACATTATGGTGAAAAAAACTATATGTGTGTGTGTGTTGGCGAGCGATATTTTGTTGATGTATTAATAAAGTATTGACAACATTCTCTGTAAAGTTATGTGAAACCTTTTTTAATTTTTAAAATTTATTAAATTTTGGCTATTAAGACGAAAATTAAAGTTAAAAAGTACATATGTACTTAATCTTCAATCAGAAATAGTGCCTCTTGGAGACATTGTCTATAATGCTAACGTAACGTCGGTAATAATGTGTGAGTATAACTAGAGATTTTGTGGATATTAATTGTAATCGTAATTTAAACATTCAAGTATCCGAAATAAAAATAAAAACATGTTCGGAACCGAAACCGATACAAAAGTTTCGGATAATTTCGGATAGGGGTGTAGACGGAGTCTAAATCCAACATGTTATTATACTGTAACTGTAACTCTGTCAACATTCTGCTAGCGGTTGTTAGAGCCTCTTCAGATTTGCTTCCATCTTTCCCTATCCGTGAATGCCTCTTTCAATTCATTCGTATCCATCAACGTTTTCATAGGTTTCCTTCTTTTGCATTCACTTGTACGTCGCATTCTTTCAATATTTTTTTGCAACTTAGATTAAACATTATAGACTTACGTGACTGATGATCTGTAATAATAATAATCTATAATCTAAATTGCAAGGATATATTCATTTAAAGCTCTCAAATGTATGCCCGCAAACAAGCACATGTAGTTCGCGCTTACAAATGCTGAATGTGAACTTACAAATGAAAAACCTCAAATGAATAAAAGCCCTACAACTTTAGGCGACGTTTCCTGACACAGGGGTGACATTGACAAAGTGAATTGGCAAAGTTTTGCGCTTGATAACCACAATCTATAATCTAAGTTGAAAAGGTATGTTAACATTTAAGATTCATATAAAGCGCATTCTCACAAGCATACACGCTTGTAAGATCGCATTTACAAATGCTGCATGTGTATTTACAAATTGAAACCAAAACCGACAATCAACCAATCTATTAGTCAAGGATCTGGTATATTAACTGGTTATATACAAGGATAAATGG
The DNA here is from genome assembly GCA_951799405.1 of Agapetus fuscipes. NCBI lineage: Eukaryota > Metazoa > Arthropoda > Insecta > Trichoptera > Glossosomatidae > Agapetus > Agapetus fuscipes. The sequence goes on from OX637332.1 coordinate 21,216,825, forward strand.
TATATTTTGTGTGCTCCGCTAGGATTCGAATCCACAACCTTCCATTCAGAGTCCGAAGTGTTACCACTACACTACGGACTGATAAGATATAAAAGAAGATAAAAAATGATAAATAAAATGAAAAAAAAATTTATGGCCAAACTTGTTTTAATACACTGGTTTGCTATCACTAGGACCTACACTTTGAAAATATAAAAAAAATACGTATGTGTGAGATAGACGAAACAATACTTTTACACGCCTTTTTTAAAACGACATAACATGCTCTGGTCACACTTCCTCCGTGTGGATTAAAGATGCAAAAAAAGTTAAATAATTCTAACATAGAATAATACTTGTGTCAAATCATTTCTTTTTGCAATTTTTGATGCATAGCTTACGGAATGAGCCATGCGGTCGTAAATACTCAACAATAGCGTTTAAACACAAGTTTATAAAAACTAAAACGCTCGCTAAGAGTGTCAAGATAATTTACATTATTTTTTTATGAAACGTAATGCTTGAGTAAGAACATTAAGTTATATACTTCAGCAACGACATCTGGCCATGATCAGTCAAAGTTATTTGACGTAAAATTACGATTTTAGTTTCATAAAACAATTAAAGAGGTTCTTTAGTCCCGATATTAATAACCTTCTTAAGCTCTCGTATACCCTTAACGATAAATCATGTCTGACGCCCAAAAGTGAGTAAGAAAGAAGAAAGCAGAAGTTTTGCAAATGAAAGTATGAATTACGCAAACACACGCTTAGGGGAGAAAAGCCCCACCTTCCGGCTTTTTGATAAACTTTTTTCAGCAAGGCTTAAAATGTCTTACTTTCGACAAAACTATCGCACTTCTGCGAATTAAAATCGTTTACTGATATGGAAAACAAACTCAAAAAAGTCCTTATCTGTTGAAAAAAAAATGGTCACACTAGCTTTGAATCAAAGTAAACGCTTTCAATTATGAGTTATGATTTTGTCATTTGGCGTGACACTATTATTGGAGGGCCAGCTGATGTGGGATATTTGTGATTGAGCAGTGGAAATCAGTGGCCGCTAGAGCGCCAGACCGACGCCGGCGCCCGTACGGGCCCTAACCCAACCTTGACCGCCCGCGCCCCTTCAGATACCGATGAAATATTCAACTGATCACACCAACTCACTTTCATTCCCGCATCCCAACTACAACACATTCAATTTTAATTAAAACTACAAACCTATGGGAACAAAAACGCTCGTGAGAGGCACAGTTTTAGTTGCTATATATTTTTGGGTAAACGTTATGGATGAGTTTTTAGTGTTTTATACTGTACTATGGGTCTTACAAGGGAGTGCTCCGACACGAGATAACTCTATTGCAACAAAGATGAGTGCATTGCTGCTAAGAATAAAGGTAAACAGGAATAATACAAACGTATAAATAAAATAATTAGGTATCACTCAAAATATTGAAACTACGATGTTGACACATTTTGGACGGAAATATAAAAATACGCGTGAAAAAATACGTAGTGAAAAAATACGCGTCAAAATATCGGTATTCAAGCCATGATAAACGCAATTACTCAACATAAAGGATGAATGAGTTCAGTCACACATAATTGATAAGAATAGAACCAAAGGCGGCAATCTAGGATTTTTTTAAAAGTGAGGTAAATATGATATTTATTTCTATGGCTCAGGAAAGACGGCTGGAATCAGATTATGTGTCTTTTCATCTCGGTAATATGTGTAAGGTGTGCACTTCATATTTTTTCAACGTTAGAAAATATACACACCTACTTAAGTGCATCCTTACAAAAAGTAAAATTAATTTCAAAAATGGATATTTGACGAATTAGTAAACATGACAAACGACACAATTTTAGTTAAAATTAAGTCTTTTCGGAACTTTTCGTCAAATTATGTCATTTTCACATTCCAATATAACTTCGTATGTGGCAATATTTCAATGCATACACCAAAACACAAAGTTGTTCTGACTTGTGCAATACTCTTAACAAAAATATAAAGCTGCTAATCATGATGCATTACTATACTTGTAGACTGGAGTCTGGAGATAATAGATTTTTTTGAATGCATATTATGAAGTGGAATAAATAAGAAAGTAGGTACTAAAATAATAAGCGTCTCGTTTCTATACTAAACATAGTTAAAAACAAACTTTCAAATTAAATTTACGAAAATGTTTAATCCTTTGAATTTTACTTAAATTATCCTCATTTGAAACACAAATAATTACAAATCAAAAAACGTGGTTATAATGCCTAAAATTTAGTTGTTATGTCTCTCATTTACTCTTTAAAAATCAATTTCAAATGGTGAAGAAAGTTTTATCATTATTCCATATGCTAAAGCTTTTACATGCGTAAGATTGCTTTTCTAGAAGATTTGAGATATGCACTCAATTTTTTTCCTTGAAGAACATTTCTAATACAAATTCAAATAAAATAAGAAACTCCTCAAATATCACCACTTTAAAGGGAAAAACTGAATAAATGCTGATTCACTGATTTGAGAAATCGCGTATAAGACATTTTATTGGGTGTAATTTCTTATCGCAAGTGAACAAAATCTAAGGCAGTGTTCATGAAAAAGTTCCGAACACAGGCTTTTCCCACTGTTTTAGTGTTTTCTCTCATAGAAAATAGGGGAAAAGGTGCATTTATGCGAGAAACCCGTGTAAGCTTAATATTTCACGTATTACGTTTAACCTTTAAGGTATCAATATTATATTTACAAGTATTCACAAAATTTTGTATTGACGAATTAATCCACAGAGAGATATTTTTTGTAGTTATATGCAAAAAATATTATTATTTCTTTGTCTTACGTGAAATGCATATATTATTGTAATGTTTTTGGGGTTCTAAATGTCTCTAAATTAAAACATACAGGTCTTCTATCAGAATCTTTATTTGCACTTAATTAATTTTACATTTATTTTTAACACTGTTGGTAACACAAATTTATTTTCACAGTTCAGTATCGCTTACACTCTTCAAATCAAAGGCAACTATCTCACTGTCTGAGTGCACTCAATTTTGCTCCTTATATAGTGTAGTGACAGAACTCTCTAGGAGCTAATTTTGCCAGCAAATTCGCGAATACTCTACCTACTTCAAGAGTACAAAAAGATCATTTAATTTCTAGATTTCTTAGGCCTATAATTATTGCTACCTACGGTGTACACCTATATTAATCTACTATTTACATAACAATATAATATGTTGCTGCCTTGTACGTGTACCTGAAACTATCGCGTGGAAATTGCACAAAGTAAGTGTTTCAGCACACAGGTAGGTACTAATAATAGAACCGAGGGGAGGTTTTTAATTACAGCTGCCACCCCAATAAAATAGCCGACGTTCTCGGTGACCTACTTGTTAAGCATTACCTACAATTACGTCAGCACCTACCTGTGAATGTCTCCATTTAGAAAATTTTCCAATACGGAATTTTCCAAATGGAAAAACAAAAAGAAAACAGTTAAAATAAACCATCGATATATTGAATATACTTCCACGGTATAAACACTACGGCGTTTTTGAATAACACTGATAGGCACTAAATAAGGCATAGCATTTCCCTTAGCAACAACGTTGAAGGCCGCACTTTGGGAAGATTAAATAAAAGTCCACTTCATACTGTTTACAGAATTTCATTTTCAATTTCGTGAATCTCAATTCCTATTTACAACTTGAAAGCATAGTGATAAGAAGAGACCAATGGAAAACACGAAAAAGTTAAGCCTTTAGATGAAAAAAGTGAGTGTGTTATAAGCCAAATATACCGAACAAATTATATCATACAACTTTGCTATGTAGGTACATTGTAGAAATAAATTTGATGTTCACTCTCTAGTATGTGTAAATATGCGCTAAGACAGAGGTTTCCAAAGTGGGTGCCACGGAGAGAGATCAGGGGTGCCGCGAGGCGCCCCTGATGTCTCTATTAAAAATCAAAATTTTACATGAATACAAACATTTTATGGAATGGAAAATAACCCGACACGCGACCCGCAGCCCAGCGTGCGACAACAGCCTGAAAACAAAATACGCTTGTTTGGATTTGACGGAGTTTTGGGTATCAGTCGAAAATGAGTATCCGATTTTAAGTTCAAAAGCTGTAAGAGCCTTTATTCTCTTTGCGACTTCATATCTGTGCGAAGCTGGATTTTCAGCGGTTACTGTTATAAAAAACAAATATCGCTCGAAAATAAATGTGGAAAAAGAAATGAGAGTAGCTGTATCAAGCCTTATTCCCCGATTCGAAAAACTGTGCAGTGAGCAGCAGGCTCACCCATCGCACTAAACACGCACACCTCAAGAGCATGTGGAAGGTTTTTGTTATTATGTTTGCATTTTCTTTGTATTTTCACCTATGTTTTCCTACCAATAAATGAACTTGTAAATTTTAAATACAAGTTGTATTATTTTCTTACCTGATTTCTTCTTCAGTCGTACAAATATGAAATATACCTACCACAGATAGATATTATATGACTAGGGTGCCGTGAGAAAACTCAAAATTTCAAAGGGTGCCAAAACTTGGAAAAGTTTGGGAACCTCTGCGCTAACACATGCTGCAGGTGTATACTTCAATGAGAAAATCTAGACAACGCACTAATAAAAATTATTCAATTCAAGTCACCTTCCGGTCAGAATGCAAACTCTATCCCAATATTCAGTGAACTGACATGGTTCATTCATTTACCTTGTGACCTCTAATATCACGATTGATTTAAAGTTAGGATTTAATGAGAGAAGAATTCCTTTAATCCGCCTATTTATTGTTTTACGTAGGTATTTTTAATTATTTCAATTGCAATATTATTAATAACGTCTGTGTCATCCATTTTTAGGTGCACTCTGCAGTTGATAACAGTCCAGTCGCATATTATGAACTATTGCTAGAATAAATATTTAATCGGTAATGAATTTTGATTCTCCAAAATCAATACAAATTGTGACAAAGTTTTATGGTTTCCACATTTGGTTTGTTTTTTCTTCCCAAGATAATAATAATTTAGATTTCTTTGTCCAATAATGAAACATAAGACAGTAAATAAGTTGATTTAAAACACCTTTTGAATATTTGCCAAGTGCCGAGGGACTATTTACATAATGGTTGGCTGGTGGTCCATAAATGATAATAATAAAAAAATGGGTAAATGGTGTGAAACGTCAACTTAAATTTTTACTAATTTATTTTATGCACTACTAGTTTCGGGAGCGCAGTATCTACCTTCGACAGGTGTAAATTTAAACGCAAAAAGTAAGGACCATTTCAAACACTAGCCCTTCTGCCCGCATTGTCTAAGGTGATTTTGCTTTCACGCTAGATTACTTTTCAGAGGCGTGACCATGACTCTAAAAGTAAATGGTTCGATGTTACTGAAGCTAATAGCATCGCTCGGGTGCACTCCTTGTGGGATTGTTGCTAGATCACGAGTAGCCGTCATTCATACCTGATGTTGTTGAAGTTGAGCTTGAGCGTGTTGACGTCCAGGCCCAGCTCCTTGATGGAGGTCTCCCCCAGGTCACGCACGTCCGAGTAGGCGATGTTGAGGCGCACGGTGGTGCCCGGCGAGAAACGCCCGCCCACGGCCTGCTTGATGCTGGCGAAGGACGGCACGCGCTCGCACATGAGGATGAGCGTGCCGCCCGTGGAGCCGCCCTCCTGCCGCCGGCAGCTGCACGGGGAGATCTCCCGCCGCTGCGCGCACTGCAGGCTCGCGCACGCCAGGCGCGCCAGCACGAGCGCGACCAGCAGCGCGCACGCCATGCCGCGCATCTCTGCGGCACGCGCACGCTTTCCCAACTACCCCTTTCTTGGACTCGCCAACTGGGACCTGAATGATTTCGTAGGTAGGTGTGGAAACAGACCTCTCAGCCGCTCAGATGTGAATCGACGCCATTTGCGTGAAGTTGCAATTATTACTCATATACTGAAGTCGTTAAAGCACTCTTTAATTAAGTAAAAATTATGTGGTTACTTTTTTATTATGCGTTTGTTTGCTTTTTTAAACTCCTAAAAGGAGTAAAACATAATACTAAATCAATGTTCGAGTTTCTATTTTATATTACGACTGTTTGTTTCTTAAATGATGTAACTAATATATTTTTACATCCCAACCCTAAGCTTAAAGTTGTATTCTATTTTCTATGTTGATTGCGAATTGTAGAAACCGCGAAAGCATATCGATGGCAATGACAGTAAACAGACTAATGCGTATGAATCAATATTTTTAACAAAATAAAAACGTATTGTAGTCTTAGTAAAGAGAGATAGCCACTTATTTTGTAGTTGACCGTGACTGTATATTGTACCTACCTACATAAAAACAAATAAAACTATCTGAAAACAAAAATATTATTGTGTGGTAATCAAAAGCTTGCTTCTAGCAAGACCACTTATTACTCCACAAATGGCCACAAAATATAATCGGACCAGGTTTTAAAAAACTGACCAAATAATTTACTAACTTCTTTGAAGAAGTTGGTAATACAACATTTCTCTATTAAACTCATGATCGAGTTTTCACAGAACGTAAAAGAAAGTCCAAGTAAATATTGCATTTATTTTGTCAACCTTTAGATCCTCATTAAGGAATACACTTTTTCTAATCATAACTTTGTTCGAAAACGTTACTTTACCAGTTGGATCGAAAAGTCAAATATCTTTTAGAAGAAATAAGTACAAGCAACTTAAAGAAAATTCCATGATTTTCTAATATTTCTAATGACGGAGAAAAAGTTTAAATAAGCACACCTCAAAGAAACTTTGATTAAATATAAGCAAGGTTAATTTAGGTTCAACCGAAATAAACTATTTGATCGTTTTTGGAATGGAATGGAGCCAGGTAATGATCCTTCTTGGAGTGAAATATAACCATGTACACTTTGGTCTTAACGTGAATATTTTAAAGTCCATGGACACTATTTGGAATGAAGTTAAAAATGGTTCTTTGGTCTTGTTTCAAATTAAATGGGATCTGATACGCTTTGGTCTAATCTTTAAAGATAAAACCTTGTCTCCCAGAATCTTTAGGCGCCGAATAATCTTCTTTACTTTTTTACATCCCTATTGCAAGTCATACTGAATGCAGCATCAATGTATCTGATGTTTTTCTTATTCTGTTACTTTTTACTAATTGTTGCTATGACATTAGTGTCTTGTGTATAATACACGTTTTTCATTCTGGTTGTACTTGTTATTTGTTATAAAAAAATGTGTGTATTTGGAGATAAAACGTTCACTAATCGTAAATGTTTATTTTCGATGATATGGAATGTTTTTTTCACTTTTTCGTTGGTTGGTAAATTTAAAAGTAAAAAGCTACTCTAGATTAAACATGTACTTTCATAAATAGTCATTTATGTCACAGTACTACAAACTATAAAATTATTTTGAAATTTGACGGTATCAAAATTGAGTGGGCTGCAGTGTCATGGAATTTTACAATTCGATAACTCGGATCAAGTAATAGAATATTTATTATTGTAGCCCCTTACTGAGCACATGATTCCTTAGTATGTTGGCAGGAAAAAACTTTCATAATTAAAGAAAAATAGTCAAAGATGAATGTGTGCATTTTTAACAGAAAACAAAAAAAACAAGTCGAAGATTTGCAATATCACAAAAGCTCACGCAATTTCTCTAGTTCAATACTCGTAGATCCATTTAAAGCAACAACTGAGGTAATTTATTATTTCTGCTGATACGTACTTATGTATGGCAATAACTAAGCACATTTGAACAAAGTAGATTTTTGAATAATAAGCTCAGAACGTTTTCTTATCGTATTTCTTATTATTTATCGTAATTCATGCAATATTTAAGTGAATGTATTTAAACGATATATATGCAGCTCAAAAGTCCTCTGTTTCAATGAACCAACCTAATAAACTTGTTGAAAAAAACCAACGAAATTTCCAATTACGATTGAATTGTAAAAACTTGTGACTTTTTAGACACCGACCCACAAACTGTAATGATTCGGTAGGATGGCTGCGGTTTCACGACCATTCGTATGGGCTCACGCGACACTACTGGCACAGAGTATATAGGTACTTAGAGAAGCTACTCTATGGCTTAGGGGTAGGTACGTACTTCGAAACCCCCCTTCCTCGCCTTCTTACTTCCCTTCCATACATTCTGCGTATTGGACTATGATCTTGTATGCATGTGTGTATTATACACGCGGCACGCGGGTACACTCACACCACTATAATCATATATTATTATCTGCCATGATATTATTTATTAATATTATTATTATTGCTTTAAGCTGTCAAAATAAAACGCTTATATTTTGCACAATATTTATTTATTCTAGAAAGATTAGTCATACAATCACAAAAATACACACTGTAAAGAAAAAAAAAAATTAAAAAAACCTCAATGTAAAAAACACAAATGATATGGCAAAAATAAACGTAGGTAAACAATCAAATAGGCACCTGTCTATTGTCAAGGACACTGGCATTCTGTATCTGTATTTCTTGCAAAAGTTTTGGATCCCTGATGATTGTCCCCTGATGATGGCCTGAGGACCGGAAATGTTTATAATATGAAATCTATACACTTTAATTTCACTTTCTTCGGCTCATCAGCCGACAGCCTTCAAGGCTCAGGGACACCTGCACCACTCTGCCTTGTGCTGCTTCCCTCCATAGTCGCCTCACTCCCAAAACTTCGGCGTTGGCTTCGACGTTCTCTGCCCACCGCATCCTACGTCCCGGGGGTCTAACGCCTGAGGGGGCACCATCCAAGACAGTTCTGATGATCCTGGAGTCTTCTGCACGTGCTACGTGTCCGGTCACTGGAGTCTTCTTGATTTCATTAATCTCTACACTCTTCAATAATAGTGAAAATACAACAGTTAATTTCAAATACGCTTGACGTTTGTGGCGCCCATAGAGTAGGGTGGCGCCGCGGGCCAAAATCCTACACACAGTTCAACCATCACTATAAACAGTTTTTTTTTAATAAAAAATGAGCAATTTAATGAATACTAAACAAAATAAAGTTTATTGGCGCTTAAACTCTTCTTTTACATGAATAACAGTAAATATAAATTATTAATTCAAATTTATTTACGCTCATTCTGATTTCAGTTTAAAAAACGACCTCTTCCCCTTCCTCCTTCCTCATAACCATACATTCCGCGTACCATAGATCGATTACAATATGGCTTCCGAATTATAAAACAGGGTAACCAGTAGCAAAATACTTGTGAACGGGGTCTGACTACTGGCTATGTAGACCGCGCTCTGGTACACTGAGCGATAACTTCTTCCCCCGCGCCGCACCCTGAGCTGGGAAAATAGCCCCTCGGCAACTTGACAAACTGAAACAGCAGCCATCATCCCCAACCCCGGTCCGTAGTCTAGTGGCTAACACTTCTGACTCGTAAATGGAAGGTTGTGGGTTCGAATCCCGGCGGAGCATATAAAAAAACATTTATATTTTCAAATACGCTCTTCGCTGGGTGAAAATTGTATATCCCTGTACCAAAGACCGGTCACTAAAGGTCCATCTAGCTTTACAGCAACTGGGTCTTGCTTGAGTATTGGCGCTTTGTAGCGACGACCAAGCTCGTAAACAACACCTCTGCGGTACTACAACAAGTGTCATAGACCCCTAGAGTCTCTAAAATCTAGGGAGTTTCCTGCACAGGATTTCTTAAAAAACCCATACAAACAGTCCGGGTGTGAGGAGGGTTTGAAAAATGCCTACAACCTCTATACTATTCTATAATCTAAGCTGCAAAGATATGTTAACATTTAAGGCGCAAATTAAATGCATGCCCATAGACAAGCACATGTACACATTATTTACGAAAATACTGTCTTTGTTGTAAAAACATTTTTATAAGCACTGTTCGTTATATACAAGCATCGGTATTTTCTTACACATTCAATCAATTTTTCAGGAACCATTTTTACTTTTGACAAAATATAACGCCCGACGTCGAAAAATTCATGTAATGAAATAGATCCCGACGTCTGGACGCAGTGATAGATCGTCGCGTACTGGTAGCGCGTTTGCTGCGTTAACGCCTTAACGCCCGTTAAAAACGCTTCCGGTTTAACGAAGCCTTCAACGAAGCGTGGATTTTCCCCCCTAACGTACAATTTATATTTAAACTTACAGATACGAGCACTTCATGGAGGTTAAGGCGTGAAAAGGGGTTAATAAGAATTCAGCTTTGAAATTGAGATCCAAAATTAAAAATCAGACATCAAGCCCTGTAGACTAATTGTACAATTCACGTTGATTTCCAGAGATGGATTCCTTATTCTAATACGTACAATGTACATAGGTTCAAATATATTTTCCTCTTTGCTTATTCATCGTAAACAAAGACGAAATACTCAGAAAATCCTGTTCTTTCATATCTTCTATCTACCTATCTTCTATCTTCTAGCCTTTCATCTATCTATAATCTATAATCTAAGCTAAGCTGAGTTGCAAGGTTTATGTCCATGTGAGGTTTTCTTTATTTGTATGTACACATGCAGAATGTGTAGGCGCGAACCTTCATGTGCCTGTCTGTAGGCATGCATTTCATATGAGCCTTAAATGTTAACATATCTTTGCAGCTTAGATTATAGATTATAGATAGACATTAAATTATTTCCCAGACACGAGTGTCCCAAACTCTCTTTGGAGTGACTTTGATCTCGTTCGGGATCCCTTTGTAAAAAAATGATTACGATAGCCTCTGCTCTACGAGGGTCAAGAAATAAATGAATTTTATCTGAACGCCTACCTTCTTGTTGCTTTTCTAAATTTAATAACAATTCAATATTATTAATTTCATGTACCTACTTACGTATATTTAATTGATAATATATTCTAGGCATGGACCCACATGGCGAACTGATTCACTTTATGTATTGTTTAAGATGATGCAGGTATTGACGAATCTAATTATAATGTATGACTAAAATAATGTTTCTTTTATGATATACAGCATTCGAATGTTAGAAATTTTAAAATAGCACCAAATTTACTGGTGCTTACAAAATTTTATCTTGTATTCTTAATTGTGAATTGTAAAACACTTCTGTAACAGTAACTGTAACTCTGTCGCCATTCCGCTAGGGGTGGCCAGAGCCTCTGCAGAGCTGCCTCCATTTTTTCCTATCCTTACATACCTCTTTCAATTCATTCATATCCATCACATATTTCATGCATTTTCTTCTTTTACGCTCACTTTGTATATCCCATTCTTTCACAATCTTCTCAATCTGATCACTGAATACTTTTCTCGGTCGTCCCTTCCCTCTTTTTCCTTTCACACTTTCTTTGTATACATACTTTGTCAGTCTATCATCATTCATTCTTTCCACATGCCCAAACCATCTCATCACACTCTTTTGTACCTTTACTTTCACATCCTCTTTCAAATTACATTATTTTTTTACCCATTCATTCCTAATTCTATCCCTCAGAGTTTTTCCTGTCATGCTTCTCAAATGCTTCATTTCCACCGTACATACTTTACTCATTTCGCTATCGTTCACTGTCCATGCTTCACTTCCATACATCAAAGTCGGTAACAATATGCCATTGTGTACCGCCATTCTCAGATCCATCGTCAATCGCTTGTTCTTTGCTATTCTTCCATTGCACCGACCACTTGCTTTCCCTTACACACCCTATTCTCAAGTTCTCTTGTCATCTTTCCATTCTTCTCGAACATACTTCCCAAGTATCTAAATTCATCCACAATTTCAACTTTCGTACCATTTAACATAAACGTGCATTCTTCATTTTCATCCCTTCTGTCAAAAATCAGTACTTTCGTCTTACTTGCATTAATTTTCAACTTGTTCACACACAGAGCATGGTTCAGACAAGAGAGCATTGCCTGAAGTTCCGTTGCTGAATCAGCAAGTAATACTGCGTCATCAGCATAAAGCAGAACTCCGACTTTTCTCTCTCCAATCTTTATGCCATGCCCTTCCAGATTCGTTTGTTTTTAACACAATGATCCATAATTATATTGAATAACCATGGCCTCATTATGCAACCCTGTCTCACACCCTTGTACACATTAAAATACTCGCTGTATTCTCCATCCACCCTGACACACGCCCTGCAATTTAGATAGATGGCGCGTATCGCGTTCAGAAGTGCTTTGTTCACACCATACCTCTCAAGGACACACCACATCATACTTCTATTCACCGAGTCAAAGGCTTTCTCAAGATCTACGAAAGCCGCGTAGACCTTTTTATTTACTGAATATCTGGTCTACGCAAGAGTTACAGGGCTTATGTTCATTTGAGATTGGGTTTTTTATATTGTAGGTCCACATGCGGCATGTGTAAGCGCGAAATTATGCATGTCTGCTTCTGAGAATGCATTTAATATGAATCTCAAATGATACATATCTTTGCAGCTTAGATTTAGATTTAGATTAGACGCAACCTCTTTCCGGTATAAAGCCAGATTGTATATCCGAGACCTTCTCCTGGGTGGATAATCTTACCATATGGATAAGATATCTTGCATAGCACTTTACCTGGCACTAAGAAGGCTAATCGGTCTGAAGGTACGGTAGTCTTTTTTGTCACCTTTACCTTTGTAAATTGGCACAATGACCGCCTCTCTCCAGTCCGATGGAACCTCCTTGACACTAACACACAATTCGCAAAGCTCTTTCATTCATTCAATCACACATTGTCCTACCGTCCACACTTGCAGCTTTCCCATTCTTTAATTCCTTTATGAATTTTCTTACTTCTTCTTTCGATATTTTCAAAACATTACCCTCATCATAATCTCCTTTCACAGTCAAATCACATTCTTCTTCACCAAAAACCTCATTAAAATATTCTTTCCATCTCTTTTTTACATCGTCTTTATTCCACAGAATGTCTCCGCTGACATTTTTGATTCCCGGAGTTGTGGACCTACAACTGTCGTTGTTATGTCTCACCCAGCTCCAGAACACATTTTTATTGTCAGAGAAGTCATTCTGTGCTCTTTCACTCAATTTTTCTTCCATTCTTCTCTTACTCATTTGAACTTCATTCTTTGCTAGCCATTTTTTCGCCTTGTATTCAGTCTCTAACACTTTATTATTTCTGTCATTAATCCATTTTAAATAGCTCTCTTTCTTCTCTTTCACTGCTTGTTTAACCTTTATTCAATTTAGTTTTAAAAAAACAATACCTACCTACTCGGAAAGTTTTTTCATCAACACTGAAATTATTTGAGAAAGCGAAAAACCATAGCGTAGACAATTCCTACATGATTTACGAAACAAAAAAATATATTTGTATTGAGCGGTAACGTTGGAAAAAAACAAGGATTATCAAATGTGATTATTGTTATTTTTAATTGAAAACAAACCTCGGACTGGCATTTACGCACTATTTTGTCATAAAATCAGCCATTATTCCTAATGCATGTAAATTTGCAACCTAAAAATTAAGTTGTCCTTTCGTTTCTGAATCATGAGTCACGGGTATGTAAGCTATTGTAGGTAATCCTTGTACCAGTATCATCATGCGGCGTATACTCTTCAGCGGCAATGCGAAGTCCGCCCTCAGGAATTCTCCTCACTATTTAGTGTCTCTCGAAAGAACTTGATTTAGTGTTATTGTGGACACGGAATTTTGGCGCCGCACTGGAATGCAAAAATATAGTTCAGTGGAGTAACCTCGCAGCTATTGAAAGATTTTTGTGATCAGATTTTCTCAAAATTAGAAAACAAGAAGTGGGCGGCGTTTGAAAATAGCATAAACATAATGCCACTGGACGAAAGTGAAATTGTTATTATAACATTAAAGTGTATTTATACCGGTGACTGATAACATAACAACTTGCTCAACCAACAAACAGCATGCTCGTACTTTACCGTCTTGAAATTACTCTCCGGACTCCGCCCTATGGTGGTGAAAATCAACGTAGCAATTTCTATAAGAAATTGAATTTAACAAGAAAAAAAACAATCGAACAAGTAATGACTTGTGGGTATCTTTCAGCATTTTGTTTTAAAAATAAATGTTATTTCTATGATTAATACTTAATTTAAAAAATGGAGGTAATAATTTTTTACATTTTTATAAGTAAAAGGAAACAAAAAGATACACATATTTAAATAAAACTACCGATAAAATAAAACTTTAGAGAAAAAAATCTTTGTGGTTTTTTTCTTGTTAAAAAAGCATCGAACAATTATAAAAATAAATGATTTTCAGGGTTGAGATTTTAAAAGAGATACATTATACTTTTTCTTATGTTACAAAGGATTTAAGATTATTTTCCACATAAAAAAGGAAACTGTAAAATTAGATATCACAAATACCATTTTATGGAAATTGATATTACATTGCCTCAAGAAAATGTACTTAATTAATTTCAGAGTTTTTAAATTATTAATTGGATTATACATGTACGAACGCCATTTTTTTTACACAAACCAGATAAAACAAAAGCTGTTTCAAGAATAGGTGTACTCCCTTAGAATGTTATTTTAATTCATAAATCAGAATACGGGCGCCGTGTCAGAAAATGCCATTTCAGATGCACTTTTCTCTTTTTTGGTGAATCATGGAAATAATTTATTTTCTCACACATATTTTTATCATCCTCTGATTTATGCGCTCTGAAATAAATTTATTACACGTCTTGGACATCTCTGTTTTGTAATGAAAAATTGTCTTTGCATAAAGTGATAAAAAAATACTAGCCTTTGGTATGTGTGAAAAAGTACAGAAATTTTATTTACCACCTGACTAATAGGTTAGTATGAGGCTGAACCCCAATGCCGTTACAAGTTGGCTCACTTTTGCCAATGTCACCTCAATTTCAGGGAAAGGCGACAGGCGTTGCAAGTTTTAGTTTATTTTGTATGTGGGATACATTGTACACATACAGTATGTGTAACCATGAACTTACATGTGCCTGCTTGTGGGCATGCATTAAATTTGAGCCCTAAATATAAATTAACCTTTGCAACTTATATTATAGATTATATTTTGAACTGTAAGTACACAGCGTGTTCCAATACGCAATTTGAGAAAATGGAATCAACTAATTTTCACTAGCAAGGAGGGGAGTAAATAGGAGCAACAGAAAGGAGTGAATGGGAGAATGTCGAACAAAATGCTTGTAATCCGGCCGACATCAAAGTTCATACGACTCATCTCGAAAGTAACATACTAAATTTTTTTTCAAAACCTGTTGAGAGCTTTAATAATAATAATAATTGGACAATTTGTATACAGCGCCGTTTAGTGGCACTAGCCACCCCAAGGGCGCTTTTATGTGTTGAAGCTTCTGTTAAACAAATGTGTCTTAAGCAACTTCCTGCAACTGCCAACACTGGTCTCTGTTCTCAACTCCAGAGGTAGACTATTCCAGCAGGATGGACCAGCCGAACTAAAAGCCCTGTCTCCGAAACCAGTTCTGTTCCGTCGAAGAGGCAGTTGAAGCCTGTTTACGGCGTCACTCTGTGCAGAACGAAGTGTGCACCGTTTTCCACCTATCTGGTCGACTCTGCACAATTCACACAAGTACGATGGGGCAACTCCTCTGAGGGCATTAAAAACAGAAACACATATTTTGTACTCAATCCTCTCTGGGACCCGCAGCCAATGAAGGCGCCGCAACAGAGGAGAGACATGGTCAGTTTTTCGTCCTCCTAAAAGTAATTTGTAACATTAAAGACGGACTGCAGTCTAGACTGCTGAAACCTTGGAAGACCCCAGAACAGACCATTGCAATAATCCAGTCTCGACACAACAAAGGACGCAATGAGAATCTTAGCAGCTTCGGATGTCAAACAGTTTCTGACCCATCTCAACTGCCTCAGGTGAAAAAAACAGGAGCTCACAGTCGCGCTTATTTGCGTACTCACGGAGAGAGTGTTGTCAAGATGGACCCCAAGAAACTTAATTGAGCTAGATGGATATACATCCAAGCCCATTACTTTAATTGGTGAAGAGCCAAGCAAGTGTTTCCTACCAGGAGACGACATCCAGATAAATTCTGTCTTGTCTGGATTCATTCTAAGGCGACACCTTGCCATCCACTCAGCCACCACTTCAATGCACCGGACCATCTCAAGACTACAGGCATCTGTCATAGATGGCTGACAGAAACGACAAAGTAGAATATCATCAGCATATGAATAGTAGCTGGTGCCGTTCATCAGTACAGTGCTCTCAAGATCATTTGTGTACAGGGTAAAAAGTAAAGGCCCGAGCACAGATCCCTGAGGCACACCACAGTCCATGGGCATACCTGATGACCATTAACATCCACAGTCTGACATCTGCCTTTCAGATATGAAGATAGCAATTTAGATACTCCTCCTCGGACTCCGTACAACCTATCAAGCTTAGTGATGAGTATACTGTGGTCAACAGTGTCGAAGGTAGCGCTCATGTCAAGTACTGCCACCATGGCAAGAGCACCGTCCCCAACCGCAGCTATCACATCATTCACAATGCGAAGTAAGGCAATCTCAGTGGAATGAGCTTTCCTATATGCCGACTGAAACTTAGATATCCGCTTCGCTTTAGCTCAGTATTAGAAGCATTTAGAGTATTCACAACACATTTGATCTGATCCATGTATCACCGTTTTTTTGTATGGAAAATTCACGTTAAGTGGCGGTTGAGCCATGGATTTGCTATGTGTGCATAAGGCATAAGAAGCTACGATATCAAGCTTTTCATTTTCATAAATTAAGATGGAAAAAAATTGTGTTGCAACCAATATTCGGTAACTATTCGGTATTCGGCATATTTGGCTACTTTTTCACTATTCGGCCGAATACCGAATAGTAACATTTTGTCCGAATATTCGGCGTGCCGAATACCAATTAAAAAGAAAGGGAATGAGAATTACAAAGCTCTCTCCATTACCATTGTGTGGTGCAATTTGAGTTAAAAAAATAAAAAAGTTGAACATTTGAAAACAGAATTTCGTTAATAAATCTTACATTTCTTGGCTGTAAAAACAAGAATGCTGCTTCTATTTTTTTGGGAACAATACCACTTGTCCCCATGGAGTTGCTTATTTCGTAAATTTTTAAATTATGTTTTATTTCATTGAATGTGTACTATTTCATTGTAATTCATAAAAACATTTTCATAAAGAAAATACTTTTTCATTTCTTACCTCTGCAAATATTTAAAATCTAAAAGAAGCAGGTTGGGATGAAGAAAGGCTTGTCAGCGTTATCTGGAAGCAGGCGATTACACTTTTCTTCAAAGTAAAAAAATTATGTATGATAAAAAAGTCACTGCTATCAAAAATACTGTGAAAAATCATAAAATAATAATTGAATCAGATGAAAAGGATTGATCTGGGAAAATAATTAAAGAGGAAATTTTTAAGCAAATAAATCCTGCAAAATTAAAAATTGGCATTCAAAATATTAAGATCAACAAAAACAAAATTGTAATTAGTTGTGAAACAAAATCTGAATGTGATCTATTGGATAAAGAAGTAAACAAAATTAAAAATCTAAATTCCACTGTTGTTAAAAAACGCCAGCCTAATTTAATCATAAAATACATTCCGGAAGAAATAACTGATTTACAGGAATGCGTAGAAATTATTAAAACTCAAAATTCTTTGAAGGAGGATGATATTATTAAACCTCTTTTTATTTTCAAGAATAAGTTTAATTCTGGAAAAAATCTCGTAATAAGTTGTAACAAGGATACAAGAAATTTATTATTATTACAAAAAGTTAAAATGATGTGGTCGATCTGCAAAGTAGAAGACTTTGTACAAATTAAAAAGTGCTTAAAATGCCAAAAATATGGTCACACAACAAAATTTTGCACAAGTCAAGTTGAGTTTTGCGGCAAGTGTGCAGGAAGCCACTTGACTGAGAACTGCACATCTAATAAAAAAATATGTATAAATTGTTATCACTTGAATAAGAGAGACAAAGTTATCACATTTGAAGACCATGATGCTTTAGATAAAATTGCATGCCATTCTTATTTAAATTATTATAAGAATTTCTTGAATGATATTGATTTAAAAAAAAAAAAAAAAAAAAAAAAATTGACTAATCAAAATGATCAGAAACCAAAATATTGTAAATATATTACAAATTAATTTGGCTAATTTAAAAAAAAAAAAAAGCTTCAGCTAATTTATTGGAATATATATCAAGAAACGATGTTGACATAATGGCAATACAAGAACCCTATCTAACAAAATTCAAATTCAACACAAAAATGGAAATTCCAATCGATTCAAATTCAACACAAAAATCGGTTCAAATTCCAATCGGCTTGGATATGAGTTAAATTCAAGTGAAAGAAAATGAGAGTGTAGTGTATAATAAAAAAAAAAAAAAAAAAAAAAAAATAAAAGATGTATGTATAATTATTACTTTGTAAATTATATTTAGTGTGGTATACTATATAAGTGGTACACACGAATAAACTCCCCCCCATTAGGGTTACTAATGGGGGGAATGAAAAAAAAAAAAAAAAAAAAAAAACACTTTTCTTCATAAACGTTTCCAGCTTCCTCCCTGCAACCTCTCGCCATGACACGGATTGAATGGGATGAGCTGGGCAACCAATAGTGAAGATTCGGAAGACGGTGGACAGCCGCCGAATATTCGGTATTCGGTGGATGACCAAATGCACTATTCGTTGCATCACTAGAAAAAATGTTTGTGTCAAAAATAAATATAGACGAAAACAAAAACAAAAAATCATGAATTTACTATTAACAAAGAAAACCTTGCGTAGTAATTGTACTGAGGGGGAGTGCCGATACAATAACTGCATTCAATGTTGTCTTGAAAAACGCAGAAAGCAGGGTTATTGTACATTACTTTTGATATAATGCAGTGCACGTGATGATGACTACTGTACTTACACATGTGTGCTTACAAATTGAAATACAAAACCTCGAATTAACAAAAACCCAGCAACTTTTGCCGACCTTCCCTGAAACGAGGGTGACATTGGCAAAGTAGCCATTTTTTACAGCATGGTTGGTCAGTCTTATACCAACTTAATATATAAAATCACAATTTTTGTAAGGGCTGAGTGAACGTGGCTGGTTCTATGATCTGAGCTAAAAGAAAACTGTGAAAAGGGAAATCATGTCTGAGATGATTTTCCGTTTCCTGACGACCTGGTGGACACCGTCTGGTTTTGAAAATTCTACAAACTGAGTTACCGACCGCAAACAATAGTAACAATTAGTATGGTTTCACAAAGCTTGAGGGCATTTTATTCATCGCCCAAAGCTTTATTCTGTCGCTTAACCTGACGTCAGATAATTGAAATGGAATCATACACAACAATGGCATTTTCTCAATATCCTACTTACATAAGCATTGACTTATGATATCTGTGGACTATAAATTATTTTAACGAAAATAGACATTATATAATATCTGTTTCAACTTTCTTACGAGAATGGTCATTAGTGAGAAAGAGAACAAAGAAATTCACTGATGCATTTCCATGTGTACAAAAAAACTTCGGCGAATGTAAAAATGTTTCTATAAAGGTGGCAGCATTGCCGCGTGCGTACTATGCCCGCAGCAGTCCAAATATATAGTTTCATGCGGTATAATTCTGGTGATCGATAAAATTTACGAATTTTTACATAAATAAAAAACATTATTTTAAGACAATATGACATGTGTCATAATTGGGTGTCAAAACATAAAATTTGACTCGTAAAAAAATGTTTTGTATGACCACACAACTGCAACGCTAGACAGGACTGAGACAAATGTGGTAGATAGTATGTATCCATGCAGTAAGTTAGTTTCTGCTCCTCTATGTTATTACTCAAAGTCAATGTACATAACAGTACCCCAAGTATAAAACTCTCCGTATCAACTCAACCAAGGCGTTTTACCAAAATAAATATGTAGAATAAAACACTCACTAGTTGCACTGTTTCAGATTGGATGCAATGAAGTGAGTGAACGCTATAATCGAGTTTGGACCTGAAGTCTTACACTTGGGATAAGGCACTCGGATAAAGCATTTTTTCCTCGTTCGCCCTACACGCATAATATCCAATGACGTCAGATGCACGAACTTATTTTCCTCAAGAATTCCACTACGAATATTCAAGTGGTTTTCAGGAATTTATCTCTGAGAACATAAGCCCGAATGAATTTATTTTGAAATTTATTCGGAGGTAATAAATAATCACCTCAATGGCTTCCACGTAGATTCCTGCTGGAATTTTTGAAATATTTGTCTTATTAAATTTAGCTTTGTTTGAAAACTTCTAGAATAACTCGGTCTCAGTTTCCGCAACCAGGGCCGGATTAATGGTGTTCGAGCGGTACGAACGAACCAGGGCCCCCAAAGGGCCAACGAAACTCTTATATTTTTTATCAGTGCCCAGGTCTTTCCGGTCATTTGCGACCAAAAGGACCCCCGATGACAGACTTAATAGAAATAAGTTTAAATGCATTACAACAAAATATCTTTGGGGCTTCAGTCTTGTGAGGCAACCGCGACCAAGCCCCCCCCCCCCCCCCTTAAAAGCTAAAAATTATTTATGGAAAAAATTCAACGTACCTTTTTTTCGGAAAATATGTGCATCTTTGGCGTTGTAAAAAACAGGGGGGAGGGTATTTTCCATGGAGGGGGAGGGGAGCACACATGAGCGTACCCAGGAAGAGCCAGGGGGGGAGGGGGCAGCTGCCCCCCCTATGGAAGTAAAAAAATACCTAAATCGTTATTAAGATTATAATTATAAGAAATTGGACCATTTCTCTAGCGCCGTACTGTGATCAATCACCTCAAGGGCGCTTTATATAGTTGTAAAAACAGAAAAAATAATTAATATACTTAAACTTACGCACAAAACAAATATTAAAATAGCAAATAAAAAAAATTCAACAAAATATAAAATCAAAAGTACAATAAATTACACCAATGCTTGATAAAAACTAAAAAATCAAATCAAATTATACCTATATCAATTTCAAAAAACTAAACAAAAATATAATTAAAGTAATTTCAAATTACACAGTTATAGTAGAGCTACTGTTCAGAAATTTCATAAAATTACTAAAAAAGTCTTCAGGCCTTAAAGCTTAAATTTTGTTCTGTAATTTATTACAATTATTGAAATAACCATTGTAATAATTAAAATATATTGTACAGTGGACTGTACATGACTTTATAGCATAATATAAGGTTGTGTGCAATTTTTCATCTTCAATTTTCAATACTTGCCCCCCCCCTAGTTTGGATACTGGGTACGCGCTTGGGGGGGGCCCGAGGAGGTGGCCCGAGGGGGGGGGCCGAGGGGGGGGCCCGAGGGGGTAATGAGGGGGCCGGTCCACCACATGTACATACTTAGATCCACCAAACACATTATGAAGACTTTGGACTATCAAGAGTAATCTAAGTGTAAAGCTGGAAGAATAAAAAGTTGTCTAAAAAACATTAAAAATTCTCACCATTCAAGTACAAATATAAAATCAATTTTAAGGCGTTTTATGAGGCAGTATCCTTATTAGATTCCATAAAAAATGTCACTTGGCCAGATTTCTAAGGAAAAGTTAAACTAATCCTTTGTTATTGGTATAGCTAAGGAACAGCTAAAATCCCATAAACTTCGATTAAAAAAAAACATCGAAGATATTGTTATTTAGAAAGTTAAAAGTACAATCAAAAGTGAGATGTACAATTTTGGATAAATACCTCAGTTTGATAACAACTATAAAGATGCAATATTGTGCTAAAATGACTTTTGAGAAAATTTCTTGGGGACTCGAGAAAAAGTTATCGGTGTGTGCAAGTAGGTACTTATGGTCTACCGCAGTCATCGGCAAAGAATGGCTCGCGTGCCAAGTGCGGCCCATCGGGCTACAGGTACCTACTAGCCAATCACCCACAAAATGGACCACGATTAGGCTTTGAATAACCCCTACAATTTTGTAGGCATATGATTTTTTTTTTCATAGGTGATTAGAATGACGGTTTCCTTCTCAATGCGTGTTTCAACTTCTTTTATATTTAGCTGTACCCTGGCACCCCTTGTGGTGGCTCGTCTTATTTATTGCACTGTATGATACCGCCATTCTGTTAGAGTTTACAAGTTTTCTGCAAGAATTTCATTCGGCAAGAGTTGCAGGGCTCATGTTCATTTGAGATTTGGTTTTTTATATTGTAGGTCCACATGCGGCATGTGTAAGCGCGATATTATGCGTGTCTGCTTGTGGGAATGCATTTAATATGAATCTCAAATGATACATATCTTTGCATCTTAGATTTAGATTTCCTTTATTGTTCCAGTTTTTTTTATAAAGAAACCTAAGTAGGCATCTACACAACAACTCATGTGTGTAAGTTTCATTGTAATCGGGTCAGTAGTTTAGGAGTCCGTATAGGACAAACACACATACATCCGTTTGATTTTATATAATTAAATAGATGCGAGTTTTAGGCTTACACGGCTGGCTGATGATGAGGGAGAGTTGCTTGCAGAAATCTGTTTCCGTGGTCTGTGGGAACTGGAGCTTCCGTTCATTTATATATATTTTTGAATCTCTTAAGTTTTTTGAATTAAAATTGTTGCAGATAATATAAGGTGTTTATGATGTAATGTAACAATAAAAAAATCACTAACAAACATTATTTGTGGTTTTTTTTCGTCCGTCCTAGATATTATTTTATCTTTTTCCTGAAAAAGTTTGCCCATGTCTAGTCTCCCATAAAGATTTTATTTTTAATAGACAGCATCATTTAAGAACTGACAAAAAATCATTTAGAACTTTAAAAACCATATATATCAAGCAATAAAAAAACCTTCCATTTTGGAAAAGATTATGGGCAGAATAAAATAACTCAAAAGTTAATTTCCGTTCGAGGACCTTTTCTACAGAAGTGAAAAAAATGACTAATTATATATCTGCCTACTATATTGGGCTGTTGCAGGGTGCAAAGTCAAAGATAAATGATGATATATATAGGTACAAGAACTTACTTTTTTCGGTTGATGAAGCACATTTCTCAAGAAGAATTTTGTTGTGAAAAATAACCAACAAACCTTTTTTACAATAATTGTTTTAGATATTTTTCTTTAATCTTCTTTCACGCATACTTGTAGGTGTCATATTTATTTTCTGAGAAAGTAAAAAAGGTTCAATGTTTATAGCAACTGTCCCTTTTTCAGTCAGATAGACACAACACTTTCATTGCATTCCTGAAATTCATGTTAATCGCTGGCGCCATCTTGACTTGAATGATGCATTGTGTCTGAGATTTTGTATTTACTTATGTTGAATTAATGATTATTAGAAATATTCATTGTTTTTCTTTTTATTATTTGTTAACATAACCAATAAAATTATAAATTATGTTAAATGACTGCCCTCTGTTTTTCAAGAACAAAATCTTTTTTAAAATTAACTTTGTAACTCAAAAGTCATCTATGTTAGGTGTAACGAAGCTTTTTATCAACCTTATATGAAGCTACGGTTACAGATCTCTGAAATACTTTTAGGTACTTACATTTGCATCGGGGAGGTCTCGCATGGTAATTTTCATCGAAAAAAATCTTAGTGTGTTTTCAGCTCCTCATCATTTGATAAAAAAATACTTTCTTTGACTTTTATTATTTTTTATAAATCGGGAACGGGACTACCGACATCTGTTTATAACTATCAAAAGATTTTTCTAAATACAGTAAAAAGTAACACTGCAATCAAGGAGCCATGGATGAAATGTTTTAATTATAAACATAAAATGAATTCGATATTTTTGAAAACGTACGAAATTAAGGATGAAAAAAATACACATACATACTACCTGCTTTAAAATAATAAATTTTATGAAATTATTTGGTTGATAAATATTTATGCCAAATTTACTCAACAGAAATAGTAAGTATGGGCAGCAAAATCCTTGTTAATGGTCTATTCATCATATGGCACAATGAAATGCAATGATTACAACCTAAAATTTGATTCTAGATAGGTGCAATCGATAGTTCAAATTTCCTACACAAGAAACAAAAGATTTAGGTCAGAAATATTTCCTTCTTATCAAGTTGCTGTGAAGTCAGTTCACTCCTTTTACTGACAGGATCACATCTTCATTTTCTGGAGTCGTCAAATGCTAAGCTACAGCAACAAAATTGCGAAGTTGAAGGCAATACCTGACAAGTCACCTCTGTTAAAACCACAGCTTGCGAAGTCTTGAGAACAACTGGTTTGTATTCACAGGTAAAGCCTTAGCCTTTTCCACTACACTGTGATTCATTCTAATTTTATGTTTTCCAGTTTCCGAAAAAGCAGATACGGCCAAAAAAAAATATTATTTTTTTGTTTGAGGATACAAACCTACGTCTTCCGCTTGCAAAGCAAGACTAAATTGAGCCATCAGCTAAACCATTGAGCTAATCATGATTTTGCAATAATCTTTAAAATCAAAAAGAAAAAAATGATACACATTATTTTTAAAGTTTTAGGCAACATTGAATAACAATTGAGAAAAAATATTATTTTTATTTTCAGCAATTTCTTATAGTGAAAAATTAAATAGGGACAGGTTGAATTAAAAAAATAACAAAATTGAGGAAATGACTATATGATAAGACAAGGACGACCAAGGCTTTTTCAGGTTCTCAAGGTATATAGATAATTGAGTGAAAAATAAAACACAAAAAAAATGTATCAAGGAACGGATAGGTATAAGGAGCTTGCTTGGACAAGGGAAACTGAATTTTGAAAGTTTTTGCAAACATACTCTGTTTTGAAAAGTCTTTGCACAGCTAATGCAATAAAGGTAATTACACAAATTTACATTACTGGCAACCCACCACCAACATATAATATTAAATGTTTTGTAAAAAAAAAAGGAATAGAGAGTATGTACAATCGCGCAAGAAGCTATTTCTTCTAAAAGACCTAAAATAACCATCGCATTAATCCTATTTTTAAATAAATATTACTTATCAATATTTTTACATTTTCCAATGAAATTTGCTAACTTAAATTTTAAGAATACTTGGATGAATCTGAAGGACCTTATTCTGAAAATAATTTTACTTTACTTCAACAAGGGAAAGTATTACTTATTTTAAAATGAGATTGAGCATATCTTGACAATGCAGGAGTATTTTTTATTTTTTTTTAGTACTTGGGGTTATTAAAATTAAAAAGTTACTGATGTGAGTGAGTCAAGTAAACATAAACTTATATTTTTTCATGGTGCTGTAAACAAGTCTTCATTATTTTGATTAACAAAATAATACACAGGTTTTAAATTACTATTTAATAAAACATAAATAACAATGGTTCCTGATTGACATAAAAATTATACAGCAAAGCTCTGTGGTTGACATGAGAAAAAGGATGTTCCTTGACTGAAGATATCCCGGTTATATTCTAATTTTGATTGATGGCACTCTGTTGTTTTATACGTTGACTTGAACCTCTGAAAAATAAAAGAAGATATTAAATATATGTGTCAAAAAACAAAACAAAAAATGTTAGTGTAAAACTACATGCTGTGCAATTTTATAAATCTGTACCTTAGAGCATAAACAACGGTAGTCACATTTAGTAATTTGTGCAGGAGACGAGTTTTAGTGAAAATATGCAATTTTTAAAACCATCATAACTTCTAAACTAGATGAGATATTTTTGATCTGTAAAAACTGTTTATCTTCTTTTATCGATATTTATTTAATGTGAAGTAATGTGAACAACGTATGTGGAACTTCCTCGGTTTATGCTCGCACTTTTATGTGCATCCCATATTTATTACACTTGATATCTCAGTAACTATGAGCCCGAGGACTCCAATATTTTTACCACTTATAGAACAGATAATTATAATAATTTCTGCATCATTAACTCAAAAACGCAAAAAAGTGAACTTCCGTTGTTTATGCTCTAAGGTACATAAATTAAATTGAATTATATTTGATTGAATGGAATTATTTTAATATTCAAGCTTTTTTTAAAGAGTTTAAGTACATCAGGACTTCATACATCAACAAAAAACAACGAAAATGGCAAATCTAAATATTGATACATGTTGACTGATTATAAAAGGGTAGCAAATATATTTCACATAGTACATGGGAGTTATTAGTAAATACAAGGGGCACATATTACACAACCAATTCAGCATACAAATGATTTGTAAACAACTCTTCATACATTTGTAAGCACACATATTAAGTGTGTGTAAGAATGATGAACATTTGGTATTTCTCATAAATCTGTCAGAAAATAAAATAACTTTAATTTTTTGTGGTTTTCTTTAGAGTTTAAGTTTGCCATACAAATCAAATTTTACAAGTATTACTAATGGATTCAGCACTAATTTTAATAAAGATTTTTTCCTTGGCAGGCGATTGTCACACTTCTATAGGACTGCGGTCATTCATGACCAATAATTTGTGAAATAGCTGAGCATCCACAGTCTCACCGAGTCATTCTCTAATTTTGAAAATCCAAGACCCAAACTCAGGCCCGCCGCACGGAGTCAGGATGAGATGGGAGTCACAGGACTTAAGACCTGTCTCTAGTTGGTTAAGGATCCTTTCGTCATGACAACATTCCCAATTCCTCCCAACTCATCCTTCCTTCCAATATGTAAGTCCGATTTACTACATTGCATGTCCAGAGGTGTCTGGGCTCTCAGATCTTCTATATAATATTTGTTTTCCTTTTCCGTAGCAACTCAGTTCTTTGAGGTAAGATTTTTTTATCCATGCTTTTTGTTTTGAGCTTATTCAAAACTTGTAAATGTTTATACAAGATTAAATAATTTATGGCAGAGGGGCATGCAGGAAAAAAAATCATAGACATTTTAATGCATGGAAACTTGACACTCAGTATGCAAACTCGTAGACCTTTTTACTCACTTGTCAACATTACATGTCAACACTTTACTTTTGAGCTGAAATTAAAAGGTAAAATAAAGTTAATACTTTCATATTTTTGCTTGTTTCTGGTTCTAACAAGTTCTAGTATTTAATTCGAAATACTACTAATAAAGAAAAATATGTTTCTAACTAAGTAAATATAAAAATTTCAAAAGGCTCTATCTCCATGGATTATATAATTTTACATCATAGGCAATGGTGTTTATTTAATTTTTACATTTTTTCTTTGTTACTGTAGACTTTTAAATTAACAGTTCATACATATTGTGCTACATGGAAATAACTGAATGTATAATAATAATAATAATATTAGGATGATTTATTTGGTGAGCGCTGTTTTTGTGTGTATCACACCTCAAGAGCCCTCTGCGAGCTTGGTCGTCGCTGTAGAAAGCGCCAATTCTCAAGCAAGACCCAGTTGTTGTAAGGTTGGATGGACCTTTCAGTGATCGGTCTTTGGTAAAGGTTTATGAATTTTTTAACCCAGCGAAGAGCACATTCGAAATATAAATGGTATATTTTTGTGCTCCGCCGGGATCCGAATCCACAACCTTCCATTTACGAGTCCGAAGTGTTGCCACTACAGACCGGTCCAAGATGCCAACGACACGCGGTGTACCTGAGCGGTTACCCATCCAAATACTGTCCGCGCCCAATGTTGCTTAATTTCTGGTATGTGTGTAAAGTAAAGTATTCAGTTATGATGTATAGATAAATCAATGGTCATTTTGTAGTAATCTCTGTGATATAGAACTCTGGTATTAACCAATGTTTTAACAAAATGTCTAATTCAATTTTCTATCTATAATCTAAGCTGCAAAGATATGTTAATATTAAAGGCTCATATTAAATGCATGCCCACAGACAGGCACATGTAGGTTCGCACCTACACATTCTGCATGTGGGCATACAAATAAAAGAATACAAAACCTCACATGAACATAAACCTTGCCACTCCTGCCGCCTTTCCCTGAACCAAGGTGGCATTGGCAAAAGTGAACAAATTCTTACAACACGGGGGGTCAGCCTCATACCAACCTATCAGTCAAGGAGCATAAAGCTAGGTGACCTTTGGAGTGACAACTTCTGATACAAAACAGTAGTAAAGGAAAGTCACCATTATCTTTTAAGGCTTTTAACCTCTACGGCGCCAGCGATTTTCTGCCGTAATCCAGCCACCCAACTCCTGGTTTTGATATTAAATATCTCCAAAGATACAAAACATATGTCCTGTCCGTTCTTTTTTAATCTCAAAAGACAGTGAAATAAAGTTTTTCTAGTGCCTACCAAAAAAAAAAATCTTTTGAGACATTATTATTATACTCCATCATAATCTAGATTACAGAAAAAAGATCGTGAAATAAAGTTTTTCTAGTGCCTACCAAAAAAAAAAATCTTTTGAGACATTATTATTATACTCCATCATAATCTAGATTACAGAAAAAAGATCGAGATTCTAAAAATAGATATACCTCATTAGTATGCCTAGGCACGAAACCCAAATACATCACAAAAAATAGAGGCCAGTGACCCTTTTTATTTATACAAAGCATTTTTTTGTGTGTTAGTGTTGTTTTGTAAACAAATTGTGGGATTCGGCTCAGCTTATTAGAGAGTCTGTTTTCAAGGTCAACTTAAATATTTTATTTTAAATATTTACAAACGAAAATGAATGCTTTGAATTATTTATCGATGGATGTTCTATCCAATAAATGTATTTCGTACGATTTTCGATCTTATTGCTGTGTAAAAACTAAAGAAACAAAAAAAAAAAATTGCGATTAGTACTATGAGCGCGAATCCGCGTTCCAGCACCTTAAGAGTTAATGTTTACTTACTGACTGGTTTGCCACTCTCCCACTTGGTAAACCTAATGTGAGAGTCATCTCTGCGAGCAGCCTCAGTGCGGAACTCTGGCTTCAGAGACTTACGCAGCAACTTGGCTGCGATGTTGGAGTAGTTGATGTAGCTGGAACGTTACAGAAATAAAATGTAATAATATTATTCTAGGAAAAACAACAAGGACTCCGTACAAACTAAGGTAGACAACACGGGGTGCAGAATGTGATAGCCACAATTAAATGCTCGCAAACTGACCACCATTATCTGTCATAGAGATGTTCTGATGATGGAATATTGTATCTGATACCGTGACGTATGAACAGAACATTTTGTGACATGTATGTATTTAAAAGTAATGGAACATTAGGTATAATATTTACATGAATGTAACCAAAGCATTGAAAAGCATCAGATATAAAGTGTGTTGCTAAAGAAAATAATATCAATTTTTGTTACCATGGCAACATCAACTAGGTACATGTATGGAGACATGTTGCGTGATTGAGGACAAAAAACATTTTGACAATTATATTAATTTTTAAAACTGAACAAATTTCAAAACTTAATTTAAATCGGATATTTAACGAACCGTTTAGAGAGAACTTACATCATTCTCGACGTTTCGTCAGCGACGTAGCCGACGTCTTCAGGAGAACATCCTCTCTTTTAAATTAAGTTTTGAAATTTGTTCAGTTTTAAAAATTAATACAATTTTAAAAATTTTATTGATTGTAGAGGCATTAACTTTGTAATCGTTCATCATTAATGATAAAAGAAAAACAGTTTTGTTTTCGATTACGTGAGTATATTTTTATATACCACAACCGGTTTCGCAAACATCCGTTCGCATCATCAGGTGGATAAATTAATACTAAATGGTGTAGAAACGGAATCAATCTTAGAGGGTGTCATTGTGTGAGGGTATGAGGGAGGGAGGGGGGGGGGGTGCAGGATGGCCATGTGGCTTGTGTCATCTGGATTGTTTAGCTTCCTTGGGAATATGGTCAACAGGGGGGATGGATTGGGTACTAACATATTATTTATAAGTGTATTAGGTGAATTTTTTAATTTGTTAATTTCGATTATTTCAAGTGCAGAGAGGGTTGGTCCGTAGGAACTAGGGTGCAGAAGTTTAGTGGTGTGGTTGGGAAAAGAATGTCCAGTCTCTATGATATGGTTAGCAAATTCGGAGAAATTATTATTAGAAAGGCATCGTCTATGTTCGTCTAGTCGTATTTTTAGGTTTCTAGAGGTCTGTCCAATGTAAATTTTATTACAGTCTCCACATTTAATCTCGTACACTCCACTTTTTTGTAATATATCAGTCCTGGTTTTTGCATTCAAAAGTATATTTCCCAGTTTATTAGTGGTATAGAAGGCGGTTCTTATTGTATCAGGAAAAAGTTTCGAGATTTTGGTGGAAATGTCACCTGCGAAAATGACTTTTTTCCATGGCCTGTTCTGGTTGTCGTTGGTGTTGTAAGAGTGGTAGATGTACTGTCTGTACAGAAGAGTCTTAGTTTTTTTGTGTGAAAGTTTGTCAATCATGTTAGTATTGTATCCGTTATTATGGGCGATTTGTTTAATAGTGTTGAGTTCGGTCCTGTAATCATCATTCGTCAGTGGTGTTGTATGGAGTCTATTAATCATGGCAAGGAAGCCTGACATTTTGTGAGAGATTGGGTGCATAGAAGAAGCGTGGATGGTGGTGTCTGTGTGGGTGGGTTTTCTATAGATGGAATATTGAATGTTGTTATTATTTAATTTTAGAGAAAAATCGAGAAAGTTAAGAGTATTATCGGGGTTATGTTCTAAGGTAAATTTAATATTGGGGTGTAGTTTATTCAATTCGTCTAAAAGTGAGTTGATTTGTCTTGTGGTACCTTAAAAAATACAAAAAACGTCATCAACGTATCTAAACCATTTTACAATATTGTTTTTAAGGTAGAAATGATCAGAACTAAACATCTGTTCTTCTAGGTGATTAAGAAAAATTTCGGCAATGATGGGGCTCAAAGGAGATCCCATTGGTAAACCAGTTGTTTGCGAATAATATTTGTTGTCAAATTCGAAGTAACATTGTTCCATACAGATGTTGAACATTCTAATCATTTCTCCTTTCACATTATCATCTAGAGTAGACTTATCTAGTAATTCAGAAAAAATAGTTCTACTTTCATCGACTGGCACATTAGTAAATAAATTAACAATGTCAAAAGAGATTAGTTTACAATTATAAGGTACTATAAAGTTTTCCAATTTCTGTACTAACTCGGAACTATTTTTAATGCTATAACTTGGGTGGAACACGTCGAACTTTACGATTAAATTGTTTAAAAGTTTACAAATTTTGTATGAGGGTGCTGAGTAATAGGAGACAACCGGGCGAACAGGAACATTATTTTTATGAATTTTAGGTAGACCATATAATTTTGGAGCCTGAGGGTTCGATTGAGAAGAGTATTTATTGCAAAAAATGGGGCAGTTATAAAATTTACATTGGACAGACCTCTAGAAACCTAAAAATACGACTAGACGAACATAGACGATGCCTTTCTAATAATAATTTCTCCGAATTTGCTAACCATATCATAGAGACTGGACATTCTTTTCCCAACCACACCACTAAACTTCTGCACCCTAGTTCCTACGGACCAACCCTCTCTGCACTTGAAATAATCGAAATTAACAAATTAAAAAATTCACCTAATACACTTATAAATAATATGTTAGTACCCAATCCATCCCCCCTGTTGACCATATTCCCAAGGAAGCTAAACGATCCAGATGACACAAGCCACATGGCCATCCTGCACCCCCCCCCCCCTCCCTCCCTCATACCCTCACACAATGACACCCTCTAAGATTGATTCCGTTTCTACACCATTTAGTATTAATTTATCCACCTGATGATGCGAACGGATGTTTGCGAAACCGGTTGTGGTATATAAAAATATACTCACATATCATTAATTTTAAAAATGTCAAACGACTGTAATTCTAACTTAAACCTAACTAAAAAACATTTTGTCTGTCGTGCAAACGAGACACACTGGTGAAATGAAAACGTCAATGAGGGACATTGTTTTATGTCGTTGGGAACTAAATCAAACTTATAGCCTCTCCATAGAATTATTAACTCCTCCCAAAAACATGCCAAAGTGAATGAAATCCAGCTTATTTTGATATACTTGCTTGTTTATTGGTTTTTCAGTACTTGTGTTAATCTCTTTGCTTAATCATCTATATGTTTGTGATCAGTAGCCTGAAAGGGAAGAGAGAAAGAGGAAAATCCTGCACATGATGGACCGTGTTCATAAAGATAGCAACAAAAATCTCAGTGGTTGGAGAGCTGCATAGTCAAGGCAGAACTGGAGAAGAAGGATCGCTTCCATAAGGTTCAAGACCATCAATCATTATTGAAGAATAAGATGAAAAAGAATTGTAGTTTTCTCTTGACTGAAGGGTATTATCTCAGAAGAAATGGGTACTCAAGCAATATTACGGCTTAGAATGTCCTGGTGAGCAAAAAATAGCTATTTGCTTTAGAAGGAAACTTTACTTGGAAACCATTTACATCATAAGTGAGTCGTACAGAACCACAAGGGGAAATCCAGGTCTTTTTTCAGAAACAAGATAATTATACAGTCCATTATGAAAGTGATGCATTTTTTTACTGGTACAGTAATATCCATAGCAGCTCGGTAAAATTGATCAGGAAATATGATGTGGTGTCTGCCCTTCCAGCGCAACTGGTTGCCAGTTTGCTGTGAGCAGTGTGAGGGGAATGATATGCATATGCCTGAGGTGATTTTCGACATTGTAACATGGCACGATGGAGAAATCTCTTGGATAATAATATTAGGATGATTTATTTGGTGAGTGCTGTTTTTGTGTAAATCATACCTCAAGAGCCCTCTGCAAGCTTGGTCTATGCTATAGAAAATACCAATTTTCAAGCAAGATCCAGTTGCTGTAAGGCTGGATGGACCTTTGGTTATCGGTCTTTGGTAAAGGTATATGAATTTTACAATCCAGCGAAGAGCATATTTGAAAATATAAATGGTATATTTATTGTGCTCTGCCAGGATTCAAACTTATAACCTTCAATTTAAGAGTCCGAAGTGCTAGCCACTAGACTACAGACTGGTCGTTGAACACCAATATGTCATCAAGTTTTGCGTGAAGCTTGAAAAGAAGGCAACTGAAACATTCCAGATGCTTTAAGATTTCTTATTTCAAGGTCACAGATTGGGAGGTGGCACAAACTGATCAAGGTGGGCCAGGAGGTCACTGACAAACCCTGTTTTGGATTCCTAATAACAGCCATATTCGACAAAAATGTATAACTTGTGTGAGAGGTTATACATAGCGATCGTGGATTGAGCATCCAGCAAATTGCCGAAAAGGCACCTTGTCCACGTTTGAATCCCAGTGGTCCACCAGACCTCTTACAGTACTGACTTGGCTATGTGTCGCTTTCTTTGTTTCCCCGACTGAAGAGAACACTGAATGAAAAGGACTGTGAAACTGATCTAAAAGCATGTTACAATGTTCCAGACACATCTCCGCTATTGTATTCATGCAGGCATATTTTAAGCATTTGTACTTACATGCCCGATTCATAAATCTATTTTTCCAAGAAAACGAACATTACTTTTATAATGAACGGTTAAAAAGTTATTTGCATTTTTTTTGTTTCCATACATGGGTATCGCCGTCGAAATTTGTACCTTTTGTCTTGTGCGTGTGTCCCCTAATGATTTTCAGCTTTTTCATAAAAACTGGTGATCTCTACTGAATTCTAAAATTATTTTTAGAAAGTAAAGTATTTGAAAAGCGTATCGAAATACAAAAAAAATCTGCAAAAAGCATTAAGTGGCGATGTAATTAAAAAATAAAACAAAATCGCCTTTTTTCCATTCTCATACAAATTTTATATGTCCGCAATCCGTTTTTGACCCTTTGATGGCATGATACGATCAAAATAGTCAAACGATTTTAAAGTTGAGTATTTTTGCATATACCTTAGTAACGTATCTTTCATTTTCTGTACTAGCCACAATAATATTTATTTATTTAAATACAAAATATTGATTGCTAATGGTTGTCTCCATTTTTGGCTCCGAAATTTTTCTTTTAGTGTGTTACCAATTCCATCGGAACTGACAAAAATCTTGCAACCCTAAGTATTTGTTCACGTATGGTAACTCTTTGATGCAGTGTGGACAACACAAAAAAACTCATTCAATACCTTTATTTTCTTCTGAGAACGTTTACATCTGAGTCGGGAATTTGTCGTGAGTGTTTTGAGTGGAAGTTTGCTTGGCATTATTAAGGTATGTATTCGAATATGTTGTCAGTTGTATATTTTTTACTAAGATCCATTAATTCTTCTAATGATTGTATGTTTTTATCATTGCTGACAGTATTATTTTTCAAATGGCACAAGTTTAAGGTTATGTCGGGCGGTTTTTTATTTACAATCTTTACCGTATGTTACCATATTAAGGTGTATTCACGTAGGTTAAAAAAATACACCTACTTTTTTTTTTTTTTTTTAAGAAATCCTGTGCGGGAGACTCCCTAGATTCTAAAGACTCTAGGGGTCTATGACACTTGTTGTAGTGCCGCAGAGGTGTACGAGCTTGGTCGTCGCTACAAAGCACCAATACTCAAGCAAGACCCAGTTGCTGTAAGGCTGGATGGACCTTTGGTGACCGGTCATTGGTAAAGGTTTATGAATTTTTCAACCCAGCGAAGAGCACATTCGAAATATAAATGGTATATTTTTGTGCTCCGCCGGGATCCGAATCCACAACCTTCCATTTACGAGTCCGAAGTGTTGCCACTACGGACTACGGACCGGTCCAAGATGCCAACGACACGCAGTGTACCTGAGCGGTTACCCATCCAAGAACTGACCACCCCCAATGTTGCTTAACTTCGGTGATCTATGGGAACCGGTGCTTTCAACATGGCTAACGTCATTGACTAGACCTACTTACCGTTAATTTATGATTGACTAACAAATAACATTTACGTAATTGAAACATAAAACTATCTAATCAAACTTACTACATGCTATTAATATTTTAAATGCACCGATTGATGTTTGTTACTCAAAATAGCCAAAAGGTTTATTCCGTGATCTGTGGGCTAAACGGATTTCATGAAATTTGGACCACAGAGGTACCTAATTTTTATATCGGTGCTGGATACTGTGAAAAATGTACGCAAAAAAAACCATTGCCTATCTATCTATAATAATAATAATATAATCTATAATCTAAGTTGCAAGGATATATTCATTTAAAGCTCTCAGATGTATGCCCACAAACCAACAAGTGTAGTTCGCGCTTACAAATGCTGAATGTGTACTTACAAATAAAATCCAAACCTCAAATGAACATAAGCCCCACAACTTTTGCCGACCTTCCCTGAAACAGGGGTGACATTGGCAAAGTGAACCATTTTTTACAGTATGGGTGGTCAGTCTCATACCAACCTATAAGTCAAGGAATATGAATAATAAATTACATTTAAATATAAAAAAGAACAAAACCTTACAAAGAAATCTATACAAAAAAAGTCAAAAATTTCCTATGCAAAAAAATGTAGCAAATGAATAAACCAACATTAGAAATCAACATTGCAGATTAGCCGCCACTTCTTCCTGTCCTTGCATACTTCTTTCATTTCATCCAGAGTCATAACCTTTTTCATACAAGTCCTCCTTTTATTATGACTCTGGATATCCCATTCATTCGCTATTTCTGAAATTTGATCCTTCCATACTTTTCTCGGTCTTCCTCTACCACGACATCCATCTATTCTAGCAACATATACTTTTTTCGTCAATCTTTCATCACTCATTCTCTCCAAATGCCCGAACCATCTTAACATACTTCTTTTAATCTTCACTTTCACACTTTCCCTTACACCACATTCTTCTCTTACAAAATCATTCCTCACCCTGTCACTTCGTTTTTTCCCAATCATACTTCTTAGATAGTCCATTTCTACTGTATGGACTTTACTAATTTCCCTTTCACTCACCGTCCAGGCTTCACTTCCATACATCAAGGTTGGCACTAGTATACCTGTTTGAGAAAATATGAGAGGTATAATAGAAGGAAAAAATAACATTAGTTCAAAAAGGTGAAACAATAAATCCTATTCTTCTTCTTGGCGAATTCCCACGTACAGCGGGGGCGCCAGTGTCGGGTAATATTCCGACTATTTCAATAATAAATATAATGCCGATATTAGAGTGATTTTATGTTATTTATAGTTATGGTAGGTAAGAAAAAAGGATATATGTTGTGAATATAGCAACTCCAAATTGTCTATGGTCTGACGTCACAACGTTTTTATTGGCCGATGCCTGCCATTGGTTAGAAGTGAGTTATTGTTACAGAAATTTAGTAGGGTTAGAATGTCCTAATATAAAAGCAAAGATTCTGCCAATTTAAGTGTTCTTCTCCTATTCTCTTGCTGTAAGTGTTCTTCTCTACTATTGTCTGTTTCAATCTATTGTTGTACACTTATAAAATTAAATTCAACCGTAACAAAAAGTAAAGAATTTTAACTAAAGAAACCAGCGACCATCCATCCCGACCAAATCCCGAACATTTGGTCCTACGCCCCGGATAAAAAGTAACAAGTGTTACTGAAACCGGTTGAAGGCAGGAGAAGGAGGAGAGGAAACAAAGAAGCGAAGGGTACATCAAGTACAACGGCGAGGCTGCGCTGGTGACCAAGGTGCCATCGCAGATCGCGAGGCAGGCGTCAGAAGAATCGCAAGGATTCGACTGAGCTGCAACAACAATTGGGCTGGGCCAAGTTTGGCAGGCCGCAACGGCGAGGCTGCGCTGGTGGACCACGTTAGGTGCCACCGCAGATCGCGAGGCAGGCGTCAGAAGAATCGCAAGGATTCGACTGAGCTGCCGGCAGAACCACACTCAACCGGGGGGCTTGCCACCGGAGAGAAGAAAAAGGACGACTCATCAACCAGGGACCGGTCCAGAGGGAATGGAGCCCGGGAAATCCAAGATGAGTAAATTTTTTTGTTCATTCTGTTTTATTTGATTATTGAATGTTGAAAAAAAGTACCTACCCACAGAACAAAATTTAAGGAACAAAAAGGGTAGTTCAAATCAAACATCACAAATTGGTTCAGTTAATTATAGAAGAAGCCAATATACATTTTTAAATTATTAAATTGTGGATATTGTTTAATATCACCGATGTGTTATGTAAAAAAGGAATTTTATATGAAATCAAATTTGCATTTTTAAAATTTTAATTTTTTACACTAGTCTAGATGTGCAAATGTCGCAATTTTATATGGGTCTACCCGCTTACAATTTGTATAATGTTTTTTAAATAATTAATTCTGCTTTGCTTGATTGAAAGTTATTAATTGTGTGATTTTGAAGGTAAATAATAATTGTCACATCTGCCATAGAGGAGATGAGCATTGTAATGTAGTCCTGTAAAATTTTAATTTTATTGGGAGATTTTTAAAATTATTTTGTAAACCTAGCGGTAATAGAAAATTGTCACAATTGTTTCAAATAATTGATTCTACTTTGAGTTGAATAGAATGAAATAGAAAGTCATTACTAACATTAACTATTGTTTTATCTGGCGAATAATTCAATAAAAAATGGATTCAGTATTAAAATGGTTAAAAGTAGTTCCATCAAGAATACAAATTTTTAAAAGGTACTTGGATAAATTACAAGATATGGACATCGACGAAATGGAATTACAATTTAGATTGTCCAGATTTGAAAAATTGTTCGATGAGTTCGATGAATATAAGACTCAAGTAGAGATTAATTCTGAAACAGTTAATTCATCCCAAGTTTCAAATAGGTTTTTGTTAGAAGAAGAATTTGTGAAATTAATTGTTCTAGCAAAAAGAAAATTGGAGAAAAATGAAAAACAAATATTATTACAGTCCATTGAAAATGAAGTCAAAAATAACGAAATGCCCTCAATTAATGAACAAATAAATATACCAAAATTTAAAACGGATTTCAGAGCTAATCAACCAGAGAGACGAGAACAGCTGGCAGACCTGCAGTTCGAGGAACCGGGTCCCATGTCCATGCAGCTTGGTGAAGAAGTATTCTGGAAGGTTCTTCGCACGGACAAGAAAGACGAAATCACACACAATCCATCTGCTCTTGGGTTTGTTACTGCAGCATTACAATCACCAGTGCAGACCATCTTGACCACCGCGGCGAGGAGCGCTTCAGATGCTTCAGAACCAAGTAAATATTTCAAAGATTTAGTTGATACAACTGAAGACAGCACAACTGAGATTAAACATATTTCTTTGGAGGAACGAGCCTTCGAGGAGTTGTTTAGGAGCACGACAGCCAATAGTGAGGACGGTGGATTTCAAGTGGGAATTGGTCGGAAGGATCAATCCCATAGTGCTTTTGGGGACTCTAAGGATGGAGCCATGAAGTGTGGACCATCGTTAGATACCAAATTACAAGGGTGCTCTGGCGAGATAGAGCCATGTCAGGAATTTGTTAATGAGGATTTGACATTGAGTCATGTGTTTTTGTTAAAAGGTGATAGTGGCGCGCAAACTCCATATGGTTTGCTGCATAGTGGAGCTGAACAAAAGCGAGCAACCACTGATAGATTGAAAGTGGTGTGTGGTGCTAGCGCCGAAACAAGCACTAGGATGTCTTTGAATGACATCACAGTGGTGGAACAATCTATTCAGCCAGACATTTTAAATGTTCTCTTAGGGTTTTGCAGCCATCGTAGGATGATGACTGCAGACCAACGAATCATGTACAGGCAAATTGTCATACGGGAGAAAGATAAGTCTCTACCAAAGGTATTCTGGGGAGATAAAACCAAGGAATTATGGCAGATTGAATTAAATACTGTCGCAAACAAAATTATTACGAGAACTAAGCTATTGATATGGAAACATGTCCGATTAAAAGGACAATAATTTAATGTCTCAAGGAGTGAATCCTAATTTATTTTATTTATGATACTTTGGTTGTGGGTATAGTTAATAAGAATGAATATGCATTTGTTTCTCAAGGTTTTTACGTTAAGTGAGTATCACAGAATTACAACATGTTTTTTTTTGAGGTTCGAGGAGTTGAGGAGTGAATCCTAACTTATTGTATGGTACTCCAGTTTGGTTATAATTCCTTATTCGATATGAATTGTTCCTCAGTTTTGTTGTTGTTTCTCAAGTTTTTTTACTTGAAATAAATTTAAAGGAATCATGTTTGTTGAGGTGTAAGACCTAACAAAGAGAATCAGTACTTATGCCCTTAAAAAAAACTTATGATGTTAGCACATTAAATTTTCGTTCCAGAAAAGGAAACTTATGTAAAGGAAAGCTAAGAACATTAGTTTGTTGCTTGATTTCTGGTTCCGGGTTTTTTTTTGTTTGTTATCATTAAATCGTTGGATAGATGAGGATAAGATAAAAATTGGTAGTCGACAAAAACATGGTAGTATGCCAGAAGAAAAAAAGGTAATTTTATTATATTACATTCCCAGCATTCGCTTTAAAAAATTAATTGTAAAGGATTACCACAAAAAAAAAAACCTTCATATAGGTACAAATACATAATTGTCATTTATACTTTGAGATTATTGGATAATATCATGTAAATCATTGTTGTACTCATGTAAAGATTGTATTGTCAACTTCAGAAATAACCCAAAAACTTACAGCAAAGATGGTATTGTCCAAAGATCTATACAAAACTTACAGCAACTAATGGGCCAGTTACCAGTTCAGAGGGTAAACCCATCAAGATTTTTTTCGATTACCGGAGTGGACTATGTCGGTCCGATAATGGCAAAGTAGAAATATCAGAAGTAAGGTTCAATACAGAACTTACATTGCTTTTTTTTGTCTGCTTTACAACAAAGGCAGTACATATAGAATTGGTTTCGGATTTGTCAACAAATTCTTTTTTAAATTGTTTTAAGAGATTCATTTCACGGCGAGGAAAATGTCAACACATATACTCCGACAATGGGACAAATTTTGTGGGTGCAAAATCTGAAATTCTAAGATTTCAAACCCAACTATTATCACAGCAATCGCATTTACAGTCATGGGCCACCACTGAAGGAATAAATTGGCATTTTATTCCTCCTAGGTCTCCACATCATGGAGGACTGTGGGAAAGCGCTGTAAAAAGTACAAAAAATCTTTTAAAGAAAATTGTGGGTGTACATATTCTCAACTTTGAAGAATGTTACACTATTCTAACTCAGATTGAGGCCTGTTTGAATTCTCGACCAATCACTGCATTATCTAACGATCCAGAAGATCTTAACCCCTTAACTCCCGGTCATTTCTTAATAGGATCACCTATCACCACATTGCCAGAACCCTCTACAGATCATTTAAAAATAGGAACGTTAAATAGATATCAACTGTTGAGTCAACTTTTACAGTCATTTTGGAAGAGGTGGACAGTTGAATATTTACATACTTTGCAAACCCGTAGTAAATGGAAACAAGGTTCGCAAGATGATATAAAAAATGGGGATCTGGTGTTAATAAAAGAGGACATGGTTGTCCCCTTAAGATGGAAATTAGGTAGAGTGATAAACATTCACCCCGGAAGTGATAAGTTAGTTAGAGTAGTTACTCTAAAAACTGTCTCTGGTATTGTTCAAAGATCTATACAAAAATTATGCAAATTGCCTGAAGATCCATAATTGTAATAAAAAAAAAAAAAAAAAAAAAAAAAACTATTTGTGTAAGATCTGCTTGAAAATTTGAATATAATAAGTAAGAAGTGTTAATTTTTTTTATATGTTAATCAAGGAAGCAAGAATTGATATACCAATAATTGTAAATATGTTGTTATGTATCAGAATTTGAAAATGTTGGAATATAGAATTAAGGGTATTTATTTAATTTATCTATTGAATTATTTAATGAAGCTCAATTATTAAATTTATTTATTGAATCAATTTAAATGAATATGATTGTAAAAAAAAAAAAATGTATGTATATTGGAAGAATTGAAATTTTTTAAAATAAGTTAAGTGTGTGCAAGTAATATGCAAATTAGGTGTAAGGGTTATGCCTAGAACTGAATGAATTGCTTGATAAAATTGTTTGAACCATTTATATTTTTTGGGGGCAGTATGTTTGAGAAAATATGAGAGGTATAATAGAAGGAAAAAATAACATTAGTTCAAAAAGGTGAAACAATAAATCCTATTCTTCTTCTTGGCGAATTCCCACGTACAGCGGGGGCGCCAGTGTCGGGTAATATTCCGACTATTTCAATAATAAATATAATGCCGATATTAGAGTGATTTTATGTTATTTATAGTTATGGTAGGTAAGAAAAAAGGATATATGTTGTGAATATAGCAACTCCAAATTGTCTATGGTCTGACGTCACAACGTTTTTATTGGCCGATGCCTGCCATTGGTTAGAAGTGAGTTATTGTTACAGAAATTTAGTAGGGTTAGAATGTCCTAATATAAAAGCAAAGATTCTGCCAATTTAAGTGTTCTTCTCCTATTCTCTTGCTGTAAGTGTTCTTCTCTACTATTGTCTGTTTCAATCTATTGTTGTACACTTATAAAATTAAATTCAACCGTAACAAAAAGTAAAGAATTTTAACTAAAGAAACCAGCGACCATCCATCCCGACCAAATCCCGAACAATACCACCGTGCACCGCCAATCTAACATTTTTTGAGAGATTTTGGTTCCTGGCGATGCAAGCGGTCGCACCCAGTACATAATCTATGATAATCTATAATCTAAGTTACAAAAATATATTGCATTTAAGACTTTAAGTTCGTACTTAAACATTCTGCATGTGAAACTACAATATAAAACCCAATCTCAAATGAACATACACCCTGCAAGTCTTGCCGACCTTACCTGAAACAATGGTAACATTGGTAAAGTGAACCATTTTTGACAGTATGGGTGGTCAGCTTCATACTAACCTATAAGTCAAGGAAACTTATTGAAATACAATAAACGAACGATTTTAGGTAGTTATTAAATGTGCGTATTCATATTTTTATTAAAGCGTCGTCCAAATATGCCCGCGAGATTTTGTACCTATCTAAGCAGTACACGCATTTACACACACACCGCCAAATCTAAGCCGCGAGGAATGACTAAAAAAAAAGAGGTTTCGACGGAAATGAGTTGTTCTGCATCAGGACATGCAAAAAACCTAATTTGTCGAACCCGTCCATCCGTATGTATATGTGTATTGTATGTATGTCCCAGCCGCAAAACAAATAATATTATGAGGCATTGTTTATTGTTCTTACATAGGACTAATTTAATGACGGTTACATAAAAAAAAATAAGGAAAACCGTTGGAAGCATTTTTGAGTAAATTACATTTAAAATTTGCCACTGTTCGGAAGTCATCTTGATTTTCTAAAATTTGAAAATGTTTCACGATGAATTGTTATAGTAGTAATGTAGTTATTTCTATTGAACCTTAGAAACAAAAGTTTTTAGCGTCCTTGTGGGGTTTTGTAAACTTTTAATTTCATATTTTATGTTATGTTAACGGTCCCTACTTTATATTATATTTTTTTATTTTAATTTCATTTTATTTAGAACATTATTTGTTAAAGTATATAGTTACTTGTTTTTTTTCCTTTGAACCTAAAACAAGTTAAAATATTTTTTGTAGTTTTGGATATTTTTAATCTTTTCGTTAAAAAAAATTGGGATTGTGTAAACGGTACCTAATTAATGTAATTTTATGTGAAATATATATTCAATATTTTTTATAGAAATTGTATTGCACGTAATATTATAAAGCAATATATTTTGGTTAACCCTTTCATTTTTGACGCAGATGAGCAAGAGCGTTGCTTTTTGTAATTTTCTTAGCGACAATTTGAGCAACAACCACACTGAAAATTTAAAGAAAATCGTTAAAGCCGATTTAAAAATAAGTGCAAGTTTATGTTTTTTTGTACCGCAGCCATCTTGAATTTCCAGATTGGCGCCATGCCGGTCAGCTCATTTGCATCTGTGGTTGTCAATGCCCCATACCCAAAAATTGGTGTCTCTGTAATAAGTAGTTTCGGCTGGGACATACATAAAATACATATATACATACGGACGGACAGGTTCGAAAAATTAGGTTTTTTGCATGTCCTGATGCAGGACAACTCATTTCCGTCAAAACCTCTTTTTTTTGGTCATTCCTCGCGGCTTCGATTTGTGTGTGTGGGTTAATGCGTGTGCTTGCCGCATCCCCGTAGTGTCACGGCACAGCTGCTTAGAAACGACATCTCGCGGGCATATTTGGACGATGCACTCTGTAATAAAATGAATATGCACATTTAAAACTACCTAAAATCGTTCGTTTATTGTATTTCAATAAGTTTCCTTGACTTATAGGTTGGTATGAAGCTGCCCACCCATACCGGTAAAATACATACATGCATACATACGGACGAACGGATGTACAGACGGACAGGTTTGAAAAATTAGGTTTTTTTACATTTCGATATCTCATTTCTTTTTTCGACGACGAATACAAGATTTTATGGCAGTTCGTAAGCACTGTTCAGTAAAAATATAAGAGCACCATTTTGAATAGACCTTAATTTAATTCACGATGTTTACGTTTTCTTGAATGTTGCCGGTCGACAGTTATGGTACAAATTTAAACGGCGATACCCACATATATCTAACTTTTGAACTCAGATTGCCAACCTTTGATTGTATAGGACTTAAATGTTATACATCTCAGTGTGTGGTAGTTGATTAGGTATGTTAGGCACACCGTCCAAAAAAAGCAAGTTATGTATGTAACAGTAAATGGATATCTGTTGTACATTTTGTAAATAATTTAATACATTGATCTGATTACTGTGCAGTTAAAAAAAAATGAGAAAAGTCCTGAAGTATTTTTTTTTATAGTTGTATTGGCAGAATGTGAGTCCGTGCTTCATAACCAAGATTTTGCCTTAGTTATCTACATAAAGAGCACATAAGAGTCAAAGCCTAACTGAATAGCTGAAAGAAATAATTTCATTAAACATGGAATGTCTTCGAAAATAAACTTATACTTCGAAATTAAAATGATTGTACTGTAATAGGGGAATAATAAGGTTGTAATAGAAAATATTCCATCACCCAAAGAATGAATGACATAAGTCTAGAAAAATCAAAGATTTGAGACAAATTTCAAATTGGTTTGCTAGAAAAAGGGTGACGAAATATATTTTATTGAAGTAAAGAACTTATTTCAAATACGTACTTTAGTCCAGCTTGTCTCCAGGCACTCATTTTGCTGATTCAAATTATATTTCTCAAGAATCACGGCCAAAATGGGAGACCTCAAGTCAAAAAATTATGTAATAAGTGTGGCGTGGTTGGCATCCTGCATTTGAGAGGCGCACCAATTTCATCTAAGAAAAGTACGAGCCGGATAAATGTGGTATTTTAATTTTTTTGAATCAAATGATCTTTTAACAAAATATACGAGATAATTTTTTTTAAATATTATTATGTAATTCATGGGATCTTTTTGGTTGCAAACAAATTGTGTTCTAATTTGAAAAAAATTAAACTAAAAAATTAAACTGAAAAAATTAGGACGCTTAATCCGCCATTAAATAATCCAGTGCTACCACTCTATTGACAGAATACCTATCGTAAAGCTAGCAGGTTTTGACACTTCGATATCAGCACTATGAATAATTAAAAGTAAAAGACAACATAATTAAATTTTCAAAGTGTCACACGTACGTCGATAGGCTGCAATATTTTCTTTATCGCTGACCGACGATTTTATCTTTATTCTTTGTGTAATCATTGTTTGTTACTAATTTAGACGCTTTGTCTTCTTATTTTCAAATTATCTAAAATAATCTTTGGCGAAGATGGATAATTACAGCAACTCAAGTAATATGACTAATTCACCCAGCCCAGATTTTCAAAAATTGGCTCAAACCATTGAATCCAACATACAGAAGATATCACAAAATGGTAAGTTTCAACAAATAAATAATCATATGGTCACATTGGCTGAAAAAAAATCATTTTGAATTACGCCGTGTCAATCCCT
The DNA here is from genome assembly GCA_951799405.1 of Agapetus fuscipes. Taxonomy (NCBI): domain Eukaryota; kingdom Metazoa; phylum Arthropoda; class Insecta; order Trichoptera; family Glossosomatidae; genus Agapetus; species Agapetus fuscipes. The sequence continues at coordinate 21,261,641 of OX637332.1, forward strand.
TGTTTGCATTTTGGATACGTGTTTATATTGATTCATCTGTTCTAATTATGCTCTCATTTTATTGTTTTCAGTTTCTTCTATGCAGAAAATGGTCAACCAGTTCAATACCTCTCAGGATTCTCATGAAGTCCGCAGTCAATTGTAAGTTTTTTTTTTCGCGTTTCGAAAATATCCTTTGCTTTCTCCTGTCACAATTTATCAATGTGAATGGGGTTATATGATGTTAGGTCAAAATACTGTTGCTGTCATTTTGTCAAAATTGCAACTGCTTTTCACATATGACTACGTTTGCTCAGTCTTTTGTTGTCATTAAGTTTTTAAGGACAGTGTAGCAAGAACTGGTCTACTGTGACAAATAATATTTACGTTTAAATAGATCTGAATTATATTTTCATCCATGTCAGCCATGTAAGCTGTTTAAAGTCTTGGATTCCCTGCTTTCAGCCAGTTCACCGTCTTTGGTTTCGCCTCATCAATGTCTTGTAAATTTCCATTTCTAGGCTATGAATTCTACGTCAATGCTACAGATTAAAATGTCGGCACAGACTGCACTGCATACACAATCAGGATTTGCCCTTTTTCTCTCTTTCCCAAACAAAGACTTACATTCTGTTCTTTTCTTGCTCTGTTTATCCTTTTCAAAACTTTTTCCACTTGGTAGTCTTTAGCAGGTCTGGATTAAGAAGATTCAAACAGATTGACCGCCCGAGGGGCCCTGAGTCTAAAGTGGCCCCAAAACTTAAAAAAATTATAACACATCAATGAAAAAAAATATTTGGGGGACTCTGACCATGATAATTCATAAAGCAGCAAAATTGACATTTCAACTATAATCGTGGATCCCCTATGTCTCTTTCTTGTATCAAGGCCTCCAAAGGGCTTAATTCAGGCTTGTTCTTTGGAGGACATTAATATAATGATCTTTGTTTTGTTCATTGTGATTCAAATTGTCATTTTGATTTATTTATGAGGTTAATTAAGATGCCACTTGAACAAGTATAAAGTTACTAGTGGGTTCAGTGCAGCCGTATGTAAAGAACTGCTATTAATTACATCATCTTCATTTAAAGTGAAATTGGTTTTATGATTTAGTTTTTTTTTAATGTCCATGTATATATTATTGTTTATTGATTTAAAAAAATGTAATTTGTCATGTATGTTCCTTGACTTATAGGTTGGTATGCGGCTGACCACCCATACTGTAAAAAAAAATATAAAATGGTTCACTTTGCCAATGTCACCCCTGTTTCAGGGAAGGACGGCAAGAGTTGCAGGGCTTATGTTCATTTGAGATTGGGTTTTTATATTGTAGGTCCACATGCGGCATGTGTTAGTGCGAAATTATACATGTCTGCTTGTGGGAATGCATTTAATATAAATCTTAAATGATATATATCTTTGCAGCTTAGATTAGATTAGATTAGATCAGACCTGATTTTGTTAGTGTGTCTGTTGAGGTTAGATCAGACCTGATTTGAGAAAAAAATTGGGTCAAAAATTGATTTGATAAACTTGCTTAGGGCCTGCTCACTTGACTAATGCACTATTAGCTAGGGGTTTGTGCTGTTTGCACGCACTCACCTCTCGTACTCATGCATTAGTAGCTAAGGGTTTGTGCTGTTTGCACACACTCACCTCTCATACTCATGCATTAGTAGCAAAAGGTGTGTGGTGTTTGCACGCACTCTCCTTCTCATACTCATGCATTAGTAGCTAAAGGTTTGTGCTGTTTGCAAGCACTCGCCTCTCATACTCATGCATTAGTAGCTAAGGGTGTGTGCTGTTTGCACGCACTCACATCTCATAATCATGCATTAGTAGCTAAGGGTGTGTGGTGTTTGCACGCACTCTCCTTCTCATACTCATGCATTAGTAGCTAAGGGTGTGTGGTGTTTGCATGCACTCGCCTCTCATACTCATGCATTAGTAGCTAAGGGTGTGTGGTGTTTGCATGCACTCGCCTCTCATACTCATGCATTAGTAGCTAAGGGTGTGTGGTGTTTGCATGCACTCGCCTCTCATACTCATGCATTAGTAGCTAAGGGTGTGTGCTGTTTGCACGCACTCACATCTCATAATCATGCATTAGTAGCTAAGGGTGTGTGGTGTTTGCACGCACTCTCCTTCTCATACTCATGCATTAGTAGCTAAGGGTGTGTGGTGTTTGCATGCACTCGCCTCTCATACTCATGCATTAGTAGCTAAGGGTGTGTGGTGTTTGCATGCACTCGCCTCTCATACTCATGCATTAGTAGCTAAGGGTGTGTGGGTGTTTGCATGCACTCGCCTCTCATACTCATGCATTAGTAGCTAAGGGTGTGTGCTGTTTGCACATACTCACCTCTCATACTCATGCATTAGTAGCTAAGGGTGTGTGGTGTTTGCACGCACTCTCCTTCTCATACTCATGCATTAGTAGCTAAAGGTTTGTGCTGTTTGCAAGCGCTCGCCTCTCATACTCATGTATAGTAGCTAAGGGTGTGTATTATACGCACACACTCACCTTACACACAATTGCATTAGTAGCTAAGGGTGTGTGGTGTACACACGCATTCACTTCACATACTAATGGATTAGTAGCTAAGGGTGTGAGCTGCTTGTACGCACTCGCCTCACATACACAAATATACTAATCTAAATGGTAAGTTGTGTGAACGAGACATTAGGGATCAAATTTAGCTGGTTGATATGATTTTTTAACCAAACTTGACAGTTCATTTCGAAAACGAACAGGACAGTTCTATGTTGTTACCAAATTATATTTCCCGTATTTCTTTCAGTCAGCAGATCCAGAACTATACACAGCAGTTGGCTCGTGACACTTCTCTGTCTCTCAAGAGCATGATGACCTTATCTGGCCAGCCTCATGAGCAACAACAGCAAAAGCTCAACAAAGAAAGGCTCAGCCAGGAGTTCTTCGCTGTGTTGAATCTTTTCCAAGTATGCCATTCTTTTAAATAAAATTTTTGAACATTCAAGCTACTAAAACTGATTTCCTATTAAATTTCCTATCAAAATGCCTTTCCTATCAAATGGTCCGGTCGATAGCTCAGTTTGTAGAGTGCTTGTATTCTATTGCATTCTATGCCGAGAGCTCGGGTTCGAATCCCACCAAAGGTGTCAGAAATGATTTCCTGTTTCGGTGTTTATTTCAAACCCAAAAATAAAATGCCTGCAAGGTTCACTCAGCCTTTACAAGAAATGAGTATCAGCCCCTCGGGAGCTGGGAAACCCCCACTTCAACTGAAGTGGTTGGCTTAAGGGTGGTCCCCTTACCTGTAAAAATAAATAGGTTCCACTCACCACATGCGAAACCCTTTGGGGATAACGTGGCTTGAAGTTGCACTATACGTGTAGCTGAGTTGTGTTTTTTTTTTAACATTCAAGCTACTAAAACTGATTTCCTATCAAAATGCAGAATCAATGATAGCCCACTTTTATTATTGAGATAAACTTTTAGATTTAAATAAATAAAAACATATACAGTAGAGCCTCGTCAAACCCCTAAAAACACAGGAGGGTTCAAAATAACGAATGTGCGGATTATAGTATGGGACAAATTCTATAGAGGTGAAAAACAAAAAAATTGGGATTTGTTTGTGATTTATTTATAAGCAATCATCAATCTTAATTCAAATGAAAAAAAAAACAAATATTTTATATTTTCCTACATATTTCCTTCTGCATACTTCTTTGGAACAAGAAAATCTAGCATTGACTCTTGCTTTGATTTGGCAAGTTTTTGGGAAAAAATATCACTTTGCAATCGCCGCAGCAACAATCTGTCCTGACTTGACACGCCGTTTTTGTCACCCCATTGAATGCATTTGTTGAATGCTTACACAGCCTCAGCATGGCTTATTATCTTTATTCCTGGGTCAGCTTCTTCTTCGCTCGTTTTGCGTGAACTAATGAAGTTTGCACGGGTGCGAGATTGTTTGGATTACCGCGATCAATGGATTAGGCAGGGCTCGGACTATCCCGGCTCTACTGTAATGAATCATGGTATCTTATGCTAATGCTAAATCTTCGAGAGTAATTAATAAAAAAGCTGCATATTATATTCTCAGCTAAAATATGTCGATAGAACTTGACTTACTTGCTCAGCTTTACTTTATTATTATAACTCTTTTTTCAGGCCACACAGAGAACTGCTGCTCAGAAGACAAAAGATGACTTGCGACGCAACAAAAAAGTTCATCTGGCTGATCCTTTTGCTTTAGGTAAGTTATAAAAAGCATAATTACTTCATGACTGTTTTCTTTTACAAAAGATCTTTGTTTTAATTTCCCGATGCGATCTTTTTAGGACATAAGAATCAAGAGCTGATTGAACTGGAGTCCACTGCTAGAGATAGAGTTCAAATGCAAGAGCAAATGCCCACTGAGGAAGAAATCCGAGAGTATGAGGAGAGGGAACAGGCAGTCTTGGAACTAGAAGTAAGAACTCAATGCCAATAATATTTTTCATACTTGCATCTTAGGGCTACAACCCAGGAAAAGTATTGGCCACCTTTATGAGAAGATACCACAGCTGTCCATCCTCATTTCACAGTTATTGCACTGGCACCTTTTTTTTAATAAGTTTGTTCACATTTTAAAGATATTTGTTTCCTGGATGCCTGTGTGACCTTAGGAATGCATTTAAGCAAAAATATATTTCACTGGACGTTCTTCCAGTACTTCGCATACTGGTAGTTTCCAGCAGGCATAACCATTTCCTTCCATCACAGAAACTATATTTTAATTCATATTTCTTTTATTATTTTTAATTAAACATTTTCTCCGTGGTTAATATTATTTTTATCTCATTCTTCATTTACACATGACTATCATGATGCTAATGATAAGCTGGCCACTAAGTTTCGTCTCACTTGGCAAATGTTGCTTAGGGCGCCCTCTGTCCCTGAAAACTAAATAATGTCCAAAGTTGAGAAAACTTTCTTGGTCGAGGGCATAGTATTTGGAAAGAAACAAAGCTAGATCACATCCTAGGAACCAGCAAAATGAACTCATCTCGGTAGAAGTTTGTACTGTTCCTTTTTCAAGGAACTCAATTCTAAGCATAGCCTTGGAAAGGGGGGAATGGGGAAAAAGATGGATGAGCATTGCTGCAAACTAATCCTTGAACAGAAGAAAAAGAAGCATAATGCATTTATTCAAACAATGGTTTTGAATTTGTTTATGTATTGTTTTTCATCCCATTTGTATTTTTTATTTGCATTTTTCAAAGTAATAATTCTGGATTATACCTAATTACCTGTGTTTTTTTTATCATTACAGCGAAACATTACAAGTGTGAATGAGTTTTTTAAAGAATTGAGCTCCACCATCCATGAGCAGTCAGGAATGATTGATTCCATAGAAGCCAACATTGAACTCACCAGCCACAATGTTGAACAAGGCACTGATCAACTGCGCCAAGCCGCCAACTCTCAGGTATTATAAACAATCCTAAGTGTTTCATTGAATTTCAAGTATATTTTGAGGAGCAATATAAAGACAGGTAATAAAGGCTGTAGTCTCAGAACACTCAAAAACAACAGCACCACTCTCCACCTTTATTCATTTTTGTTAAAAAGCTATGGTTAAGTGTAAATGTAAAGTTGTATACTTGGAATAACTGTCGCCAATTCGCTTGGGGGGACTAGAACCTCTGCCTAGTTGTCTTTTTTATTTATTCATATCCTTGCATATTTCGTACCTCTTACCTTATACCTCTTTCGATTCATTTGTATGAATCACCTTTTTCATACATTTTCTTTCACAGTCGCTCTGTGTACCCCATTATTTAATAATTTCACCCATCAGATGAATTCTCGTACTGCCAAAAACTTATCATAGTCTCCAAGCATCTCAATTTTTTAATTGACTTCACTCGGAACATGATTTTCATTTAAATTTCAAAACTTTTAAGTTTCACACATTTTGTCTTTTGTTGACTATTTTTACCTGTACAATTTTTGCCCCTTCTCGTCAGTATTATTAAATACCGTATACCAGTGGCGAAGGGTGCCATACAACTCGATTCCAATCGGTTTTCCTTTTAAAATGAGGCAAAAATTATAAAAAAGTAGACAGCATGGTTTCAATGGGGGAAAAAATGTGTATTTTTTCTTTGGTTTTAAATGTATTTTTTTACTTTGTGCCTATATATTTTTTAACTACTTTGTTGCCTCATTTTAAAAGGGAAGCCGATGGGAATGGAGTTGTATGGCACCCTTCGCCACTGCCGTATACTTAATATTTCCTCATTCTTCACTGAGGAAAAATCACTCTTCTCAATAAACATAAATCATAAATAGTAGGAAATAAGTTTTTACTCTATTTGTCATTTTTTGTATGTTTCTGACAATTGTTTTTTTTTATATTTCAGACAAAATCCAGGAAGAAAAAGCTGTTCTTGATAGTTGTCTTTGCCATCATCATTGCTATACTGTTTATTGTGATCTTCTCTCACTAGAACAATGGACCAAAGCTGAAATAATTATAATTTCTTGCTAAAGTAAGAAGTGGTAAAACAAGATCAATGTTTATATTATCATGTTAGTTTATTGCTTGTACAGACATAAATTATTTTCCTCAATATTGCTCTCCATTTACTGTTATTAAATTTTTTACTTGAGTACTAAAATATTTTTTTGTAGTCTTGCATAGAAGATTATTTTTTTAGTTAATGAAAATTTGTGTCAGAGATTACACCAATGGCACCATTCCTTCTTTTGTTGAACAAGTTTTCACTTGGCACTTACACAAAGCATAATCTGAATGTCTGTAACTGCCCATTATGCTTGGCGGTTTTCAACACATCAAAATAATTTGTTCCAGGATGTGTAAAGATAACCGTGTATTGTATTATCACATTGTCTATACTCTATAGCATTAGACTGATACTAAAACAGCAGTGAATGTGTAAAGGTGCCTAAAAATGTAAAAAAGTGGAAAAGCCGGTTAAAAAAAACAAACAGGACAATTAATCTTATTAGTGCCCCACTTTTTGCAAAATTACTTTAAGAAATTCACTTATTGCAATTTTGATGTCAGATTTCAGGCATTTTTTTTTCTCTTGATTATAATAATTTATACCCTCGATTTAAAATATATAGTTGCAGTAAAGTAAATGTAGTAGTCTGAATTAATATTGTTTTCAGTTAAGTTAAATTAGTATCAGAGAAAGAGAGTTAATTTAATTTTAAGTTTATTTATTCAAAGATGTTCATTAAAAGCCAGATGTTATATATATGTTTTGCTTTTGTTCGGTTAAAAACCACCAAGTTATATATTTTGGGTCAATAATTATTCTTTTGTTTTAGTTTTCTGTTTAAGAAAAGATTCAATTTTAGTGTTTTTTCTCAATGTTTTCTTCAAATGATGAATATTTAAGTACTGTGTTTCTTTTTTGATCTTCAATGTTTGTATGAACCTAAAAATATTCTTCACATCAAGCAATGTTTGAAAAATAGGATCTCAGTTGTAAAAAAAATATATATGTTAAAATTGAATTCTATAATCTATAATCTAAGTTGCAAGGATATATTCATTTAAAGCTCTCAGATGTATGCCCACAAACCAACAAGTGTAGTTCGCGCTTGCAAATGCTGAATGTGTACTTACAAATAAAATCCAAACCTCAAATGAACATAAGCCCCACAACTTTTGCCGACCTTCCCTGAAACAGGGGTGACATTGGCAAAGTGAACCATTTTTTACAGTATGGGTGGTCAGCCTCATACCAACCTATAAGTCAATTGATTGCGTAAATAATATGATCAGAATTTGTGATTTTGCAAAAAAATTAAAACAACTGTAATTGAAATGATCATGGCATTTTTTGAAAAAAAAATGATTCATTCACTGAATTTGTCTTTTAAAACTGCACCCATACAACATTTCAAAAATCATAAGTAGGGTGCTTGCTTTATATTTCACAATAAATAATTATTTTTGCTCTTTATTTTTCCATCTATATGGACATTTTCTTTGAATAAATTATTATTTACTTATAATATAAACAACTTTTTTATTTAGAAAAAATCTGTCCATTGAGTTAGGAAGTTACTTATTTATTTATTAGACTGAAATTTATTGACTATATTTTCAGCAGTATTACTTTTTGTGTATATTAGCTTTTATTTTCCTGCTTCTACATTATTTTTCCTATTCGTTAAAAGCATTCCTTGCTAAGTAAAAATTCTATGGCCATATTGTATTTTTTTATTGTACCTACTTGTATAACTGAAATGAAATTAATGTATAATGAAGATTTGGTTACATAAATTAGTATTAAGTCACCAACTACACACTATATGGAATACTAAATGTTATATTATATGATTATTGAAAAATAAATAACAATTATAATTCTAATAAATGGTTTTTCAATAAAATGCTTCTTACTTTCATTATTAATCAAGATTTTGGCAGGTTTATTTCTTTGTATTTTATCATGCATATTTTTTATGGTACTGCCTACTTGAATTCAAATTATGATTAAAATTAAAGACATAAAAAGTAGAATGTCGATTTTGAGTAAACTTTTAATCTTTTGAAAATTTAGACTCCAAAGATGAGAATCCACTCGAGGCAGTTGACGAATGATTGCTCTGCCAGAGATTTCGTTTTATTGTATTTGTTATGGCCTTTCCAGATACCCAGAATGAAAACAGCTCTCGTCTCAAACTCTTCAGAAGCGTCTCTTTTCTGCACATTTGTCTGGAAAAAATTACAGTATAATATAGAGTCGGCCATAAATATACACATAAGCAGGGCAGACTACTTTCTTTGGGTGTTATTAATTATAATTATCATTGAATGCTAGAAATTAACTATTTCTTTGAAGGCATAAGATGTCGGTGTTATGGCCGCGGGGATCAAGTCAGGTTATTTGGAACCGGATAACGTTGGTTCGAATCCCGCGACAATAACTTCGACCCTGGTTCAACAGATGCCGTTGCACGCACACAAGCTTCTGCTTTCGCATGAAGACAACTGGCCAGGCAAAATAGGTTGGTGGATTGCATTCCTTTCCACAAATCTATTTAAAAAAAAAATGTGTACATAAGGGTGACATGATTTTAATGTAAAGATGGCACGACAACTATATTATTCAGAGCCTGTTATTTGCTTAACATAGCTCACTTATTTGAGTTAACATTTAAACTTAATTTGAAAAAAAAGGATAAAGAAATGTAAGAAGCTACTACGTGATCTGATATGACCAAGAATTGAAGTTAGCAAGTTACAGAAGTAAGAAAGACTCTTTATAACATTGAAGATTTTAAAAAATTAAACACATTACATTGTCAAAGCAGTAATATCGTCATTGTTCTGGCAATAGGTCGTATGTCAAGGGTTTTTGATTTCCTTTTTGTGATGCCATTTGATGGGAAAAAAGTCATTTTATGTAGCTACAATACCTACCATGTCACACATTATCATCAGTACAGAATGGTTTATGACATGGGAGGTATTCCAATTGTATAAAATGTTTCTTTCCCTATAAAATTGTATCATGAAGGGGAAGTCGAAATTTTCTGACATATGACCTATTGCCAGAACAACGACGATATGTACTTTTTCAACAAACATAAAATCATAATCTTCATGTTTTTACTTTTAAGAAAGTTTCAAGGGAAAATTGTATGGAAAACTAAGTAGTGACTTTTAACTGAACATCAAGAGCAAACAAAGGCAAACTGTAACGTTAGATTTATCACTTGTTTTGAGGTTGAGCACATCAATATTGAAACAATAGAATTGTCAGTAAAAGATGGAAGGAAGTACTTAATAGTAGAAAATGTAAAGGTACAACTTACACTACTGTGCATTCACTATCACACATTGCATTGGTAGAATTGTCTTCTGTCTCTTTAATCTTTGATGAATGCAACATCTCTTCAACTTCCTTTGTCTGGTGTTCTTGTTGTTCGATTTTGTTTTCCATATTTTTTAACTTTCCATCCAAATCTTCTAGATATTTGCAAAGTTGATTCATATAGTCTGCTGTTTTCTTAAAATTTACCATCGTCTGCAACAAGATGATATTTATGTTTAACATATATTTAAACTTAAACTCCACACAATTTATAGTTTCCAGGGACAAGCAAAGTCTGTAGAGGCGATTTAATTTTTTTCTACCAGTGAATAATTCTTCTGATTCATGCAAATTCAGCAGGGCTTTACAACTTTCATTCACTCTCTTTTTAGACATTCTAGTTAGAATTTATAATATAGCCTGCACAATATTTTTTTCAAATTAACTATTTCTTCTTGAGAAGTATACCCTTCATAAGCACAAACACAACATTATTGCTCAAACAATGTAACAACATGGCAGAGATGATATAAAATTTAAGATTTACTCATCTTGCATTCAAATAAAAAAGTATTTGCAATGCTCAATAGTACGTGTCTGGTTGTGAGAATGCATGTAATGTGAATCTCCAATGTAACATATCTTTGCAACTTAGATTAGTTAATTACATTTTGTAATTCTTGCCATCTTTCAGCATAAGTAGGTAATGAGTAGGTATACAGCTCATGCCAATTTCAGATATTATTTCATGAAGTATTCTATAACAACACAATACAACTAAATGGGTCATTCTTAGACATTTTAGTCGACGGTTGAGCCCACGATTTGACAAACTAATGATGCATTTGTATGAAAACCTGTCAATCCAAGATGGCCGCAAGTGAACAGCTGATTTGTCTTTGATACAAATATTATCAAATTCGGTAGGTAAGAATGACCGTCGTGATGAGGCTTCCAGCACAGGCATAATTTGTTTGTCAAAGCGTGGGCTCAACCGACGACTAAAATGTCTAAGAATAGCCCAGTAAGCTTCTTACAGAATTGTGTCAGAAGGGGCTGCACCCGACGAGTGGCAGCTATAAATTTTACTTCTTTGACTTATAGGTTGGTATGAGGCTCACCATCCATACGGTAAAAAAATGGTTCACTTTGGCAATGTCACCCCTGTTTCAGGAAGGTCAGCGAGAGTTGCATTGCTTATATTCATTTGAGGTTGAGTTTTTATGCTGGAAGTTCACATGCGGCATGTGTTAGAGTGAACTTACACGTGTCTGCTTGTGGGAATGAATTTAATATGAATCTCAAATGTAATATATCTTTGCAACTTAGATTATTATAAATAGAACTGTAACTGTAACTCTCTCGCCATTCCGCTAGGGGTGGCCAGAGCCTCTGCAGAGTTGACTCCATTTTTTCCTATCCTGACATACCTCTTTCAATTCCTTCATATCCATCACCTTTTTCATGCATTTTCTTCTTTTACGCTTACTTTGTATATATCCCATTCTTTCACAATCTCCTCAATCTGATCACTCCATACTTTTCTCGGTCGTCCCTTCCTCATTAGAAGCTCATGCTAAATTCAGATATTCTTTCTGAATGTACAAGTATTGTATATATAAGTGGCGAGTGGAATCTATTAATTTTACATGTAAGCGAGGCAGCCTAACGCCAACTACTTTACTTGATGTGGGGGTAACTCTGATCTCGAGGTGGATGGTTCTCATATTTTGTGAAGGCTCAGCAAACCTTGCCAGTGCTATGAAATTGGGTTTGAGATAAACATTGAAAAGGAAATTATGTCTGACACCTTAGGTGAAACTCAAAGCCTTGCCTTCTGGCATTGAATGCACTGGATGTACAACAGAAATTCAGTGCAGTATTATGACCTACAAGTTATTGTTAGCAACCATTAAAATTAATTCAATTTTGTTTTTTCTTGCTTGTTAAGAACAAAGTCTAAAAAACTCACTCATAAAAATAATATTTTGTAAGGTAATAAATTAAGATAAAATTAAAATCTAAATCTAAGTAAATAAAGTTAAAATAAGTCATTAATAAAAATGAATTACTAAAGTACCTATGCATAATATGATTTTTTAAAGTTGGTACTCACTTCCATTTGCTTCAAGTTTTGATGGTGTAAAGTCATTTTTAGTTGACTAATTTCTAAAACGTAATTAGAATTATTTTTCTTCAGTATCGTGTTTTCTTCTTTAAGCTGCTGAATTTTTTTAAGGTGTTCATTTTCTTCATTAATCTGAAAAAATTAGAGAATAGCATAATCAGCTCAAGTTTTACATTAAAAAATAGATGCACCTTAATACTTGCACAATGGAATTGAATAATACTTACGCTAAAAATTAATATTTTTTATCTGAAAATCTTTTAAGTTGTATTCCCACTAATATACATACATCGCATAAAATTAAAAATGGTCAACTAAGGATTTTGTACATTTTTATGCGGATCTAGGGAATTACGTAGGATAGGTATTTTCTTTTCTCGGTTTTTAGTATTGCTTATTTACTTACGTATTTGTAGGTATTTCTTTTATTTTGTTTGAAGTATTTGACAAAATTCTTTTGCTCGCCATTTTAAATCTTACATTAAAAAAACATAAAACGTATTTTGAAGTAGGTACTTCACAACTTTGATTTTGATAATATAGTAATAACTTCTAAAATGTCTGTTTATAAAAACCTGAATCTTTGGCGTTATGAAAAGTGTATTTTGTTTTTTGGCTTCTTCTACTGGAGCAGTGATGACGTCACTTTGCCTATTTTTTAGTCGTCCTTTGGCAAACTTGCTTTTGAAGAATATCTCGTTGTGATAACTGAGGCCAAGCGGCTCTGCCTCATCTGAAGAATCAGATCTCGTTTCTATATCAGACATGATCCTGAAAAAAAAGACCTCATATTTAAGCACTTGAGTATATTATGAAGATAAGGCACATGTTGAGGTACAAGCTGAGGATGGATACCGGTGGAGAACGTTTCAAGGAGTTGAAGAAGTTCATGTTTTCCTAAAAGCAAGTGAAGGATGGGCGCCTTTGGGGTGACTGGAGCCACTATACGGCGCCCAAGACGAGAAAAACAAATGATCCAGCTATATATATACAAATATTAGATATAGTTGTTCATTCTTACAATTTTCCAGTCTGATTCTGAGTAAGTCGTAATTTAAGCTTTCCTTGGTATTTAATTAATCTTTCATAGAGAAAAAACATTAAGTTAAAAACATTACTAATAACATGATCAAATAGCTAAGAACATTATGAGGGTTAGATTCTAATAATAATAATGTGAAGAATTTTTTTTTATAAAAATGTAAACATACACTTAATGTAATCTATTTAAAAAAAAAAAATCTTATTGTTACATTTTTCTCTAAAATAAATTTAAAGTGTAAATTACAAAAAAGTGAGCATTTACGACTAACCCTGAAGATGGAATTAATGTATCCAATAAAATGAGGATGCTTAAATCAGTTTATACCTGAGTACACACCCACTTAACGTTTATCATTAATCATGATCTATGATTTAAATAGTTAATGGTATTTATGTAGACTTCCTATTTCAAAAAGTTGGCAATGGAATGAGTAAAAAAATGATACTGAAATTGAAAGGTACACATTGCAATTGTTACTCCTTTTTATTTCAAAAAACTGCTGCAGAGCCTGCAGATTAACTATAAAAAATAAATTAACACAAATTTATATTAGATATTTATTCAGACGTACTTAGGTAGGTACTACGACAAGAAGAAATGTATAATAGCCATTTTTTTTGAAGATCCAAAAATCTTATCTCTCTTAAAAGAATTGCTACTTTTTTACTCGTTTACTTCAATATGGTAATTGCATAAGATAAGCATTTAACGAAACTTAAAATACTTAATAAAAACTATCAAATTGTCTTACCAAGAACAGAGCTCACACTAACTTTTAGTAAACATCAAAATATTTTGAATCACTTTTGTGTTTATTGTTTTAATGATTTCAAATGTGTGAATCATTCATTTTCGCAGAGAAACCGAAAAATAAAATGTTGAATAATGATCTATCTGACTCGCTGTCTGATACTAAAAAACACACTGTTACAGAGCACTTCGCAATGCGGTCTGGTAAAGCGACCATGCATTTTCTGCGATGCTTGCTCAGGACATTTGATCTGCTTTACAAAAAAAAAAAAAATGGAGCAACCATTTGATATCAAGAAACTCAATAATCTGAATATTGAAGATTTTTGCAAATTAAGTAATTTATAGCAAGGACAAGAGTTTGGCTAAAACCTCAAGTGCATTAGTACACAAATAATGGGTATAGTTTTGGTTAAATATTTCTAACTAACTTCTACAAACATTATTCTTATTCTGTATTGGAGAAGTCCTGAATCGATTTCAATAAGAAAAAAGTCTATACATATTCGTCTACAGATTTTAAAAGACAAGATGAAGAAGACGATTCACCCCTTAAATATTGCGTACCTACTACTTACCGCCATTGTTGTAAAATTAAGTGTTTAATTTGCAAAGTCCTTTGTATGAAAACTTAAACATATTTTTCCCTTTTTTTATGGTTGTTGAAAGCATAGAAGTTATAAACGGATTAAATAAATGACCTAGTAGAAGAAGTCATATTATGTATAGTTCTTTGGGTACCTATAAGTACTTACAAATTTGTAACGTTTTTTACGATACCATAACAAAAGAGGAGTTAAGAAATTTACGCGAATATTTTATCACTGGGTATTGAATATTTTAAGATTTATGTAATGCCGAAACACAGGTGCACCCTACTAAAAGGCTTGGTCGGTTCTGCATGGAAGAGCACACATTATTAGTATTGTATGAAGGCAAGTACTTAACAATATTATATTTTATATTGTATAACATGTACGAATACCTAACGGCTTCGGTTCAAACAAAGGGGGCGACATCAAACCCCGCTTCTTCCTTTCTTCCAATCAACACACCCATCCTTGGCACCCAGTGATGTCGTTCCAAGGTCAAATAATGTAAGGAACAGGAGCTAACAAAAATTCTTATTATGTAGATACTTTGTGACCCCTGTTTAAATGTGATTCGCACCTCATTAGTCCTCTTATAAATGGATAGGTGCTTTATTATTGGGAGTACTCAGTTTTTCTTCTTTTATCAATGAAATTTCCATTTAGTCCCTAATCAAATAGCTAGGTCTTATCATCACTAACATGAAAACTTGGAGTGAGCCTTGGGCATCCTTGATCAACCACAGCCACCTACAGTCTTATGCTCCAATTGCAAGACAGCCTGCCAGTCCAGTCATCTTCATCTGTGTCTATCTTCTGCAGTGTTTCGTTCTCACTTCTTTGAGTCTCAGTAAAATAATACATTAACAACAAAATAAATACCTTAAGAAAAATGCCCAAGTACTCAAGTTTAATATCAGGCAAATTTTCAAAGTGTTTCTGTCTAATCTAATCTAAGTTGCAAAGATATGTTACATTGGAGATTCACATTACATGCATTCTCACAACCAGACACGTACAAGTTCGCGCTTGCACATGCCTCATGTGAACCTACAACATAAAAACCAAATCTCAAATGGACATACACCCTGCAACTCTTGCCGTCCTTCCCTGAGACAGGGGTGACATTGGCAAAGTGAACCATTTTTACAGCATGGGTGGTCAGCCGCATACCAACCTATAAGTCAAGGAACACACACACACGACAAATTACATTTTATACATCACTAAATAATAATATCCAAATACAAAATATCCATTTACAAACAAAAAAACTAATTCCTGTATTTAATAGAAATAAGACAAGAATGACTGCAAGGGTGAAAAGTAGTTCAATGGTTGTCAGAATCTACTTGAAGTACCTACATATTTACAATGGTGCTGTAAAAATTAAGAAGTAACTTAATTGAAAACAAAATGAGGGACAATATAATTTTGGTATTATAAAATTTAATAATCCTGCTCAAAATCTTTTCATGCAAAAGCAGGTTGGTGAATTACATTTATCGTGAATCTATTTTATAAAAAAAGGTGCAGTTTACTATGTTTCATTACATTGGATAACAGCGACTGGTATCCCGGATAGCATATAAGAGCCAAAAGTAATGCAGAAGATATTCCTACACAGGCAAACCTAGTTATTTATTCATCTTCAATAAAGCTTAGTAGAACAAGTATACAACTTTCTTTTCATACTCAAACATAGCAATGCAATAAAGTATGGAAACTATAATTCTCTTCTCACTAGAGGCACTGCCTTAGAATCTACTTTTTTTTAGGTTGAGAGTGAACGCAAAGTTGCTTACTTGGGGTGCCGATATACAGTAGATTAAAAGCTTCTCATTTTAACCTACTAGCAAATAAGGATCTTCCATAAAGCTATGAATTAAATGAAACAATTAAGATTGTCTGTTACTTTTTATATTTATTTTGCATCTATAATCTATAATCTAAGTTGCAAGGATATATTCATTCAAAGCTCTCAGATGTATGCCCACAAACAAACACGTGTAGTTCGCGCTTACAAATGCTGATTGTGTACTTACAAATAAAATCCAAACCTCAAATGAACATAAGCCCTGCAACTCTTGCCGACATTCCCTGAAACAGGGGTGACATTGGCAAAGTGAACCATTTTTTACAGTATGGGTGGTCAGCCTCATACCAACCTATAAGTCAAGGAATAATCATCACCTCAGAAATTAGAAAAAAGCCTGGCAGATTTGGATTGTACTTAGTGTCTTTTAAGAAAAAAAAACTTTTATAATTTATTTGAAAATATGTAGTACTATTTATTTTGACCTTCACTTACATTTACATCAGTAGCACGACTAAAATAAAGAAGTTTTTTTTGCATTTAAAAATTAAATCTATGTAGATACAACTTACAGATTTTACTGTGAAATTCTAAACAAATAATATTTTGAAACATGTTTGGTATTATAAGATTACTTTAGTCTTTTGCCTTAGTTTAAGAAGCATTTCTTGCAGTATTTCTAACCGCAGCTGTAATTTTCCGGCTTCAAGATGTTCATCTAAGTTTTTCTATTGCCGTCAGTGCCCGATAATACCTGCAACAAAAGGTCAAATATTACATCAATGTAATTGTTCAAATATTCCAAATAAACAAAAAAAAATCTCATAGTAGATTGTCAACTGAAACATGTTTTTACCTCTAAGCTTGGCATACAAAAAAATATAGCCAATTCATTTAAGCGCTACTCATACGCCAATTTTACAAGCAAGACCTAGTTGTAGTAAACGTAAGGCTGGATAAACTTTTGTGACCAGTCTTTGAAAAAGGTAGACTTTATTCCAACCAGCAAAGAGCATTTAAAAAATTAAATGTTTTCTTTTTTGCTCCCCTGGGAATCAAACCTTAAGTCTTCAGTTTAAAAGTCAGTAGCTTTAAACACCAGACTATATCCCATTAACCTGATTTACAACAGTACATTATAGTTCACTGCCATTTCAAAAATATAATTCGCTTCTGTTTAAAAGCCGCACCTGCATAATCTCTGCACTGACTGATACCTGAGAGAGTTCGGTACAAGATCAGCTAGCTGGTCTTCAAGACCCTGCACGGAACCGCACCACAGCATCTGAGGGACCTCATAGCTCCAGCTGCTGCAAACTATAGGATGGCAACACTGCGGTCAGCCGCATCGTGCAGTAGTTGTCTGGAGTTACATAGAAGAGAAAAGAAGACCGTTTTTGGAGAGCGAGCCTTCAAACTAATCTAATCTAAGCTGCAAAGATATATATCATTTAAGATTTATATTAAATGCATTCCCACAAGCAGATATGTATAATTTCGCGCTAACACATGCCGCATGTGGACCTACAATATAAAAACCCAATCTCAAATGAACATAAGCCTTGCAACTCTTGCCGTCCTTCCCTGAAACAGGGGTGACATTGGCAAAGTGAACCATTTTTTACAGTATGGGTGGTCAGCCGCATAACAACCTATAAGTCAAGGAACATACATGACAAATTACATTACACAAACTGGCTGCTCTAAATGTATGGAACGGTCTTCCAGATGACCTGCACGAGATGGATTTGGAAAATATGTTAAGGAAAACACTTCAAACTCACCTCTTCACAGGTTCGTATGAACAAGCGCCTTTGGGATGATCTAGTATCATGAAAAAGCTGTACGAATTTCGAATTTTTTATTTAATTTTTTTTTTGACTAAATAATATTGCTTAGGTTATAATCGCATACCATATTGCATTTAGCTGAAACAAGAAAAGTTTACTCGGATATTAATTATTATTGTAAGTATGTCCTATCACTTGAGAATATTCATAAGCTGTTTTCCTTGCGAGAAAGTGTAATTTCTTTGCAAAATCATTTGAGATACCTAACCTCTAAAACAAAAGGATTGTCATACTCTGGTAATGCAATATGTTGCAAATGATAATCATCAAACTAATGAAAATAAGAATCATTCAAACTTACAATCCTAATATTTGTAAAAACAGTTTAAAGTTTGTCACCCAAATGACCGCAAAAGTATGAACTATTACTTATAATTTCAATTTAAAAGACACCAAGCCGCACTGGAACAACATTGGACTCAAAACATAAGGTTATCATCTATATTTGATGTCGACAGAGTTTAATTGTTATAGTATTATTTCAAAAATATATCGAAAAATTCAAAACATTATTATATCTACGAACCCACGCAAATGTCAAATTTGAAATTGTTGTCAAAACACCGCCATTTTGTAAAATAAAAACATGGCTACCAATGTAAGAATAGCCCGTTCGTGATTTTTATATACCTACCATGTATATTTATAAAATAAAACAAGTAGATACATTTTTTTTTTCTTGACAGGCAAACACCTCAGTTCGTGTAATTAGAGACCTTAGCACCCAATAAGAAAATTTAAATAGCCTTTACCCTAGCAACCCGGCCGAGTATGTCACAGAATTTTGTCATTTTCAGATATGAGGACCTCATTATTAAAACATAACCCAAAGGCAAAAAATATAACGTCACACGGCTGGGTTGCTGGGGAAATGGAAAATGAGACAAAATTTGTTATTGGTTGCGAAGGAGCAAGGATAATTAACGAATAATATTGCTAAGGACTTGAACAATCTCATGGTCGGTTTATAAGAGATTATTTTTGTGTTTTTTCAGGTTAGAGTCAAATAGACCATGGCCTAACGCCTAACGGTTAGACCACGGTCTATTTGCATTTTTTTTTATTTGCCGACGCGACCGCGAAGACAATACAACGAAGGCAGCCTTGAGAACTTGCCTTGAAAATGCTTTCTGCTCGTGAAAGTGAAACGTCGGCAGATAAAAAAGTTGCAAATAGGCCATGGTCTAACATGAAGAAACACAAAAACAATTTGTCAAAATAAGGCATGTTTGATGTTTGTTCGATCATATCATAATTAATTTGTTATTATATTAACCCTGGAAAATTGAATAAGGTCTTTAATAAAAATTAAACACTTAGGTAGTACCTTACATAATAGGTTTTTTAATAAAAACAAAAAATCAGCTGTAAAAAGTACAAACATGTAAGTTCGCGCTTACACATGCTGCGTGTGCACATTAAAAATAAACCAAACCTCACACTAACGTAAACCTTGAAACTCCTGCCGCATTTCCCTGAAACCGGGGTGGCATTGTTAAAAGTGAACCAAGTTTTTACAGCATGGGGGGTCAGCTTCATACCAAATTATAAGTCAGGATACTTCAAAAAGTCGACTGTACAAGATCAATACAAAATATTCGGTTATGTAGGTACCTACCCAGAATTTATAAAATGTATTTTGTGTTTATAAAATTATTGTGCGTTTTATACTAAGCCCCATGTCAGATATTGTGTTGGCAGCAGTTTTAAGGATATCATTCTATCTAAGAAGTATGATTGGGAAAAAACGAAGTGACAGGGTGAGGAATGATTTTGTAAGAGAAGAATGTGGTATAAGGGAAAGTGTGAAAGTGAAGATTAAAAGAAGTATGTTAAGATGGTTCGGGCACATGGAGAGAATGAGTGATGAAAGATTGACGAAGAAAGTAAATGTTGCTAGAATAGATGGATGTCGTGGAAGAGGAAGACCGAGAAAGGTATGGATGGACCAAATTTTCGAAATAGCGAGTGAATGGGATATCCAGAGTCATAATAAAAGGAGAGCTTGTATGAAAAAGGTTATGACTTTGGATGAAATGAAAGAAGTATGCAAGGACAGGAAGAAGTGGCGGCTAATCTGCAATGTTGATTTCTAATGTTGGTTTATTCATTTGCTACATTTTTTTGCATAGGAAATTTTTGACTTTTTTTGTATAGATTTCTTTGTAAGGTTTTGTTCTTTTTTATATTTAAATGTAATTTATTATTCATATTCCTTGACTTATAGGTTGGTATGAGACTGACCACCCATACTGTAAAAAATGGTTCACTTTGCCAATGTCACCCCTGTTTCAGGGAATGTCGGCAGGAGTTGCAGGGCTTATGTTCATTTGAGTTTGGATTTTATTTGTAAGTACACAATCAGCATTTGTAAGCGCGAACTACACGTGTTTGTTTGTGGGCATACATCTGAGAGCTTTAAATGAATATATTCTTGCAACTTAGATTATAGATTCCTCCGTACGTAAAATGAAACAATAGTGTCGTGATACAATAAAATCATGCATTCCCACTACACGGAGGACTTCCTCAAACTTATTACTTACACACAAGTCATGATGACACGACTCCATATGACAGGAATATCGGCAGCCATGATTGTGTTGTTGGACTATTAGTCATAAATATCACAATTACATACTTGAAGGAGCCCAGTGTTCAGTCCAGTGATGGAAGTGACGAAAATACTCAAATTTTAGATAGGTAAACAGCTTTCAATCTGTGTTGAATGAATTCGTCAGCAAGGCTCATATTCGGGATGTTCAAATTCGCTCACAAAAAACTGCATTGGCTTCGTTTCCCGGAGAGGGTGGTCTACTGTGTTTGTTTGATGGTATATAAAGCCATCAATGGCTTGGCTCCACCTTATCTGACTCACTTTATTACACCTGTTGAGATGGGTGTAAGGAGATAGACACTCAAATCCGCGGGCGATGAAGCAATCAATCTGGTTCAGCCGCGCCGTCAGATTCGTACAAATTTGGGAAACCGTACTTTCTGTGTGGCGGGTCCGGTGAAGTGTAACAGACTGCCACTCGGAGTGAAGAACTCCAAATCTGTGGGTGCTTTTCGTGGAGCACTCAAGGCACACCTTTTCTTACTTGCACCTAGTCTTATCCGTGATTGGAGAGGGCCCTTGAGGTGTGACTTGATTTGTAATTTAAAATAAATAAGTCGGATATAATAATGATAATTCGTGAGGTAGTAACCCCTTGTAGTTGTATCTTAGAACAGGGATCTCTAATCTCATTAACCCAAGTACCATATTGTACCATGTAGGTACGTCTTAATCGCGAGAGAGTTCCGAGGGCTAAAAGTTTAGGAACACACTCAATCTTAAAATATATTTTAAAATTGAAAGCGTCAATAAGGGGAGGGAGAGGGGTAGGAACGCACTCTATGTCAAAAATGGTCATCAAATAAAAGTGCAATATACAAAAGAAAGAAGAAAGAGTCGTAAGCTGTAGCAGACCAGATTAAATTTATGACGCAATTTTTCTAACCATACTCAGGCACCATCCATACTCAGGTACCTAAGCTCCAAGGCTCAAGACGTGCTTAATAATGTCGTCCAAGGGGCTAAGGAGGAGTATACTTACAAAACATATTATGGGACAAGGCTATGTTGAGTGCAAAATAGCGGGATTAAGCTGCACATGTAGTGTACCAACATTTTTTTGGCGGGTGGACCTATGCGAAAGCGCCTGCCTTTGGAAGTATTGTGCGCTTGTCTTTTGCCAGGAAGCCACGATAATTTGGGTTAGAACAAAATTACGGAATGGGAGCTATCGACAGTCCGGTCGATAGCTCAGTTGGTAGAGTGCTTGCATTCCACGCCGTGAGCCCAGGCTCGAATCCCACCGAGGGTGTCAGAAATGATTTCCCGTTTCGGTATTTATTTCAAACTCCAAAATAAAATACCGGCAAAGTTTACTCAGCCTTCACAAGAAATGAATATGTTACACTTCAACTGAATATGTTAAGGCTAGCCCCTTACTTGTAAAAATAAATAGGGTTCACTCGCCACATGCGAAACCCTTCGAGGATAAAGCTACAAGAAGTTACACTATACGTGCAGCTTAGTTGCGAAAACCTTGTCTTTGTGGGTAAGTCGGCCCAACAAAATTAAGCTGCACATATAGTGAAAACTGAAGGGTTGAATGTGGTGTGTGGAACACATTTATTTTACAGGTAAGGGGGCTGGCCTTACGCCAACCGCTTTAACCCTCACGCTTTGAATGCAAGAATCCTGCCAACGGAGCTGCATCGAGCGGGTATAATGCTAATAATGTGCAGCTTAGATGCGACTGCCATGCCGCCGTGACCAGCAACAAGTATGTATAATAATTTGATTCCGCCTGAGTCGCCGCACACCCGGGATTTATTTGTGAGTAATTGTGGGGCAGGGCTACGCCCCTGCGGAACACGGCAGCGCGGCCCGCCCCCAAAGTCTCTCAGACATGCCATCATTATTTTATTTTGCGCCAGCCCTGATTGAGACCTGTGAACACGCCGATCGGCCATGTTAAATTTATGGGGAGCATGTGCAATAATTTAATGCTTTCAGATATTTTGGTAAAATGCATTCTGCCATGTAAAGAAGTTGTCACCACCCTCTGAAGGAACACCGTGTTGATTCTGACTTTAATTTGGCGGGCGCGTGCATGTAGAGGGAAATACATTTCATAATAAATATTTTGAATTCATTCAAAAATTATAAATTAAACAATATGAATTTTCACAGTGTTAATACACAAACAATACAAAATATAAATATTTTGCCCATTTTCTTGAAAATAACACATTTAATATTAATTTACTTGCTGACAATAACTTAAATTGAACCAATTTTTTTTATTTTAATTCTGAACATCAAGGTTAAATGCACATTTTATCAAAATTTGCCTATATGTGCCTGTATAGAATGCACGCCCCTTAAATTTGGCAAATGGTATTTTTTTCTTTCTCAACTTTTCTCTTGAGTAAAAATTAGGAATGGATTGAAATAGTATAAAAATTGGTAGGTATGTTTTTGACGGTAGGTTTATGTGTTAGAAAAAAAAGGAGCAAAGGCCCACAGCTTAGTTCAAGTGTAATCTGAAACGTATCTAATGGTATGTAGGTGCAGAGTCCTCCTCAGATGTGAATAAATATGCAGCTAAAATTATACCATTTGATATTAGGCAACTTAATTAAGCTCTAAAAGTAACACGTATATTATTTATACGTTTATACTAAGTTGCAAATATTTATTAGCATATAGGATTCATATAAAATGTATGCCCACATGCAGAAATGCACCGAATAAGTTAGCGCTTACAGATACCACATAAAAAATAAATAAAAACAAATCTCAAATGAATAAAAGCCCTGCAACTCTTGCCGTCCTTCCCTGACACAGGGGTTACATTGGCAAAGTGAACCATTTTTACAGTATGGGTGGTTACTCATCAGCCTGATGTCCAATGTCACAATGCGTCAAAGAAAAGTGGCAAGAACCTACAACTCATTTTTTTATTATTTTAAAGTTATTTAGCATGTGCCAGCTAAATTTTAAACGTATTCAAGGGTGTATGAGCTCAAAGAGTCATCCTAAAATTGATTTAATCTGCAACTTAGATATTAAATTTTGATAAAGACAATTAACTGAACTGCAATAGTTTCATTTATTTAATTTATGTAATGCTGAAGGAAACTTCTGACGTGTAAGAGAGCTTTTTACTATATAACTATTATAGTTTTACTAATTCTATTCTTCCTATGGGTAAAATTGTGTTGCAATGCAAATTTGCATTGATTCTAAATCTCGCTTTTAACTTCAATTTTTTTGTAGAATCGAAATATGAGTATTGGAATCTGCTTTAAAATTAAAATATTCACGATTTTGTAGTCCGACCGCGGAAGATAATGTAATTTTCGTTGTGTTTTGATTGTGGAAACGGCAACAGCGCGCGGCTACATTTAAGAAGCCCATCTGAAATTGACTGGGAACATTGTGTAAGTGGGGTAGCATTATACTGATTTTTATATTTCGCGTTATTGAATAAATTGATAATGCTCACGGGCTGCAGTGGCGGCTTAGAGATTCTGATGAAATTAAACAGAACCGAAACCGGAACCGATTACATTGAAGTCGGAGTCAAAACTCATCATAATAAGCTTGACATCATAAACTGAATCCAGGATTCTCCTCTACTTTAGTCTGTTCATCGCCTTTGCTCTCCAGCCACGTATCGTCACCTTCGCTGCATCTGCGTTAACACTGTCTATCCGTTGCATTTTTGGAACTTCCTGCTCTCCTTCGGCCTTGTGGTGATGAGAGTGTTCCAGCCAAGGAAGTTCATTACGTTCGTGGAACTACAGTGTTGAGGTCTCCTTCGGCCTTGAACTTCGCGTCGTCGAACAGGATGGGTTTCGACGTCAAAAACATGTGTTAGAATATAAATATGAGAGCATTTTCACGACGCAATATTTTTCCAAACTTTACGTTTGTGTAATGATTTAAAACGTTCATTTGCGGCACTCTATTACGTAAGTGTCGCAGTCTCCCTTATTATATGAAATCTGAAGCACTATTCTTCTAGATTCCTTGGCGACGAGAGAGCGATTCGTATCCAAAAATAAGGTGTCCTGTGATTTTTAACCTATGAAGTTCTTTCGCAAGCGCTAGCAAGCTCCGACTTGGCTTGATATCCAAAGTGTAAGGAATTTAGCAGATCAGCGCTTCTGGACAGTCTGCTACACAAGATTCTTTAGCTGAAATCACCACGAGGAGAAATGATCAGCTGCTCCCGGTTAGTAAGAATTCCCGGTTCCGCTCTGGATGCGCGCGCGTGAGAGTTACATATTAATTCTTCTTACTTCCATTCTCAGATCGCAGCCCTCGGACTATGCTCGCGCAAACTCATGTTTAACGACTATTTATTAAAATTACTATTGATTTGATTGTTGCCTCTGGATTATATTGTAATTTTACTGCATTCTGTGCCTTGGGCAGTGGAGAGCGGCCCTCGCGCTTTGCTTTTTGTGCACACTTATTTTTTTTCTCTCTTTATTGATCTGCATATTTTTATTACCTTAGTATTATTAAATTACAAATGTATCTACTCTTCAAGTGTTTCTTCAGTATTTCTTCAATAAATGCATAAGATATTTCTCTCTTTACTCACGACTTTACATCAGAGTTTGAGAGAAATAGTATTCTTCACATGTTTTTAAACAACATTGTTTTTGCCCTTCTTGTAAAGACCTTCGGGGATAATGCGGCAAAAAGTTACACTATATGTGTAGCTTAGTTGCGTTTTTAGTTGCATATCTCAAATACTTTCACAATTACAGCTCTATCTCGAGATATATTAGCGTTTATTTCACAAAATTTTGTTTTAAATAGTAGATGGCATTTATTATTTATTTTTCTTGACTAATAGGTTAGTATTAGGCTGACCACATTTATGTATGCACCTACTGTAAAAAATGGTTCACTTTTCCAACATCACCTAATGATTCTGGAAAGGGTGGCAAAAGTTGCAAGGCTTATCTTCGTTTGAGATTTGTTTGTTTTTTTTTTAATTTTGTAGGTACTTACAGATGCGACATATTTAATGCATGGAGGCTTGGGTTAATTTTAGAATTTTGTCTGCTTGCAGGCATGCATTAAATATTAATCCTATGTTATTGTATCTTTGAAACATGGATAACTATATCCACTGGCAATAATTTGTACCTACACGTCAAAACTACCCCTTAGGCTCGGTATTTTCAATGCTAGCATATCGACTGCTCCAAGGAAGACAGCACTAAGTCAAAAAATATAGTTTTGCAGGAAAGACAATTGAATGTTATTTATTCTATGGAGAACAATGCCTAAACTATTTTTTCATTAATTTATTAACGAATTTAAAAGAGATAGAGACACGGCTGTCATCTTGGAATGAAGATAATGATTTGTTACCTCCAGGAATGCAAATAACACCTAAATTTCGGAGTTACTTATTTCTTCCTTGGAGCAGTCGATATGTGACTTTAAGTAAATAAACAAAAACTACCCACACTATTGCATAAGTGCGTCCTTTTCATTCAGTATAAAGTCGCTATGCTAACGTTGACAATACAAGGCCTTAGAGGATAAAGGGGTAAGAAGTACCAAGCATACTCAAGTGTTTGTAGGTTTACTATGTATTGAAGCTATGCTTGTCGGGTGCTGATTTTTTTAATGCGCTTAGCATATTCAGTGAATGTGATTGCATGTAAGAGTGCAATAATAATCGTTCTAGTTGTTGCCTCTGCAAAAAATCTTACCCAACCACTCATGCAATAGGACGTTTAACTTCACGGTACCATATCAACACACAAATACTTTTACTAATAGTTTTTTTTCTTGAAAGAAAGACTCTTTCCAGATAACGTGAATAATTGAAGTACTTATTATGAAATGGAGATTAAAAATGCATTAATATATAATCTGTAATCTAAGTTGCATGTCAGAAATGTCAGAGGAAAGTGCGGAAGGGGAAGGCCGAGGAAAGAATGGTTAGACCCAATAGGTGAGATTGCGAAAGAATGAAACTGCAGAGTGAGAATAAGAGAAGAGTATGTATGAAAAAGGTGATGAATATTGTGGAAATGAAAGTGGTTTGTAAGGACAGAAAAAAGTGGAGGCGCATCTGCGGAGGTACCGGCCACCCCTAGTGGAACGGCGGCAGGATACAGACATATAAGTTGCAAAGATACATACAATTTAAAAATCATATCAAATCCATGCCCACAGACACGTGTAAGTTAGCGCTTACAAATGCTGAATGTGTACTTACAAATTAGAATACAAACCTCAAATGAACATAATCCCTGCAACTTTTGCCGACCTTCCCTGGAACAGGAGTGGCATTGGCAAACTGAACAATTTTGTGCAGCATGGGTGGTCAGCCGCATACCAACCTATAAGTTAAGGATTCTAAAACGGGAAATAATTGCTGACACCCTCGGTGGGGGTCTATCTATAGCAATCGCCATGGAATGCAAGC
Organism: Agapetus fuscipes; assembly: GCA_951799405.1. NCBI lineage: Eukaryota > Metazoa > Arthropoda > Insecta > Trichoptera > Glossosomatidae > Agapetus > Agapetus fuscipes. Next base: position 21,288,653 of record OX637332.1, read on the forward strand.
GTTCTACCAACTGAGCCATGTATCGTCCGTTGATATGAGTATAAAATAAATGGCATTTTAATACATTTATCGCTAGTAGCGTACTTCAGCCATCTACGACTGTTTCTGTCAATGCTACTCTCAGGTTTGCTAATTATATTGGCAACTAATTTTCTGATTTATCTCCGTTCTGCCGTTTAATAATTTTTATCTACTTTGCATTTGCAATTCATTTTACAAGGTGATTGAAAATCAGAAAGTATTTTTTACGCATACCACAAAAAAAATCTGGTTTTTAAAAAATAAAAACCGTATTTTAAATCAATAAAGTTCATACCGCACGGGTGTGTATTTTGTGTGTGTGTTAACTTATAAACCGGGTTTTTTTTATGAAAAAAGTAAAAAAAAACGTACAAAATAGTGACTTTCATCAATCTTTAAAAAAAAAAACATTGTTTTATTTGGTAAGCGCTGTTTTTGTGTGTATCACACCTCAAGAGCCCTCTGCAGCTTGGTCGTCGCTGTAGAAACCGCCAATTCTCAAGCAAGACCCAGTTGCTGTAAGGCTGGATGGACCTTTTGATGACCGGTCTTTGGTAAAGGTTAATGAAGTCTTCAACCCAGCGAAGAGCAAATTTGAAAATATAAATGGTATATTTTTTGTGCTGCACCGGGATTCGAACCCACAACCTTCCATTTACGAGTCTGAACCACTAGACTACGGACCGGTCAATCCTAGCCTATTTTAAGGATGTGTGAGAAGAGCTTATGTTTATTTGAAGTTCACACCTAACTAAACTCTACATTACAAAAAAATAGCATTTAAGACTCATATTTAAAACACGCCCAAAAGCAGACTGGTCCAAGTTCGCGCTTATTTACAAAATAAACTAAAACTCACATGATCATTTACCTTCAAACTCCTGGCGCCTTTCCCAGAAACCAGTGTGGCATTGGAAAAAGTATATCAAGTTTTGACAGCATGACATATTAGTCGAGGAACATGCAGAATTCAAAAGAGTAAACATGCCTACACGTGCATTGAAAGTAAGTTAAAAATATATTATCAACGCAAAACGTTATTAAAAATACTTCAATGTAAAAATGGAGTAGTAATTATTTATTTTACTTGTAACCGCACTGTGTCACCTCGATAAGTGATTGTAGAAGTTTGATTTGTCGCTATAGCTGGGCGAGGGAGGCGGGAACCACGGTTTTCTTGGGAAAACCAACCGCCATCGTTCAAGTCACATCCGTGCGGATATTGCAAATCGACGCCATGATTGGCACAGAAAGACGGCGGTGTATTTGTAGAAGCGATTCCCCGTCGAGCAATTCTTTATAAATGAAATGCCTATTTTACTGCCGTCTATGTAGTTTTATAAGGAAGTGTCTTAAGAAATTAATGAGTCATAGAATGGTCATAATAGAAATTCTAAAAAAAAAGAAGTGTACTTATCTGTTGGATTTCAATGGTAGGTTCTACATTTTGATGCATTCCAGGGTTTTCCATTACAGCTTGAAGGTTGTGAATATTGTTTTTTTATTAAGTCTAGGATATTTGATTTCCAAATGTTGCTAAATATTTTTTTGCTTTCTGCATTTTTTTGTTGATATTTTATTAAGTGTGTAAACTTTTGAAATAGGTTTAAAATTTTAAGATTTTCTTTTTTTTAAACTTCGCTTACGAAGCTTATATTCTTCCTCTAATTTTCAGCAAAGACCATAGTGAACACAGATGATCACTTTTTCGTTTCCATACACTTGTATGCTTTTCGCACAAAATCATAAATTTGTCGCCTTTGGTTTCAAACGATTCACGCATACCGTAAACGGGGGTAGGCGCCTACTTCGTAAAACACACATACTAGATAGAGTAGATACACGTATTGTCAGCTTCTCAATGGAATCAGAAGTTCCAAATTAAAAAAAAAACTACAAAATTCGTTAAAATTTTAGTTTACTATAATAATAATATTACGATGATTTATTTGGTGAGCGCTGTTTTTGTGTGTATCACACCTCAAGAGCCCTCTAACTATGGCCCATAACAATCAATAAAAAAATAGTCAGGATTTTTTCTGGTAGACCAAGCTGGTCACAATTTTTCCCAGTTGATTTTCGCCAAATCTATCATCAATTATTTGCCATGTTTATTTCTACTTAATTTTAAAAATCCTGTCTAAAATCCATGCACCGCTTCCATCAAGCCTTACACGCACCCTCTTAGTCGGTGGCAGAAGCCGCTAATGAAATTAGAGTTTTATTGGAATTATGGGGCGCTCCAATAGGGCAGACGTTGGTTCACCGCCGGCCGCCCCCTGAGCGCCAGGAGGGGCGGATTCCCAGAGTGGGCGGCCCCCCGCCCCGCGAGCCAAGGGGCGACAAATTTACTCTATGTTTACATTCGATTTGCGTTGAATTATCCCCGACTGAAATTGAAGTATAGTTGAATGATTAGGATGCTTAAAAAAAAGTGAAGAAAAAAATAATTTCAATCAGGGTTATATCATCAAAAGTTGCAGCGTTTATGTTCATTTGAGTTTTGGATTTTAATTTGTAAGTACACATTCAGCATTTGTAAGCGTGAACTTGCACGCGTTCGTTTTGTTGGAATGAATTGCTATGAGTTTTGAATGTTAATATATCTTTGCAACTTAGATTATAGGGTAAAAATATGTGAAATCACCTGGTTGTTTTGTTACAGGAGAAAACTAACCAATGTTATGTTTTCGTTTGTTAACACTCTTATCATCTACATCTGTGACGTCACCTGATGGTATCCAAAGCTGATGAAAATACAGAATTCCTAAACTAAAAAAGTAAGTATGAGACTGACATGAGAAATCTTCATTGCAATAAATACAGACAATAGGTTACATTGTTGATATACATCAGATAAAATTTAAAAACTGTATTTTTAAATGGGTTTTTATAGGCAGAGGTCAGATTATTTCTTCTGTAAATAAATTATTTCTCCCAATGGAGTGTATTCTCCTATAAGTTGACCACCTATACTGCGATGAAAAATATTCATCTCTTATATTTAAAGGATGAACTTTGCTTAGTAAATTAAAATGGATTAAAAAATTCAATCACATGACGTTATAGACTTAAAAATATTTATTTATAATACAACCTATGTCTTATTCTTATTTAAAAAAAATAATGGAGTATAAGGTACCCGTTTCGTATTTCACAAAGACTTTGAAAAAGTAATTCCTTCTCAAATGCATTTTCCAACTGGACAATATAGGATTCTACGTCCTGTTTACAAAAGTATAATTTAATAAAACAAAAGTAGGTACTTTTCTCTTTACGAATCTAATAATTAAAAAAATGCTAGTTTGAAAAATGATAGATACGCAAGTAACCATGTTATTTTCCATACAAGTGGCGTTAATTGAATGTAGTATATTATTTTTATTTAAACGTGCGCTATCAATCATACGAACGTTCCCATTTCAGTTTCAAACTACAACAGTTTATATACTTCTTTGCATAGTAATCACTCGGAGCGTTTTGTAAAAAAAGATCTCGGAACGTAGATACACCTTAATATATTTGTTTCTATAAACTATTTCACTTAACTGGTCATACTTATCCGGCCGAGACAGAGAAAAAATAATGCAATTAAACTCCCCTTATTGTTTCTTTATCCTTATCTTGCGTAAAGAATCATTAATAGCCGCTTCCATACATAGTGCTGCGTCTGCAGGGACGGCCGCACACCTCTACATTTCCACAACGTAAAACAATACAATAATTTACATAGCCTACAGAACCAAATAGCCTTTTAAATGAAAATATACATTTTGTGTAAAAAGGTTATTTACAAGTAAATACAAAGATAAAAGGTAAGCGACTGTGTGGTATACGAGTACATACTTGGGCTTGAAAACAACAGTTCCAAGTTTTCCAATTTTTTGTTCTTATACAAGCCTTGATTGAAAATGTAAATCCTAATTTTCTGAGCACAAGAGATTTTTTCAAAATAAATTTATTTATTTTTAATGGTTTGTGTATGAACAGGGTGAAAATTAATTTTTATTTGAAACTCAAATATTTATTCCTCCCACTAGTTTCGCAGTTTTTTTTTATTCAATAGTATTTTTTAACATAACTGTGGTTATTATGACTCTATGAAAAAGTTCTATGACTTCTGTATTTGTTTTTCAAATTAAACCTGATAATAATAATAATAATGATGATGGGCGTAAAACCGAAAGCGTTCGCAATTTCTTACACAGTAAAAAGTCTTACGAGTAAAAAATAATTTATTCTATGAACGAATTGATTCCATCGTTTTGTTATTCAGTTACAATTTTCTATATCTATAATCTATAATCTAAGTTGCAAGGATATATTCATTCAAAGCTCTCAGATGTATGCCCACAAACAAACACGTGTAGTTCGCGCTTACAAATGCTGATTGTGTACTTACAAATAAAATCCAAACCTCAAATGAACATAAGCCCTGCAACTCTTGCCGACATTCCCTGAAACAGGGGTGACATTGGCAAAGTGAACCATTTTTTACAGTATGGGTGGTCAGCCTCATACCAACTCATACATACTCTATGAGTGCATTTATTGCTTTTTCCTATCAGTGCGCGTACTTACTCCTCTTTCGTTTAGCTTTTTTCTATGAAAGCCTCACAAAAGTCTTCCTTGAGAACCAAAGCCTTACGTACATACTACTCTTTCTGGAAAATATATTTTCTTCTTCTAAAATCCTTGTTCTTTCAATGCAAATGCTCGATAGTTATATTTCTGATACCTTGTCTAAGAACGCATTAGCACGATAGATTTGTTAGTATTTTTTTAGACGTGTCGCCTAAGGATTAATAAATCGTGCAGGTAATATTAATTTGTAATGTTTTGCATTTGGAACGCCACTGTTCCTAGGGTCGAGTATAACGACCTGTGGTACATTATATTGTTAAACGATGTTCTCACGTTTTAACAGTTTTTAACGTTTCGTAAATAAATTAATCATGGCACTACGTTGAATATTTACTGTGCTGAATAATCTGTCCTACATTAATACTCGTATTCTTTATAGGTGCGCAATGTATGTACAATGTAAGTTACAGATACACATTAACAGATGGTGATTTTACATTTAAAATAAAAAAAAAATGTCAATCAAGAAAAAAAGGATAGTACTGTAATGATTTTACCTGTTTTAATTAAATAAAAATTGCGGTTATTTATTTTGCACAACTTACTTCAGATACGGGTCACATTCGGTTCGTACATACAGTTGCTTTTGAACTGTATAGCTCGACGGCTTAGAAACTAGTCTGGCTACATAGCATCTTAGTCTCTATACATAGGAGAGAATAAAGGTTATTCTTGAAACGTTGAGAACTGGCACATGCGAGATTTCACCAGAACATTCTACTTAGAATATTTGAGTACACTCACACAATCTCGAAAAAACCTAACATCTAGAGATTTCACAGACTTTGACATTATTTTGAAAAAAAAGAAAATTATTAAAACCAGGACTCAAATTTTTTAGCTTCTGAATTTGTAGATGATTTTTTTTTTTGATAGGTGTAGACCAGTTGAAACAAAGCATTTCAGACAAGTTGAAACATATGCAATACAAGAAAGTATTAAGTGACTCTTAAAGAAATAGTGAATAGTGAATTATTCACAAGCCCATAAACACATCCTATACGAGCAGATTTAGCTTAAAATCACAGAATCATGATTCCACTTTCTTTCTACCACAAACTCAATACCACCAGACCAGCATTTCTATCGTCTTCTAATTGTTTTCTTCTAATGTAGGATTTTCTTGACCTATCTGTCATCGGCAATTTTACAGATTGCTTCTGGTGCAGCAATATAATATGTTTGCTTTATTGTACAATCTCACTTTAATCATCTAATTATTTTGTTAGCTTGTTATTTGCATACATTTTCACAATCAGTAATTACTGTTAAATTCTTACTGCAGGAAACCACAATGCCGTCGAATTATTTAGAAAGTAGATTTATTCGCTTCAACAATAGCTTATTTATGTATATTATATAGTGGCTTGCATCGATTCCGGGGTCGCGATCTATCTAATGTATACTTACTTTGTAAGTAGCCGTTTCATCCATCTTGTTAGCTTATTGAATATTCGATAAACTCCGCAGGTCATACGTATAGCTGCTTATTCATTTGCACGGTTTCCTAAACTTGTAACTTCACGTGCAAATTTACTAAAATATTTTAGAGGACTGCGAGATCCTTTAAAGAGAATAAGCTATTTATATAAATAAGAAAAAAAAAACTTCAGAAGATTTTTTTATATTGTCCTATTTTCAATCAATCGCAGGAGCAGCTTTGCAAGACTCATAAGTCCTTAAGTACCTACTTCTATTTATGTTATAAATCTTTTTCCACATTCTATAATGTTAGTTATTGTCTAGTGATGGGAGACAGGAGATTTATGGTATCGTATGAGAGTTTGGGATACAGTTTATATACATTAAAGGTCTTATGATCTGATTATGGACTGATGCCGTTACTCACGTACCTCGCTTTGAGAAAGCCTGCTTCAGTAAATGCACTCTACAAGGAAATAATTATTAGATAACTAGATGATGATGATGGTTTATCTGATTTTATTATTTCAAAACGAATAAAAAAAGTTGACTTCAGTGGCTGAAACAAAATTTAAATATAACATTGAAGACTTGACAGGGGAGATGATATGACAGAGCCTGTATGACACCGGGTATGGCATTGGAAAAACTTAAAAGCTGAATGGGAGGTTGGTAGATGAGATTGTAGGATTTGAGAAGAAAAGTAATTGATTTATAAATCTATAAGCAGTGCTTCAAGGAGGCTAGAAACTTAAAACCAAGCATTTTGTGTAATCAAGGATTGTTTTTCAATTCGCATTCTTCAATTCGCAACGCTGTTGTTTTTTTAACAGAAAAAAGACTTCTGTGGATTTTAATATGCACACGGGTGCTGCGTACAAATGAAATAAAAAAACTTGTAATTTGTATCGAACAAGTTCGTGAATTATAAACCTTTGCAGAGTCATAATAATATTATATCGAACAATTTCCCACCGAACTCAAGCGATCGACTGGCTTGTGCACTTAGCATAATATTAGATTTTCGTGACTGACTCCATGCATTGTGAGATCGAGCTTCGTATGGAATTATAATCCGCAGGGTAATATTACGTATTATTTATTATGGAGAATTTCATGAACTTTGCATCCTTGTGAAAATAATGCATCTTCATGTGGTTTTAAGCGCCACGTATTTTTAGAAAGCTGGTAAACAGAAGTTTGTTGCACGGCCTCCGGAATAAGTGACGAATCGTTCAAGTACATAATGCACACTGATAATTCAACGATCAAAAATTATCAGTTCAGTTCGATCGATCGGTTCGCAGATCATTATCGTATAAATTTGTCATCTGTTATCTATATACTAAGTTGCAAAGATGTATTAAAACTTCGAATTCATATTAATGCATTCATATTAAATGCATAAACAGACACGTGCAAGTTCGCACTTACACATGTTACATGTGTACTTACAAATTAAAATCCAAACCTCAAATGAACATGTCGATGCTATAGCTGAGGGAGTCAAGTCACTGTTCTAGACTAGCGTATTTGAAACAGAATAAAGCTGGTTCGAATCACGCCTGGCTCTTTGACCATAACTTCGACCCTGATCCAACAGCCATTGCACGCACACAAGTTTCTCGTTTCACATGAAGACAACTGGCCAGGCAAAATAGGTTGGTGAATTGCATTCCTCTTCACAAATCTATTAAAAAAAACATAAACCTTGTAACTTTTGCCAACCTTCCCTGAAACAGGGGTGAGATTGGCAAAGTGAACCATTTTTTACAGTATGAGTGGTCAACCTCATACCAACCTATAAGTCAAGGAATCATTGTCGTTTATACAACACTTATCAAAGACTGGCGACGAAAACATTGTCAATATGTGCTTCACTGTAAACTGCAAAGCAGCGAAAGGAAAATTACCCTATTGGCTTTAGGCATATCGTTTACAGTAACACGACAGCTCGACTACTCAACTTTTGAGTAATCCGCATAAGATATATTCGAGAAACTGAATTTCATTTTATTTCTTATTGATGCATACTTTTTCCAATTCATTTGTGGCGCTATGGACAAGCAAGTCAAGATTTGACAAGCATGTTTGAAAATAAAACAATTCTAATAATCAAATAAATATAATGTTTTAATTCACTTTTTTATTATTTTATTTTAAATATGTCTAACAGTTTTCGCCTAAAAAGGCATCTTTTTTTTTTATTTAAAATAAAATAATAAAAAAGTGAATTAAAACATTATACTTATTTGATTATTATACAATGGACTTTCACTGTGTAAACCACCAAACCCTGAAAAATATTTAAAACAATTCTGTTTCGAGTCCCGTCTCTTGACGATAACTTCGACACTAGTAGTTTAATTTTAAAAATCGTGAATTATGAACCGATAATGTGAAAATCGGTTTCTGTGAAAGGCAAAAATAGGTAAGTAAATGGCGTTTTTCTTTAGGAATTTATGTACACTTATTTTTGTCCATTTTATTATTTCACATGAATTCTGTATTTTCTTCCTTAGGTGATTTGACTCATGCTTAATTGAGATTTGAAAAATAATTTATCTTTATTGGTTTCCCTCTTCCTACATAAAAACTTAACATTTCTCAATCATTTATTTATAATGTAAAATTGTATAACTTTGTTTTGCTTGACTAATAGGTTTGTATGAGGCTGCCCACCCATTCTGTAAAAAAAATTTTCACGTTGCAAATATCACCCTTGTTTCAGGGAAGGTCGTCAAGAGTTGCAGGGCTTTTGCTCATTTGAAATTGGGTGTTTATGTTGTAAGTCCACATGCGGCATGTTTAAGCGCGAATTAATACGTGTCTGCTTGTGAGAATGCATATAATATGAATTTTAAATGTTGATATATTTTGGCAACTTAGATTATAGAGACTCTCCCTTAGTACAATTATTATACCAGTTTTCGTTGTTAAAAGTAAACTCGTGATTAATTTTTGTTGTTTTCGTCCATGTTTATTTTTAAGACAAACATTTTTTCCATCTTAATTTACGAAAAATAAAACGCTTGGGATCGTAGGTCCTTATGAGGTTCATGAGGCCTTTTTATTACCTAGGATTTCCACAAATTCAAAACATCATCTTGCAGCAAGTATTCCTTTCCACCCCTCCAATAGTGATTTGATCCCTAACAATTTTCCCTGTCATATTTTTATGTGAACATCGTGTATGTAAACTATTAGTTGTTTGTCACATAGGCCTTATGTCATGTAGTATGTACGTCGCGTCGGTAAGCAACGCGTCGCCCCTTTTGCGCGCGTCGCTCCTCCTCGTGACGCCTTGTTACCCACACAAATGGCATCTCGCGACTATAACCGCTGAAGACCCCTCTTGTAATTTATTTAGAATATTTCGGCGACACCCTGCGGCGTCTGATGATTGTTGCTGCCATCCCGCGAAATGATTTCTCAAGTGTCGAAATTGAATGAGCCGATTCAGATTATTTTTTGCATATGGCTCTGCGGCTTGAATCTAGCATTTCCACCCCAAGTGATCGTCTCTCTATTGGATTTTAACATTTGCTTGAAGATGTTTTTGTATCATTTTGCGTTTTTACACTTTTGAAAAGAAGCTGTAGAATGATGATATGTATGCAGTTGTAAAAACGCGGTGTTGAAAAATAACACATGGTTTGATAGATTTCTTTGATTACTTGAATGTAGGATTTTTTACCCAACCGATCGTTGTCTTAATGGATTAAAAAAATCTTGTTTAAATTTATTGAATTAATGTGAGAAATAGTCGCTGTATGGTCGAGCAGAAATTCATTTTTTGAAAGCTTCAACAGGGTATGGTCGATACACATGACCATGAAGAAGAAGAAAATGACACTCTAGTTACCTACTTCTTCTTCTTTGATTGACTTATAGCTCATATCTCCCCTTGGCCTCCATCAGCCTTCGCCTCCAACTCCTCTTGTCTACCACTGCGGCTTTCCAGTCTGTCACCTGCCGTAGTTGGTTAGCGTCCTTCCTCACCACATCCTCTCATCTCAGCCTAGGTCTGCTAACTCTTCTTTTCCTATTCGGATGCCCTTCAAGGATCCTTTTTGGTACCCGTGAAGACGGCATTCTATGCACATCTCCGGCCCATCTTAACTTGTTAATTTAGCCTCATAGATGTTATATAGCTCTTTGTTGTATCTTATTCTCCACTTTTCGCCATCATTCACATTGTAGTTACTTACTTATTCGTATTTATAATTACCTTAAATACAAGAACTGAAATAATTTTCGATGCAATGTAGAGATGTACTCTTACATTAATGTTTATACCTTTACTTGTTCACAGAATAGTGATCGTATTTCATGGCGCATCGTGTATCATTGCGTTGTTAGTGCCAACTACTCATTTACAAATGTTTGATTTATAGGGCTCACCGCCACGGAAAACTTGATGCGTATTAAAGTTTTTTGTTTTCAATTCCTTTCTCTGTAATTAAAAAAAGAGTCAGCCCGCGCTTTCTTATCTTGGCGGGGCTCGCGTGTGTTCTCCACGCACCCCATGCAAGTGCAGGGTGGAGCGCGGTGTTTGCGGTATTTTAAATTGAAATACTCTTCGTACCTATAGAAAAAAAACTGCACTCAAAATAGTGTTACGACTGTACAAGTTCATGTCTATGTGTTTTTATGATGGTGTGTGTCTAGGCATATTTACTTGCTATAGATATATGTGTGTGTAGACGTAAGTGTTTGACACTTTAAACTTTTTGTAATCTCTAGAAACATCCATTCGAGAGGCTCGTATGGTCTGAAACATGCAAGATTAGGTCTTGTAAATATATAAATACGGGTAGCGGTTCTGTGGATAGTCAGTCACCACATAAACGCCCAAGGCCGTGAAGCCGCCAATACAGAAGTTACAGAGAGAATCACACCTATGTAATTGATTGGTTAAAAAATAAATACTGTAAAATAAATTCAACTGCAATTTTGTTGAAAGTGAAATCAAAATAAATCAAAACAATATATTAAATGCAAGTTGGTTTGCTAAATGCAGTTTTCAATTTTTTTCTATCCAATTCGCTCCCTTTTTAGGTTTAGAGATATTATTCCTTCTTACGGATTATAAATAATCGTCCGAGTATTGCTTCACACAAAATTAAGTTTTTGAAGACATTTATACAAAACACATATCAAGAAACAGAAAACGAATCACTGCACAACCATGGTATCATTGTTATAAAAACACATGCCCCTTAGTTTTTCTATTTTCTAATGATCATTGAAAATCCAAGTGCATCGTTTAATTAATTGTTCAATTTTATGACTCAATCATCTAAGTAATTTGTCACACTGATTCCTAAACCATGCGTCTATTAGAGTAGAATGGTAATTGATAATGTTTGTGTTTACTTGATTTACATTACAACCGTTTACAGGAGAAGTAAAGTATAACAATAAGACAATATATGTTATATTGATAACCGCATGTATTGTTCATAAGTTAAATGTGAAAAAGTCCCTAATGACGTTTCCCAATGGCATCGATCCCCGTTCTTTCCGAACTCCGTTATCCTCAAAGAGGTTTTTTAAAAAGACAGGAATTCAATATTGCTCCACCCTGTAGAAGCAGCAACTAGCCAGGGAAAAATTACACAAATCATCCACTCGGTTAGGATTCTTATTTATGTTTGATTACCACGCAATTACTTATTATTCACATCAAATCAAATTTCATTATGAATATCAACGACTGCGCTGAAAGAAACTGTACTGCTTTTTAAAATAAAAACACGCCCTCGCCTGTTTCCGTTTCATTTGCTAATTAATTTTCAATCACATTTAAGTAGAATTTATTGAATTCCTTCAACATTTTTCATTGTGATTTTTTTTTACTTTCGCCTACCCACATCGTTATTCATTACTTAGTCCACACTAGATCATTGTAGGAAAGAAGGGAAAAATGATATTTATGTGATTATTCTTCATAAGGTAGGATCAGTGCATGGCGGTTTGTACCATACCATTTTATACAGCAATACTTGTTTCATTTTAATGCTTAGATGCCATAACGGCCCAATTTTTTGCAAAATGCAAAAAAGTAAAACATATCAAATATTCATATTTTTTATACTCTCGAGATTCTACAAAAAACCAACGCTTTCTGAAAAAGAAAAAATCATTAATTGACATTCACTTTGTAACCTTTAATTTTTAATTTTAATTTTTTAAGAAAAAAACATCTTAAAATAGTACACATTAAAGTTTTTCTTATCAAATGGCGCCTAAACAACTATGAGACGGATTGAAACTAAATAAGTTCAGAAATACTTTTTGATAATTTTTATTATATCTAGTAAAAATATTTGCTTCTCTGCCTTAACGTAGATCTTACTCTCAATTTTTGATTAATTGAAGAAATTGCTGAATACATAGTTTATGGTAAATTTGTAATTCAAGTATTACTTATATCAAATTGGTTGAAAATAATTTAAACTAGTACCCATACAGGCAGATTGGGCTTTTCATTATTGAAGAAAGCCGAGTTAATGATGATGGATTTAATATTTTAGCGCCCAGCCCGGGGCTAGGGCGGCCCGCGCGGGCGTCTGGGAATTTTATATACATATTTTATCACCGCAGTAATCATTATTTCACAGTGCATGCATTTTTAATACCCGGGTTAATGCGAGATGAATAGGGAAGAGCGGCCTGCCTACAATTCCATTCAGCTGCTGAAGCAAGAGGAAACTGTTCTCACTTCCGAGTTGGCCGATTGGTAAATGCACTGATTTTCTTGCAAACGTCTTTGATTCTAAGTGAGTATGATTTAGTTTTTTTTTCACATGAAGAGTAGGTACTTTAGTTTACTAACCTACAATAGTTCAAAGCATTATTGATGAAAAATTTATTAATTTTATGTAATGCATTAATTATTATCAATTTAAATTAAACCAAAGTGGTATATCAATTCGTTTTTCATAGAAACTTGTGTTTAAAAATTTCTGTGTTTTGAAAAAAGATTTACAAAAACTTAGAATTAATTATGTTTTTTTTTAAAGTATGTGTTTGTCAAACAAAGCGAAATTAGAAAGATTCGCAGATATTTGATCTGATGATTGTTTTAACGTTGTGTGTTATTCGATGAAATGACATTATTTATGCAATTTTTTTGCAGGTAGATGTAACGTAGAAAAATAAAGTTTATTTTCATCGTGGCGTTATTCGTGCTGTTGGAAAAAGCGCATATTAAATATTTAAGAAAAAACAAACTCGAAAATCCACCACACCCCAATACAATATGTTATATTACGAAGCTTGGGCGAGCTATGGATACATTATTCAGCTGAAAAAAGAGGGAGCCGGGTAGTTCATACGGAGGGCGCTCACCTGAAAATATAATAAAATTCAGATTATCCCGCCGGAGTTTTCTGATTCCTTAGATATTTTATAAACACCTGTTTAAGTTTATACATTTTTAATAATTATAATTGTTAATCTTATAAATTCAAGTTGCGTAAAAATGTGGTACTTAAAAAATAAATAAAGAAAAGCTTTTAAAGACTTTGGATACGGTTTCAAAAAAAGTTCTAAACTTCGTCTTAAGATTTTTAGTATCCGACGGTACCTTCACAGTTCAAAAGCAGTGGTTTTATTCTCTAGGCACTGGGATAGTGTTCATACTTATATGCCATGAAGTTCAATTCTCATTCGTTGAGTTAATACACACATCTTTATTTTCAGGAATGCTTTGCACTTATGCCTAAAGTTTGACATCCCAATGACAACATTCGACTTCCCTTTTTGTCAACCCGATATTTATCTTTCAAATGATATTTTTTGTCCTTCTCAGCTTCCGACTGTATTGGCCTCATGACGGGCGACTTCTATGTCTCTCTGGGCTGAAAGTCTCATCACCACGGTAATTCTTACCTACCGAATATCGGTAATATTTGTATGAAGACCTGTTAATCCAAGATGGCCGCAAGTGAACAGATGATTAGTTTTCATACAAATATTAACGATATTCGGTGGGTAAGAATTACCGTGGGGATGCGACTTTCAACCCTGGTTTCCCTTGTAAAGATCATCCATGGAGTAGCTTGCCGAACAGGACCCCTCCTGCCCCCAACAGTGTAGATGCTCCATAGTTTGCTGAGCTCCACACTCACAGAGTGAAGATTTTTCATGTTTCTGAAATCCCCAGGTCACCTTGTTGATGCTGTTTTGAAGGATGAAGAAGTCGCATTTACAAAATGGGCATCATCATTTAAATAGAGTTTTTTGGAATGTATAAGCTTTGTGGTCTTGTTGGTAGTAATAATTTTATGAGTTGATACGAAATAAAACAACTGATTTCATATAGCGTTTATGGCTAGTATGGCCTTGGTTTATGGGTAGACAGTGGGCGGGTGAGGGTGCTTTTGTTTGTTTATATGAATTATAAATACAGGTACTCATGAAAATCTCATGAACGGAGAAACTCAGTAAAACATTATGTGTATGAACTGTGCTACAATAGTGTGTACAAGTATCATGTATTTTGAATGTATTTTCGCATTTATAATGATAAAAACATAACTCTTATCGAGTGGTTAACGCTTCAGAATGTTGTGAGTTTGATTCCCGACGGAACACAAAAAAAAGAATTACTGGATTAAAAAAACAGTCTCCCATTATATTACAGAAAATTGGGTTACATAGGGCTTATCCTTTCTTACATCAATTGAGTCTTGTTTCAAAATTCATTTTTAGTGACGCCCAGGCTTTACATATGATTTCAACAATAATAAACATAAAAAAAAACATCCAAATGATTATATATTTATCATTTTCATTTCTTTCCTTGACTTAGAGGTTGACATTAGGCTGACCACCCTTACAGTATTTTTTTTTCACTGAGCCAATGTCACCCCTGTTTCAGGGAAGGTCGCTAATAGTTGCAAGGCTTATGTTCATTTGAGATTGGGTTTTAATGTTGTAAATCCACATGCAGCATGTTTAAGCGCGAACTTATACGTGTCTACTTGTGGGAATGCATTGAGTATGAATCTCAAATGTTATATATCTTTGCAACTTATATAATAGATTAAAGAGGTTACTTTTTATAAAAAAAAGGAATTAGTGAAGAAAATTTGAGATTTACTTTTAGTAAACAAAATGAAAATTGTCAGGATTCAAATGTGTTTTCCAGCGAACGATCTGTAAACGAGTTTTGGCATAGTAAACGTTGGTCCAATGTACCACCATCTTTCATCGTGATAATACTGACAAATTATCATGAATAATTTCGCAATTCGAATATTATTTCGAAATTTGCGAATGTTTGGTATTTCATATCGAATAAACATCCCATCTGTACAGTTAGCTAGCTATCCATACTCGTGCTCTCCGCTTCGATTAAATTTTAAAGTCTGTTGTTGACTCTGCAGGGTTGTACATTGTACAATGGAGAAAATAAATAAATATAGCAAAAACTTTTTTTTTTCTTTTGCCATCCAACACGTTTATTAATTCGTAAAACAATAAACTCAGTACCACTTTGATTTTTTGTTTCTCGGCGGGCAAATGTATCACCTGTATGTGACTTTGATTCTTACCACCCTATAACCAAATATTTGTGTACTTTACAAATTCATAATTAATTAAAAAAATATTTGTTAATAATTCCTTGACTAATAGGTTGGTATGAGGCTGACCACCCATACTGTAAAAAATGGTTCACTTTGCCAATGTCACCCCTGTGTCAGGGAAGGTCGGCAAAAGTTGTAGGGCTTATGTTCATTTAAGGTTTGGATTTTATTTGTAAGTACATAGTCAGCATTTGTAAGCGCGAACTACACGTGTTTGTTTGTGGGCATGCATTTGAGAGCTTTAAATGAATATATCCTTGCAACTTAGATTATAGATAGATTTGTGATACATTAAAAAAACACAGAAAAAAATCACTCCTTTTGCAAAAGTTATCAAAAGAAAAATGACCAAAAATAAATAAATAATAATATTTGATTTCAAAATGACATCGCAGAGCAGATTAAAAAAATCTGAAATCGCAACGCAAAAAAAACAACTAAGCTACACATATAATGTAAGTGCTTGCTGCACTATCCCTGAAGGGTTTCGCATGTGGCGAGTAGAACCTATTTAATTTTATAAGTAAGGGGGCCGGCTTTTCGCCAACCATTTCAGTTGAAATGGGGGCTCCCCAGCTCCCGAGGGGGCTGGTACTCATTTCTTGTGAAGGTTGAGTAAGCCTTGCTGGTATTTTATTTTGGATTTTTAAAAATAAACACCGAAACGGGAAATCATTTCTGACTCGGTGGGATACGAGTCCGAGCTCTCGCCATGGAATGCAAGCACTCTACCAACTGAGCTTTAGGCCACAGACCGCGATTATATTTCAAAAATATTTGATGCAGTGTGTGGGAAATGAAAACCTGAAAACAAAAAGCTGGAAGACTAAAATATATTATTTCACATTTTTGTTGTTAGAAATCTGTGGGAGCTTGATTGGTTCAACCCTGTTTTGAGTATTTTGATTACATCCAATACGTTGGATGTAATTCTCTCTAGTTGCAGTATATACTTACATCTCATAACAATTAGCGATGTATGGAACCATTCCTCGATACTTGAGACAAAAGGAATAAGAGCATCCGTTTACTGAACAGTAGACACATGGTTATCCGAGGTATTGTGGGCCGAGCCTACCTCGGAAAATACTGAGAAAAAAATCACATTTCAATATATTTCTGTTTTAATTGCGCACGAAATAATGCAAAGTGTATATCAACTGTGAGAAAAAATATATGTTCAAAAGATTTCAGATACATACACTTAAATTATGTATGTGAAGCAAACAAAGGATTAAAAAAATACAATATAATCGTTTTCGTACTTCTAATCAAGGGGCTTGCTCTTTAATAGTAATGTCTCTTTAATTATGATTCGAGAGAGAAATATCTACTGGCAATGATTTATTTTGCTATTCCACATTAGTAAAAAGGCTTCAGAATGAGAAACTTTATAAAAAAATGATTTTGTATATATAGGAACTTAAATCGTTGGCCCGCATAGTGACGACGCTAAAACAGCGAACTGTAAAATCGTTTAATAACTATCTCGGATAAAGCGGACTCGGATAATCGAGATTCTATCTACATATAATCTAAGCTTATATAAATTGGCTACAAATTTACTAATTTAAGGCGCATATTTAATGCATGCTCTCAAGTAGGCACGTGTAAGGTCACGCTTACACATGCTGCATACGTACATAAAAAATAAACTAAACCTCACATGAACATACGCTTTGCAACTCTTGCCGCCGTTTTCTGAAACCGGGGTAGCATTGACAAAGATAACCAAATTCTCTGACCTTTATTCCTTTGATCAAAAAGTAAAAGTGCAATAAAGTATGCATCTTGTAAAAAATATGTCATTAGAACTCATCATTAGAAGTAAATTTCTTAGATGAAAGAAAAACACCAAGATACATTTTCAACAATACCATATTACACCCTTAAGATCATTGTTAGCATGTTCAAAAGATTTGGTCAACTATTACTTTTGGTGCCTTGGTAATAAATAAGATTTTTGATATTTTTTATAAATATTAAATCATTTTTGTAAAATACCTAAAAAAATAAGCAGTACCGATATGAGAAACAGATAAATCTATATCCATCCAAAAGTGGCTGCAACGTTCGAGTACGAATTAAACGAAAAAACATAACTTTGGTTTTGACTAACCCTTAAGTATCTAGATATCGATTATTTATATTCGTGGATTTGTGTAATTTCAGGGAAAGTCGGCGAAAGTTGATGGTTTTAAGTTCGTTCCAGTATACGGTCTTACCGTGCAACTGCACTAGCAACATTTGTGAGCGCAAACTTCAACGTGTTTCCTTGTAGACTTGCATTAAATATTAATTTTATTGTTAATTTATTTTATCTAAGTTCATAGATTATGGATCATTTTCATCTTGTTGGCTGTTGAAAGTTTTGTAGGTGTTCCTATTAAAATAGTGTTCCGAACTTGGAGTATTTACGTGCGACTGTATATGCATACATATAACAGCATGTGCATTAGTATTATGGTGATAGTGTTACGAACTACGAACTTCGAAGTACCTACGAACGCCTGCACATGCACAATAGTGTGTGTAAACCCGTCTGGTAAATCATGTTAGTGGAACAGCTGTCTAGGATAATCTAGAACAGAGATCGAATAATCTGGAATAT
The DNA here is from genome assembly GCA_951799405.1 of Agapetus fuscipes. Taxonomy (NCBI): domain Eukaryota; kingdom Metazoa; phylum Arthropoda; class Insecta; order Trichoptera; family Glossosomatidae; genus Agapetus; species Agapetus fuscipes. The sequence goes on from OX637332.1 coordinate 21,306,950, forward strand.
GCAAGAAAAATCTCTATTGTACCTATATAAAGGGACTGCAATAGGGCAGCAGCTGTAGTAGTCGCTCGGAGCATTTTTCCGTTAAACCAATATGCGCAGAGATTATCAAATATTGTAAATTGTGAACCAAACCTTGTTAAATAAATAATTGCAGTTTAATTAAAAGAGAACCCCACTACAATCATAACAATAGTACATTTAATTTTGTTATTGCCAATCTAAAGCTAAGTTTCAAAGATATGTATCATTTGAGATTTATATTAAATGCATTCCCACAAGCAGACACGCATAATTTCACGCTCACACATGCCGCATGTGGACCTACAATATAAAAACCCAATCTGAAATGAACATAAGCCCTGCAACTCTTGCCGACCTTCCCTGAAACATGGGTGACATTGGCAAAGTGAACCATTTTTTACAGTATGGGTGGTCAGCCGCATACCAACCTATCAGTCAAGGAAAACTACATTCGAAAAAATGCTTGATTAAAAAATAAGACTCTACAAAGCAAGTTATTATTAGCTAATCAAGTGGGCGCCGAGACATAATAGTGTAATGGAAAATAAAGACATCAGAGGAACAATAAGTGGACACCTACTGATCTCATTCAGATACTTTAATTAAGACAAACAAAGAGTTTATATTAGAAGATACTATTATTAATGTATACACCCATCTAATAGACATTTTTTTCAACATAGGTACTATTTTTATTGGAACAAAAATACTACACATGCATGTATATAAATTTTATGAAATTCGCCTAAAAATTGAGACATAATATGTACATCTTCCTATTTTTAACAAGTAGGTACACATGTTTTGTAGATTTTAATTTTATTCTTAAGTGATTGTTTTATATAGCTAACTGTAATGAAATGTTGGCATTCCTTGACTTTTGGTTGGTATGAGGCTGACCACCCATACTGTATGTAAATGGTTGCTTTGCCAATGTCACCCCTGTTTCAGGGAAGGTCGGCAAGAGTTGGAGGGCTCATGTTCATTTGAGATGGGGTTTTTATATTGCGGCGGTAGGTAGTTGCTCTCTTGACTGTTTTATTTTGACTTTATGTTTTGCTTGACTAATAGGTTTGTATGAGGCTGCCCACCCTTTCTGTAAAAAAAATGTTCACGTTGCCAATATCACCCTTGTTTTCAGGGAAGGTCGTCAAGAGTTGCAGGGCTTTTGCTCATTTGAAATTGGGTGTTTATATTGTAAGTCCACATGCGGCATGTTTAAGCGCGAACTTACACGTGTCTGCTTGTGTGAATCCATTTAATATGAATCATAAATGTAACGCATCTTTACAACTTGGATTATAGATGTATATTATAGAACTCTGGGGCTATCTACATATCTCAAAGGGAACTAACATGAAAAATAAACGGAAGTATTCAGAATCCTGTGGAAAAGACGCCGCACTAAATGGAGCTCTTTGGTGTGTCAGATAATTATAACAATCTTTGCAACTTAGATTATAGATCTATCATGTCCTGATTTCTGATTTTAAGGTATTTGTATCATCCGTCTCATCTGTCAAACTGGGCAATAGTAGTATTTGCTAGTTCTTACTAACTATACAAATGAAATCTTGACCATCTTCCTTCTTTTCTTTCACACAGATGTGCTAACTTTGATTTCAGACCATCAGCATTTTCCTCATAAGGTCGAAGACTTTTGAGACTGTGTTCCACATTTCTATCACTTATTAAAGTAATTTTGCTCGTCTGGTTACATTGTTTCGAGAGCTCGGTTTCGAATCCCACTAAGGGTGTCTGAAATGATTTCCCGTTTTGGGGTTTCTTTCAAATTTTGAATACAATATCAGCAAGTTTTACTCAGCCTTCTAAAAAAATTAGGATTAGAAACTTCCACTTCAACTGAAGTGGTTGACGTAAGGCCGACTCCCTGAACTGTATAAATGAATAGGTTCACTCGCCACATGCGACTCCTTCGTAAGAACGCGGCAAGAATGACATTGTGCGTGTAGCTAAGTTGCGTTTTTTTTTGCGTTGCGTTGTTATAAGGCACTTGACATTTCCTAGATATAAGATCCCAGGCTTTTACTTGAAGGCATTCGACTTTAGAATTTACATATAAATATTTTCCATCTTCAAGCCGGTAAGTCAGAAAAATAATATTGATTTGAGAGGTGTAGATTCATCCATTGTTTTTAGATTTATGTTTGAATCACGGTCGTTTGACATATTGACAATTATATTAACAACACAGTTAACCTTTTTTTTTATTCGGGTATTAGACAAACCGTTTTTTTTACATAATTCTCGACATTTCGTTAGCGACGTAGCTAACGTCCTCGGGAGACATTCTGCACATAAAGTTCATGCACAGTCGTCGTGCACACAAGGTGTCTCCTGAAGACGTAAGCTACATCGCTAACGAAACGTCGAGAATAATGTCAGTTTCTCTTACAACGGTTCGTCTAATATCCGAAAAAAAATCATCTGTCCGGTCGATAGCTCAGTTGGTATAGTGCTTGCATTCCTTGCCGTAAGCTCGGGATTGAATCCCACTGAGGGTGTCAGAAATGATTTCCCGTTTCGGTGTTTATTTCAAACCCCAAATTAAAATACCGGCAAGGTTTACTCAGCCTTCACAAGAAATGAGTATCGGGAAACCCCCACTTACCGCAAAAATAAATAGGTTCCACTCGCCACATGCGAAACCCTTCGGGGATAACGCGGCAAGAAGTTACACTATATGTGTAGCTTGGTTGCGTATAGTTGCGTTATCCATTCTTGTCAGAGTCCCGGTCCATGCGCAGTGCTCCACGCATTTCCTCTGAAGCGCCAATCTTTCTCTGCTCTCCTGGCCTCCCAGCCCAACGCGGTGCGGACCGGTGAATATTTTATTTTTTCATTTTATTACACCGTGCCAGACATAAAATTGCTGAATTATTCGGCAGTTAGTTTCTGCGTGTTTCGGTTCCTACCTCCGGCGGCTCCCCCCAACTCTCCGGACGAGATGGAGGCGCGGGAGTTTACTTCAAACACTCGCTTCACTATTTTCATTGTTATGTTATTACTGCTGTAGATATTTTAGATGAAATTTAGATTGGAGAAGGTCCCATAGGCATAAAAAATAACAAGAACCTGCCCTCCCGACGGTGGATATTGACGGTGAAAAAAAAACTGAAAACTGTTGTTTTTTCTCTCGGACATTCGATTGCTAAAAGTAACAAAAAATATAATATGTAGCTTGATGTATTAGTACCACTAATACATCAAGTTCATCGAATCCAGCTAATTAATATTATAGGATTATAAATTCTTGTTGTTTTCGTATATACCTATATATTTTATAAAAGGCGATCTACAAAGTTTCCACTGAAGCATTTCAAAAATTGTTATTTTTTAAAGTGCATTAACTATAAAACTCACAGAATATAACAATATACGTATATATGACACCTACCTACATAATAAATGATATATAAATTTATGTAAGCTAGCAATTAAAACCAAAAACAAGTAATTTAATAAATGAATAATTATATAAAAATTTAAATGGGTAAAACATAGTTTTAATTCACTTATTTATTTATATTTTGTGCTCGAACATTTTCGCCAAATGAGGCATCTTCAGGAGTAGAATGGTTACAAATATTTTTATAAAAATAATTTTCAAAACAATTTTAAATAAGTGAATTAAAACTATGTTTTACCCATTTTAATTTTTAACTAATTAAAAATTGACTTTCACTGTGTTAATAAATCCACCCTAAAAATATAATATTAGAAAAACAAAAATTAATGGACTTTCACTGTGTTAATAGATCAACACTACAAAATATAATAAAATAATGTTTACCGTACTATTCGGAAAATGGCGATATTTTAACTAAACAAAAAATACTGTTTTTTGTTTTAGAAAAACAATCTCCTCTGCTGCAGAATTATTTGCTAAGATGTGTGAAAAAAGTCTACACCTAAACACCAGCAAAATCAAATGGTAATCCGCTTGCATTAAAAAAATAACCCTTTGTAAGTCCTGCAACTTTTCTTATCAGTGGAGCATTTACAAGTACGATATGTTTTTTCAGAGAAAAAACGTTTAACGTATTGAATGCAGAAAAATTAAGAAAATAAAAAAAATCTTACCACTCCTAGAGGAATGGGAAAAAAGTTACAAAAAAAAAATACAAATTTATAAAATATGCTGACGGCGTATAAAAGTGGGCATACAAAAAGCTTTGTTTAATTTTTAAATTTCATTTTTGCAAAACTTTCAAGTAAATGCATACATTTTATGTGTATTTGTGTGGGTGGTTGTAACGATGAGTGGAATGAACTTTCACACTAATACCTAAATACCCTTGTGAGTTTATTAATTATTCGGGTTGTTGAACTCTCCCGCAAATAAAAGTATTTCATAAATTATATCCAAACTTTTTGAAGCTAGTCAGTGAAATTCGTTAACTCGTCTCGACTAAAGCTCTTGAAATTATAAATTTATTTTACTAGGCATAGTTATACCGGCGTTCTAGGGAATGCTGTGGATAGGTACATGGATGTAAGTGAAGAATCGAAGAGTGCTACTGAAATCAATTAAACAGGTTTTTAAATGTGATTTTTAATGAAATTTCTTTTTATTTTGTAAATATATAATCACTGATTTAAACTGTAGATTTTTACATTGAATTTTAATTATGTTGGTATGCGGATAATCACTCGTTCTATAAAATGCGTTCAATATTGTAACTGACAAGGTGAGATTGCGAACGAATAGAAGCTGCAGAGTGAAAATAAGGGAAGAGTATGTATGAGGAAAGTGACGAATGTTGAAGAAATGAAAAAGACATGCAAGGACAAAAAAAAGAGGAGATGTATCTGCGGAGGTACCGGCCACCCTTAGTGGAACGGCGGCAGGATTCAGTACAAATCCTCCAATGCAAATCTGTTTTGAAGAATCTCGAATGAAGCTCATAATAATGACCTCAGCGTTTTTCCTGAAACAGGGGTGACATTACCAATAAAGGTAACTTTTAACGTTTGGGTGGTCAACCTCATACTAGGTTCTTGTGCATTAAGGAAAAAAGACATGCTAAAATAAATAATTTCGCACTTGCTTTACAGTACATTAGAAGTTAGTCTGAGCTGAATTGGTGTTTAAATTAATTGTTGATGTTTTGTTGTTGTTTTTCTAAGATTTGATAAGTGCTCGCATTGCTTCATTTAGGTTTAGGGGTATACATATCTAAATAGAAAAAAAAAATCTAAAGACCAAATATTATACTAATAATTTATAAGCCAAAATGGGCGGTATTTTATTTAGGTTTTGAAATGAACATCAAAACGCAACGCAAATGCAACGCAACTAAGCTACACACACAGTGTAACTTCTTCCGCGTTATCCCCGAAGCCGAAGGGTTTCACATGTGACCTATTTATTTTTACAGGAAAGGCGGCCGGCCTTACGCCAACCACTTCAGTTGAAGTTGGAGTTTCCCAGCTCCCGTGGGGGCTGGTTTTCATTTCTTGTAAAGTCTGAGTAAGCCTTGCCGGTCTTTATTTTTAGGTTTTGAAATAAACACCGAAACGGATAATCATTTCTGACACCTTCGGTGGGATTCGAACCCGAGCTCACGGCATGGAATGCAAGCACTCTACCAATTGAGCCATCGACCGGACTCTTTTTATTTTTTTTATTTTTAAGCCTTGCAATAAAAACCATTCGTTACCTACCCGCTAATCATTAGTACAACATATTTTGTCACACGTTTCTGAATTTCTTGAGCCGGCTTATTGGTTGCGGGGTGGCGGTGAGGGTGGACAGGTAGTAGTCCAGTGGTCAGAGCAGCGGCGGCCGCGGCCCGCAGCCGGGGTGCGCCCCGTGCAGGGGAGCCACCTACTTTATTAGATCGTCTGGCGTGCGATGAATTCAATTATGCACTCCCGCGACCCGCTGTCTATGAATCAGGGAGTAAGCCTATGCCCACAGACAACGCTACATTTCAAATGATTATTCTCGGGGCGCAGCTACACTAAATTAGGCTGATTTATTTGGTGAGCGCTGTTTTTGTGTGTTTCACACCTCAAGAGCCCTGTGCGAGCTTGGTCGTCGCTGTAGAAAGCGCCAATTCTCAAGCAAGACCCAGTTGCTGTAAGGCTGGATGGGGCCTTTGGTGAACGGCCATTGGTAAAGGTTTATGAATTTTTCAACCCAGCGAAGAGCAAATTTGAAGATATAAATGGTTTATTTTTTGTGCTCCGCCCGGATTCGAACCAACAACCTTCCATTCAGAGTCCAAAGTGCTACCACTGAACTACCGACCGGTCGAACTACAAATATATATTATATCTCATTTAAGCTTTATATTAAACGCATTTCCACAAGCAGACATGTATAAGTTCGCGCTAACACATGCCGCATGTGGACCTACTATATAAAAACCCCATCTCAAATGAACATAAGCTTTGAAACTCTTGCCGACCTTCCCTGAACAGGGGTGATATTGGCAAAGTGAACCATTTTTTACATTATGGGTGTTCAGCCTCATAACAACCTATAAGTCAAGGAATACAAACAATTTATTACATTTAAGTATATAAAGCAAACAAACACTATAAACAATTAAACAGTAAAAATTTAAGCCTACAAAACATATTCCATAAAAAAATGAAAAATAAAATTATAAAGCCTCAGCCTTAAACGACAGCATTACAGATCAACCGCAATTTTTTTCGGTCCTTGCATACTTCTTTCATTTCATCCAGAGTCATAACCTTTTTCATACAAGCTCTCCTTTTATTATGACTCTGGATATCCCATTCATTCGCTATTTCGGAAATTTGGTTCATCCATACCTTCCTCGGTCTTCCTCTACCACGACATCCATCTATTCTTGCAACATAATAATACACTTTCTTCGTCAGTCTTTCATCATTCATTCTCTCCATATGTTCAAACCATCTAAGCATACATACTTCTTTCAATCTTCACTTTCACACTTTCTCTTGCACCACATTCTTCTTTTACAAGATCATTCCTAATCACTCTGTTTTTTCCCAATCATACTTCTTAGAAAGTCCACATTTATTTAAATCTGATTTACAAACTTTAGTAAGTTTTCCAAGACAATGTAAGATAAATCAGTGAACTCGAAACATTTTTTACTTTAGTAGATACTTTTTTCTCGGCGGGCAAACAAACGTCAGTCTTGCATGGGGGCTACCGTCCTTAGCAACCTATAATCGAAGTTGCAAAGATATATTCCCATTTATAATCCATATTAAGTGCATGCCTACAAACAGACACGTGTAAGTTCGCGCTTACAAAATCCAAACCTCAAATGAATATAAACCCTGCAACTTTTACCGACCTTCTCTGAAACAGAAGTTGACATTGGCAAAGTGAAACATTTTTAAAAGCATGGATAGTCAGCCCCATACTTACCTTTTAGTCAAATAACAGTGTATTCACTACCTAATATTAACTATGATAGGTTTATGTTAATTAGAGATTTGGATTTTAGTTTATAAGTACAGATGCAGCATTAATTGTAAGCGTTAACTTACACATGTCTGTTTGTGTGCATACTGCATGCATATAATATGAATTTAAAATGTTAATATATCTTTGTAGCCTAGACTATAGATATTATAACTTATCTCAAAAATAAAAAAATAAATAAAAAATATTTAAACGACTACCTACAATATGTCTACCCAAACATTCCTGTAACGAAGATTGAAGTTTATTTCTCATTCGTTCTACTTCGCAGGCAGTGAGAGCTGTGCTTTGCAGCTCTGCAATAAGACCTACTCTTCCTGTGCCGATAAATTCCATAGTCAATCACGTATACGCGGTAGCAACCAGCAACCGGCTACCAGCAACCCGGCAATCTCCTATTGGCTCCTAGTGCCGCTCTAGTGGCGGCAAGTCCGCATCCACATTTTGAAGGCAAATTAATCAAGTACTGACAGCGCGATATAATTTGTAATTACCGAATACCCGCGCAGCGTAGGTACATACTCAAATCAGAAATTTCAGCAAATACAGTTCAAATATGTGTTCATCGTTTACATTCTATATATCCTACACCTGCAAATTTTGATTTCAAAATGAAGCATATGGACAGATGATAATAAATGGATTATAAATGGGAATATATCTTTGCAACTTCGATTATAGGTTGCTAAGGACGGTATGTTATGAGTTGGTACGAGTATGCGCTGACCACCCATGCTGTAGAAAATGGTTCACTTTGCCTGTGTCACACCTGTTTCAGGAAAGGTCCGCAAGAGTTGCAGGGTGTATGTTCGGTAGAGATTTGGGTTTTTATGTCGTAGGTTTACATGCGGCATGTGCAAGCGTGAACTTATACGTGTCTGCTTGTGAGAATACATATAATATGAATCCCTAATGTTACATATCTCTGAAACTTAGATTAGATTAGATTGGATTAGATGATTTGTCATGGGGTTCTTTTAATTAAATTGCGATTTAAACTTATTTCACAAGATTTATTTTTCACAATATGGGTTACGATGTACTGCTCACTCTTCACTCTCTGTTTAAAGGTCTTTGCAATGGTTAAAGCGACTCTGTCTGTCCCACAGAATATTTGCTCGTATATGTACGGCAGAGACGATACTTGCATGTTCGAGAACATGGTAGATACTTCCATAATGGATTGTTCCACACTATACCAGAGACGTCACACGTCGCATATAAAAAAATATGATACGGAAAGAAATAATGCAGAGAACTGAGAGAAGTAGAAATACATGCTTAGACATACGAAAAAGAATAAGTGCATGAAAAAATGTAAGAATAATAATCATAAATTTAATGTTTTCATTATGCTATAAATTATCGAAAAAACACAGTTTTATTTTGATTTTTTGTATCTCACGAACTTAAAATAACCAAATCATCATTATCAGTAGAAAACTATTTCATTTATTTAAAAATAGTATGAAAATCTAAATAAAAATATAAATAAAATATTGTTGTAAAAACCATTAATAAAATATTCACAAATCCATGGCTCAACCGCCACCTAGCGTGAATTTACGACAACAAAAAACGATGATTCATGCATCATCTGTGGCTCAAACGTGAGTTACACTGATTGATTTTTATATATGTATCTTGAATTTCATAATGAAGTAAAAAGTATGGAATGATTGAATTTTATCAAAGAACATTAAAACGAAAAAAACAAAGTATTTCTTCGTCGGTGTCGATTTCATGCATATGTGAAAATGAGAATAAAGAGAAAATGAGATGTTTCCAGTTTTTATTTTATTTTTTACTATTAGGACTTGTTATGCTCTATCATTGAAAGCTTTTTGTGAAACCAAATTCTTTGTATAAAACGTTGTAGTACATGCATTTTTACATTAGCCTAACCTAATGGGCAAAAACATAATTTGGATGCTGTACAACAATAATAAATATACGAAAACAAAACGTATGAATCTGGAACCAGGGGGTATGAAACACTCATTTAAATATTTTCCTGTGTTTTTTTTCATGCACACATATGTTTTTAAGAATAAGTTGAAAAACGTGAAAAGATAAAATTCTGAAGAGACTAGAGCATAAGGAATTGAAGACGGCTTGCAAAGGTCAAACAGTGTATCGTACTTGAATCCATTTCTGCAACAAGGCGTAGAAGAAGTAGGTAAAAAATGGAAAGATAGTTAGTATCTTCCATAAATACATAACAAGCTGATTTATTTGGTGAGCACTGTTCATGTGTGAATCACACTTCCAAAGCCCTGTGTGAGTTTGGTAGTCGCTATAAAAATTGCAAATTTTTGATCGAGACCTATTTGCAAAAATCTGCATGAGACTTTGATAAAGGCATTTTTTTTAACACTGCGAAGAGCATATTTGACACTTAACAGTATTTTTCTTACCCACTGCTAGGAATCGAGCTCACTACCTTAATCCGCTAAATTCCACACTATTTATACGCATAGGCACCTGCAGGGGGGAAAATCCGAGCTATCAAATAAAAATATTCGAGTAAATTGTTTTTCTCACAAGAGAAATAAATTTGTCATCTATAATCTGAGTTGCAAATATATGTTAGATTTAAGATGCATTACCACAAGCAGACACGTATAAATTCGCACTTACACATGCCACATGTGCACCTATAACATTTCATCACAACTTAAATAGTAGAAAGTCAGTCTCTTACCAATATACAAAACATTTAATTTTTTGTGAATAAGTTAATTTTTTAAAAGTAACAAGTGTTGTTTCTTAGAAATATATTTGAAAACTACATGAGCCTAGTGCTGTTTTAGTTACTGTTGAAACAACCGGCTCTAACTTATTCAAAGACCTTATTCTTCTTGAGCGTTAGGTTAGGCTACGAACACTACAGCAAGTATAAGATTTAGCTGCAAGTTTTAGACAGACTGGTAAGAGCTTTCGGGGGGCGACATACTAGACATGGCGCCGACTCAAGAACCAAACTCTACGCCTTAACTCAACCAGAGCGTTAACAAAAAAAATATAGAAATTAATATAGTACCTCTGTAGAGAATTTTATTTTCATTACACTTTTGGTTTTACGCTATGGTTGGGTGCAAACGTAAAGTTTTATACTTGGGGCACTGTTATAAATTTGTAAATCATTTCAATAATTAATGTGGGCGTAGGAAGCGTAGAGACCCTGCGCTGGAAGGTTAGTCAAATATATATAAACTTATGTTAAAATATAAGGGCATTTATAATTCAGTTGCATGCATTTTTTATGTCTGTGCTACAAAGAACCGGCGCTGTGCGCTTGCCTCGTAGGGCTGGAACAGGGAAGACTTTACCTACCCGTAGCTACTCTCTTTACTTACCTTACATGGTACTCTCATGCAATATTATGTTTATTATATTCCAAATTCCTTACCAAATGTTTTTTACTCGTTTCATCCCTACTTTTGAGGGTTGATTGAAATAAATACGATTATAATCATATTTTAGACGGATTCATTTGGTGAACGCTGTTTTTATGTAAGCCACGCACCTTCATTAATAATAATATTGCAATGATTTATTTGGTGAACGCTTTTTTGTGTAAATCACACCTCAAGAGCCCACTGCAAGCTTGGTCATCGTTATATAAAGCGCCAATGCTCAAGCAAGACCCACTTGCTGTAAGGCTAGACCTTTGATGATCGGTCTTTGGTAAATTTATATGAATTTTTCAACCCACCATTTCTGAATGCATTTTTGAAAGTAAAAATGGTGTATTTTTGAGTTCCGTAGAGATTCAAACCCATGACCTTCCATTACCGAGTTTGAAATGTTGCCAATGTTATAAATATTGTAAAGCAGGTACTGCTTTGCATGTAAAGTATATGAGCAAAAAACAATTTTATAAAAAAATGTATTTGTATGAATATATTCTGTAAACATTAATCGTGTTTGATTTTTTCATGATATTTTACTGTTTCTTACATCCCATGTAAAAATATCATTTCTTTTCATATATTATGTATTTTTTTAATCTAAAAGGAAGTCATAATAAAAATTGATATTAAGAATTTGTTCCTCATTTTTTTATTGTTAGGTAAACAAAGTTGTTTTTTTACTAATTTAAACACTTAATAATTTGTCATATTGTGCTCTACAAACCGTAAGTGTAGTAATTGAATGTGGGAGTTTATTTTATAAGAATAAGAAGCAAGCGACTCGAAGTGACTCACTGGAATCTGCTAAAAGCCAAGTATAAAACTTCACGTTAAAACTCATCAGTAGCGTTGGGCAAAAAATCTATGAAAATAAGATCACTCAAAAAGCCACTTACTTAATTTTCATATATTTTTGTGTAAGCGCTATGGTTTAGTTAAAATATAAAGTTGTTTTACTAGGAGTAGGTACTGTACAATTTTACACGGTGATATTTTTATTAATGATAGTTATATTATAAGAGGACATCTAGACGGACAATTACAGAGTGTAAGAGTGACCCAATTTATAAAAATGAAAAATGTAATTTACCTCGATTAATAAAAATAAAATGGTGACCACGAGAGGGCAAGCGGAACAAAGCAATTTTATACTTATAAATGTTTTGTTTAAATTAAAAAAAAAAATGAATTTGGGATTTTTTTTTTAGTAAGTACAAAAAAATACATAATTATTAAAAGTAAAGTAAATTCCTTTTCCGTCTTTCGATATTTTTATACTGAAACTGTAACTCTTTTACTTTTCCGCTAGGGGTTGCCAGGAGCTCTGCATTGTGAGCCGTACTACCTCTTTCAATGCAATAATATATTTACCATCTTTTTAACATTTCCTTCTTTTACTCTGTTTACTCCATTAAAAAAAAAAAAACAATTTCATAAATCTATCAATTTCTCGGTCTTTCTTTTCTAATTTTTCCTTTCTTATTTCCTCTGTACACTCTATACTTTGTCAATATTGTTTCATCATGTATTCTTTGTATATGTACAAACCATCCCATAACAATATTTTATACTTTTACTTTCGCCCACTCTTTCAGCTTATATTTCTCTTTTACAGTGATTTCCCCCTTGACAAATGGCTGATTTTTTCAGCATTCTTTCATATTTGTCTTTATCCGACTCTTCAGAAGCAAAGATTGGCGAGTATTATAGCAAATTACACTTCCATACTGCACGAAAACAAGATCTTGCACTTCTTCCAAAGCACTTTCAACCAAGATATTCTTCTTCGATCTGGAGCTTGGCGTATTTCAATTTTCCCCTGCATGATTAGATGTAAGTAGAATACGATATTTATTATTTTCCATAATTTGAATATAATTAATTTATTATTTGTATTCCTTGACTTATCGGTTGGTATTAGGTTGACCAACCGTGCTGTAAAAATTGGTTCACTTTTGCCAATCCCACTCCGATTTCAGAGAAAAGCGGCAGGAGCTGCAAGGTTTGTGTTCATGTGAGGTTTTTTTAATTTGTATGCGCACTTGCAGAATGTATAGGCGCGAACCTACATGTACCTGTCTGTGGGCATGCATTTAATATATGCCTCAAATGTAAACATATGTTATAGCTTAGAGTAAATATTATAGATAGATATGTCGTAGAAGACGATATTTATTATTTTCCATAATTTGGCCATCATTCCTAGGATTCATAATTGTATGCAAATGCACTCCGAAAATGTCACTTGTCACTTGTACCAGTCTGCCTTCATCTGTACAAGTACTTTACATGTGTATTTACGGCACCACCATTTCGCCTCTGTCACAGAATATTTGAGATAACACGTCGTTTTTGTTATTAACGTGATGGAATATGACTCGTGAATTATTAATTTACTAAATTATCTATGTCGAATATGTTTAGTTGTACGGATGATATTTAGAGTGTGGGCGAGAGAATACTGTATATTAAGCTTCTGTTCGCAGACTCGCCCGATAGATGGCAATGATTGCAATAGAAATATAGGAAGATGAGCAACACTCCGCCAACTTTATTGTAGCTGTCAAAGTAGGGAGGGTCTGATCCTGACATTTGAACGGACTATACGTTCATTTTGTGATTCATCATAGTAGGTACTAAAGCTATAGAATTGTATGTATTCCTGCTTTTGTAAAATATTCGATCACGCATTTAATAAATACCTATAATAATAATAATAATTGGACAATTTGTATACAGCGCCGTTTAGTGGCACTAGCCACCCCAAGGGCGCTTTTATGTGTTGAAGCTTCTGTTAAACAAATGTGTCTTAAGCAACTTCCTGAAACTGCCAACACTGGTCTCTGTTCTCAACTCCAGAGGTAGACTATTCCAGCAGGATGGACCAGCCGAACTAAAAGCCCTGTCTCCGAAACCAGTTCTGTTCCGTCGAAGAGGCAGTTGAAGCCTGTTTACGGCGTCACTCTGTGCAGAACGAAGAGTGCATCGTTTTCCACCTATCTGGTCGACTCTGCACAATTCACACAAGTACGATGGGGCAACTCCTCTGAGGGCATTAAAAACAGAAACACATATTTTGTACTCAATCCTCTCTGGGACTCGCAGCCAATGAAGGCGCCGCAACAGAGGAGAGACATGGTCAGTTTTTCGTCCTCCTAAAAGTAATTTGGCTGCAGCATTAAAGACGGACTGCAGTCTAGACTGCTGAAACCTTGGAAGACCCCAGAACAGACCATTGCAATAATCCAGTCTCGACACAACAAAGGACGCAATGAGAATCTTAGCAGCTTCGGATGTCAAACAGTTTCTGACCCATCTCAACTGCCTCAGGTGAAAAAAACAGGAGCTCACAGTCGAGCTTATTTGCGTACTCATGGAGAGAGTGTTGTCAAGATGGACCCCAAGAAACTTAATTGAGCTAGATGGATATACATCCAGGCCCATTACTTTAATTGGTGAAGAGCCAAGCAAGTGTTTCCTACCAGGAGACGACATCCAGATGAATTCTGTCTTGTCTGGATTCATTCTAAGGCGACACCTTGCCATCCACTCAGCCACCACTTCAATGCACCGGACCATCTCAAGACTACAGGCATCTGTCATAGATGGCTGACAGAAACGACAAAGTAGAATATCATCAGCATAAGAATAGTAGCTGGTGCCGTTCATCAGTACAGTGCTCTCAAGATCATTTGTGTACAGGGTAAAAAGTAAAGGCCCGAGCACAGATCCCTGAGGCACACCACAGTCCATGGGCATACCTGATGACTCACCATCAACATCCACAGTCTGACATCTGCCTTTCAGATATGAAGATAGCAATTTAGATACTCCTCCTCGGACTCCGTACAACCTATCAAGCTTAGTGATGAGTATACTGTGATCAACAGTGTCGAAGGCAGCGCTCATGTCAAGTACTGCCACCATGGCAAGAGCACCGTCCCCAACCGCAGCTATCACATCATTCACAATGCGAAGTAAGGCAGTCTCAGTGGAATGAGCTTTTCTATATGCTGACTGAAACTTAGACAGATATCCGCCTCGCTCCATGTGCTGAGTGAGTTGCCAAACAACGGCCTTCTCAATAATTTTCGATATAAAAGGAACGGACGACACAGGTCTATAATTTTCCACAGAATCAGCTGGAAGGCTTGATTTTTTGAGAATTGGTGTAACAATTGATTTTTTAAGTTCCGTGGGAAAAATACACTCTGTAGTGAGAGACTTGTTGACCAATGCTGACAGAATAGGTGCCACCTCACTTAAGCATCTTTTGACCAGCCATGTTGGAATTGGATCTAGTTTACATTGCTTGTTTGGACATGTGAGTACAAGCTTAACAACATCATTCAACAAGACAGGCTTAAATGAAAAAATAACATTGCAACAATTGTTTGACTCTGGGGGATTAAAAATGGTCGCTGCACTGGATTCTCTTATTCTTCGTAACTTCTCTGAAAAGTGACGAGAGAATTCACTTGCAGGAAGCTCCGGATGCTGAGTAGAACTTTTTCCCAGGACAAAGCTCATCGACTTCCACAGCGCCCTGGGGTTCTTGGCTTCGGTCTCCATTTTTCTGGTCCAGTAGGACGACCTTTTCCTCCTTATCAAAGTCCAATAGATGGTCTGGGCATTCATCCAGGTTGCACGTGCAGTTTCTGTGCGACACCGTCGATACCTCCTCTCAAGGCGTCTCATCTCTGCTTTGCCACATCTGCATTCCTCATCAAACCAGCACTCAGATCTTCTCTGTCTCCTGATGGTTGTTTTGAGAGGAGCGTATTTGTTGATCAGCGAGAGCATGGTGCTATTGTAAGATTTGATAAGTTTGTTCGTGTCTGCCGAGGCAATAAAGTTTTTGTTGCAGATGTCGCTTCCAGACAACTCACATTGAAACTGCTCAACATTAAAATTCCGCCAAGGTCTGTTTGTGATACGTTTAAAAATTGGTTTTGGAGGGTTGAATACCGTAACTGCGGTTACTAGGCGATGATCCGTGTGGCCAATGTCAAGGACTTGACACTGTAGCAGAGGATCACCTGCATTATATACCATATTGTTTAGGACTAAAAAAGCAAGATCATTATAATAGTTTATTTTACATTCAAGCAATTTTTAATCCTATTTTTTAAATATTATTTATTAAATCCATTGACTGGTTGAGTTTAAACTTTCTAGGCGGAAATTTGAGTCGATTACAAGAACGCCAGATTTATTTTTGGTTTTCTTCTGATAAAGGTATTCGCGCCAGACAGATTATTAAACTTGCATAGTTAACTACTAGTAATTCTAGTCATACTTAATCGTGAAATAATCAATGAATTTTTCACTACATGGTCTTAGGTATATTATGTACTCAAAGCGTATTCAGAACAGACATATAGTTTTTTTTATTGAAATTTTAACCAAAAATTAACCAAATTTTGTTTATCGTACAATGATATTACTGCAATTTACTTGGGTTTTATTTAATAAAACTTCGATTAAATTTATTTCAGGAATTTTGCATATTCGGTTCACAGCTTAAACTTTTGTACTTCTCTCTTAACGGCTCGGGTACTAATGCCCTCCAAAGCACTGAAATACGTTTTTATAAGTGACTAAAGGATATTTTAGCATACACCAGACCATGCCAGAATCGTCTCGAGCAGAAGTTTCGAGCAAATACGAATAGGGAAAACCATACAAATACTCACGTCTAAACACACATATAGAAATAAGTAAAAACATACATAGTTTAAAATCATACATTCGTAAAAATATTAATAAAAAATGTAATTAATTTTTGGTGAGCATCTATGAATGAGAATTTTAGAGTTGGCTTGAGAATATTGATCCTGTTATGTTATAAAGTAAGCATACAGTAACTGGGTACAATATGTGCATGGTAGATAGTCTTGAGTTCAACTTTAAATAATTAAGGTATAAGAACATTACAATGTGCAACGAGCTCAGAGCAATGCATAAACTTAGACCTGTAACAGCCATGCCCTTAATTATTTACAATTCTTACATGCTCATAGTTATAGTGTGAGAATATAATAAGGTCGATGTTGCATTATTAAGAGAAATGCATAAACACCAGAGACTCCGATCGATATCACATAACGTCCCTCTAATGCTTGTTTGGCGTATCTATAAAAATAATATTAAGATGATTCATATTGTGAGCGCTGTTTTTGTGTGTGCTCAAGACACACACCTCAAAAGCCCTCTGGGAGCTTGATTGTCGCTGTAGAAAGCGTCGATTCTCAAGCAAGATCCAGTTGCTGCAAGGCTGAATGGACCTTTAGTGACCGGTCTTTGGTAAAGGTGTATGAATTTTTCACCCAGCGAAGAGCATATTTGAAAAAATAAATGGTATATTTTTTGTGCTCCGCCGGGATTTGAACCCACAACCTTCCATTTACGAGTCAGAAGTATTAACCACTAGATTACGGACCGGTCATCTATCATTTGATTAAAAGGTGACCTTTCAATGAAATCGTCTTAAGAATCACATTCTACACAATCTGAGCTAAGCAAAAAACGTAAAACACGATATTGTGCGAGTTAAATATTTAAAAAATCGATTTCCAGTTTTCATAAGACACATTGGTCCAGTACACATACAAACATTGCATGTGAATTATCTCTGATGGACATAAGACAAACAATCACTAAGGGCACTATAAGGTAGAGCATTTCCACGCTGAAAAAGGGACTTGGGTTCAATTCTAACGGTGTAAGACTTGATTTCTTGTTTTTATATTTATTTGTATCTATAAGGTGCAATGTATTAGGTCGGGGAAAAAGTTTCTTCGCATTATATATGAAAATTGGTTTAGGCAACCAGAGAGAAGTGCATCTTTGACATCTAAATTCCTGGATTGGAAATGCTTAAATCAACTTTGTGCTACTCTTACTGACAATGCATTAGCTCCATAAACGTCACACTTTTTTTTTCGCGGCTTGCGTTGCATTTTTCCCTTTTTGTTATAAATTTTTAAAATGTATTTAATTTCTTCATTCGATTCATCGCTCGCTTAATACCTCCTTCCTCAGGGATCCTAATGAAATAGCAGCCCAGTTTTGTACATTTAACTTTCTTAATAAACAAAAACGTTTTTCTTCAGGAATAAGAAAAACTCCTACTTCAAGTAAAGTGTAAGATTGATATGTAAAAATAAGCAAATACTACAAGCGAAGTAAATGAACTTCAAATATGATTTTTTAAGCAATTCTATGTGAGAGACTCCCCTGATTTCAGTAAATCTAGAGGTCTGTGTCATTTGATGGAGTGCCGCAGATTTATCTGTCAGTTGATGTCCTGATTTTTTAAAGTAGGGGTTTGCTAGTTACGTAGTGTTGTGTGTTGCATTGCCATTGTTTTAAGACACTGAAAGGAAGAGGAGATTGATATCGGTTTTAGATAGAACAAGGTTAAATTGTGGTGGGAACACAGATGCCGGTAGCTCATTCTGCCTAAAAAAAAATTTTGGGTAATATTTCATGATGTTAAACATATCGGTTAAGCTGAATTACAATAATTTCCAAGATTTATCTTTGAATTTTTTCAATCCTTGTAGACTCGTTTTATTTGGATTAGTCATACAAAAGATTATCTGCGTTTGTTTCGTTGAAAAAAACTTAAATACATGCGTCCATACTACAAAAAAACACTTTTTTTTAACTCCATGATACCTTCTATAAAATATTCATGATTTTAAAGCAAGTCTTTTATTATAATTTATAATGCTATACTATATTATGTATACTAGTGTAGGTACATGAAACGTATTTCTCTTCCTGGTCGTTTCAGGAAACAGAGGATTAGTATACGATACCTTCCTTTATTTTAGAGTTATTGAAATAACTAATATGAATAATACATTCGCTCGGAAAAAGAATATATTGTTGGGAGGTACAAATATTATAATGTGGGTGGTATGGTAAGGAAGGCTTATGATTTATGAATGAACCTGGAATAAGTATTATAGTTCCAGTCCCAAGCCCAGAAGGTCTGGCTTTGAGTGTAATCCGAATTTTCATTTATAAAAACTTGTCTTACTTTTTTTTTTACAAAAAGTCTTCTTCTTCAATGCCTGCAACCTTGGACTCCGCTATCTTGAACTTCCATCCATCTTTACAATAAAAATATCTCACAATATTTTTATAGTAAAATAGATTTTTAATAAAATTTTGATGTTTTCATCTGTTGGAGTAACTGTTTAATAAATATACCTTTTTGACAATTATATTAATTTTCGGATATTTAACGAACCTGAAAATTTGAGTTCATCCTCAGTCGCCGTACAGATAGGATGTTCTCCTGAAGACGTCGGCTACGTCGCTGACGAAACGTAGAGAATAATGTAAGTTCTCACCGAACGGTTCGTTAAATATCCGAAAATTAATATAATTGTCAAAATGTCAAACGACCGTAATTCTAACTTAAACCTAACTAAATATACCTTTACCTCAACGATTTATTTCATCTAACCTGTCTGTAGTCTAGTGCTGAACGCTACGCACTTGTTATCGGACGGTTTGGCTTCGATTCTCTGTCGAGCAAAAAAAAAATTGTATTTATATGCTGTGTTGAAAACTTATTTTGCTTGTACTCATGACAAGTCACCAAAGATCCATCCAGCTTTTAACAGATGCGTCTTGCCTGAGTATTGGTGATTTCTATAACGACGACCATTCATGCAGAGGACTTCCGATTCATATAAAATTTATGCTTACCAAATAAACCATCCAAATTACAAAATTAACAAATAAACTAACAGCACATTCACTGGGATGGTCAAGGGGATAAGGCGTCAGCACTCGAATTTGAGTTATTGAAACAATTGCAAAGTCGAACCCCACCTGCGCCATGTATCGCCCTATCGACAATAATGTTAAGTAAATATGAAAAATAAATATTTAAAATAAGTAGGTATTAGTTATAATAGGAATTCTGTATTGTATTGTGTGGATAGGAATCATTGAATAAAATACGTGCAGCATCGAGAAATAATAATTACTATGCCTTTCTGGAACTGTCTAGCAAATATAGGTCTAGATTGTACTGTTTTAAAGAGTATAAGAAGGGTGCCAGTGGCTTGCAGAGCGAGCAGTATCATACGAGATTTACAAACACATAATTTTGGGTATTTTTTTGTAGATTTTTTACCGCGAATAACTTTTTACTGTAGAAAATATTGTTTTCAAGCACTACGCCTAGCTGTTTATAACGAATGAAGTTGTACTCATCGCATCTACCTATGCACGTATTTCAGCTGGGATAGACGCAGACTGGATAATATAATGCAGCTGAGCTAAGCAAGCTGGACCTGCCGCAAATAATTGCATTCACTTTGTTCCGGCAGTTGCGTGAATTATTCGCCCTGCGAGGGTGCATACAGCCCGAGCCGGGATCAAAGATGCACAGCCACAAGGAAAACTGCGTCAGCCAGGACAACAACGGAAATTACAAGCTAGTTCCTGAATGCTTCCTGAACAGGAGTCTCTTGTTCCGTCTCTTACTGCTGTCATGTATAAAATATCTCTGTATGCGAGTGAGATATACGGCGTGGGTCAGTAGAAGAACTTGGAAGTTATACTAGTTTTTTGAACAAGATGGACTGAAAAGGAAGCAATGTATGGTGAAGCATTTTAGAGAAAAAAAAACCTTCCATTTTCTTTCTATTTAAATATGTACCAGAAACGCAACTAAGCTACACACATAGTGTAACTTCTTGCCGCATTATACCCGAAGGGTTTCGCATACGGCGAGTGGAACCTTTTATTTTTGTTTTTACAGGTAAGGGGGTCAGCCTTACGATAACCACTTTTGTTGAAGTGGGGGTTTCTCAGATCCCGAGGGGGCTGGTGCTCATTTTTTTTTGTGAAGGCTGAGTAAGGGGGCTGGTTCTCATTTTTTTTTGTGAAGGCTGAGTAATCCTTGCCGGTATTTTATTTTGGGTTTTGGGTAACACTGAAACGGGAAATAATTTCAGACACCCTCGGTGGAGATCAAACCCTTGCTGCAAAGCAAACCTTGAATGCAAGCATTTTACTAACTGTGCCACAGTTTTATCAAAATCATAAACATCATTTCTCTTTCACGCTGAAGAAGCCCATCGTAGACATTGGCGAAACATTCGGAAGCCGATCACAGATCTAATCTAATCTAATCTAAGTTGCAAAATATATGTAACATTAAAGATTCACATTATATGCACTTTCACAAACAGACATTCATAATTTCACGCTTAAACGAGCCGCATGTGGTCCTACAATATAAAAACCCGAATCTCACATGGACATACACCCTGAAACTCTTGCCGACCTCCCCTGAAACAGGGGTGACATTGGCAAAGTGAACCATTTTCTACAGCATGGGTGGTCAGCCGGACAGATCGTCAGACAGATCACGGTAACAGATCCCGGAAAACGTCTCTCCTGCATTATCAGCCTCGTGAGCCTAAATCTCTTATTCAACATGACAATCAGTCGAAGAATAAATTAGATTAAGATTTAATCAGTGTTAGTTTGAGAAACACCCCCCGGATTCCAGTCACCCGAAAACACCTTTGGTCTTTGTCCCCTATCAAAGGACGTACCTGGTCGAGCTTTGCTGTGGCGCTTGTGCTGCAATGAGACAAGACATGGAATACAGCAAATGATTCACAAGTAAGCTCGTCATGTATTCGTCACTAAGGCCCGGTATATTGAACTGTTTTAATATTTTAGTTAACTATTACTTGAACTTTGATTCAAAATACTCAATCTCGAGTTAACTAAAACCGAACATTACCGAAGTATGAGGCCACGCCCCTAAATCTTGGAAATAATTAAAATGCCATTCAAAAGCTTTAAAACAAACAACTATTCATAAAAATCATATGCCCAACCTTCATTAAGCTAGAAAACAAGACAAAACATGTTCAGTTTGCAACAATTTTGATGTATCCTTACATTTTAAAAAAGAACAGCTGCTGTCAGTGAAGTGCCGCCACCTTGAAAATCGAAAGTTAAAGTTACTAAATATTTACTGCCGAAATTCGGTGAGTAAAATATTATGATGATTTTACTAAAATTGCATGTTTGTTAACTTTACGATACTTCAAAATACCGGGCCTAAGCGCGTATACTCATATTGGCTACATTCGTTGCGTTGTATGAAACACTCAAATTATAATTGTTAAGACCACCCATGCTGTAAAAAATGCTTCACTTTTCCAGTGTCACCTCTGTGTCAGGGAACGACGGAAAAAGTTGCAGGGTAGATGTCTTATGTGAGGTTTGGATTTAATCAACCGAAAACTAGGAAATCAAAAAATGATTTTCGAAAGCGTATAAAAATTAAACAAGAAAAACGTTTTTTTTTTCAAATTAGAACCGCCATAATATACTAACCTTATTTATTTTAGAAAATAATAGAGTTTTTTGTACGCCTGTTTTCATTGCTGACTGTGTTTAAAAAAGCTTTTATAACAAAACAATAAAGTAAATATTGAAAAGTAGCCACAATGTACAGGTAGGCATGTAAAGTATTGAATAAATTAGTAGAACTATACAGTGCACACACAGCGTAGTAACAACCATACATGTTACATCTACGCGTTTGTGTACATAAATTGTCATCATGGCGTATATTAGAATATATTTTGTCTGGAGAATCAATAAAAAAATGTAAATAATACGAACCAGTGTTTCGTCACGACAATACTTTGTGTACAATGAAAATAACCGGCACAAATTTCACCTATAATATTTAATTTTATTTTAATGCCTCAACTATACGCACTGGAACGACAAAATATGCCTGTCACGCTCATAAAGTACATACATACATGTGCGCTGCCTGTGGGCCGAGCAGGGAGTTCCACTCGAGGTTTGTTCAATTCAAAATCTTTGAATTTTAAAGCCTTGCAAATTTATCATAATTACAAATTAACTTTTGACTATTTATTTGTATTTTTTACTTTAGATTGTAGATCTTGACTGGTTCCGATTTTGTTAAATTTTTTGTTGATATTCACTTTTTGTTTATTATTCTTTTTACTCTTCTTGCTGTTATTGCATATTTTGTATGAATCTAAATCTAAGTTGCATTGATATGTATCATTTGAGATTAAATGCATTCCCACAAGTAGACACGCATAATTTCGCGCTCACACATGCCGCATGTGGACCTACAATATAAAAACCCAATCTCAAATGAACATAAGCCCTGCAACTCTTGCCGACCTTCCCTGAAACAGGGGTGACATTGGCAAAGTGAACCATTTTTTACAGTATGGGTAGTCAGCCTCATACCAACCTATAAGTCAAGGAATTATTTTATAAAATTTTAACATTATTTTTAAAAGTGAAAAACTAGATTGGCCTTTAATTTTGGTAATTTTTCATCCTTTCTATGTAACTATGTATGCTGTCGTTTTTAGTAAAATAATAATTAAAAAAAACAAATTCCTGCGAAATTTTGAGTAAAATATGGAGTGTAAGTTGTAGCTTTTGCGGTTTCTACTTGTGACGCTGTGCCAGTACATAAAACGCATCTTCTCTTACTTGGATGATTTATTTGTTATGTGCTGTTTTTGAGTGCATTACACATCACGGAACCTTTGTGAGCTGTGTTTTCACAAATAAGCGCTAACTCAATTAAGAAAAAATAAATAATCTTCTGGAAACTTTTCTTTTTCAGAACAGTTTCTAAGTTGGGGCCCAAATATACATTCCGAGTAGTCTATAAGTAGGATGTTGAACTGACTTCTCATCAGCTTTTGAGATTGCAGCGGTGACCACTACACAGAGGCAAAAATAAAGAATAACGGATGAAAAAATCGATAAACTTATAAATTTATCACCATGTATTTAAATTACCACCGAAATCATTAATTTTCTTTCTAATTAATTTTTATCAACTCTTTATCTTTGATAATAGACTTTAAACAAAGAAATAAATTACTGTACTCCAATTTTATTTTCATTACATTTATGGAAACGCAACTCAGCTTCACATATAGTGTAACTTCCTGCCTGCATTATTCCTGAAGGAGTTGCATGTGGCGATTTGGACCTATTTATTTTCACAGTTAAGGTGGCCGGCCTCACGCCAACCACTTCAGTTGAAGTGGTGGACACTTACAATACAATTTCGGAAAGATTGATTGAACTGTGAAAATGAACTATTTTTACATCAGTGAATTTTCATCATCGCTTTTGTTAACTGAAATCTTATTTTCATCCCTGTCAAGCAGGCTTTGAAGTAATATAAAACTAACTGATTATGTAGGTATACCATTTTGTATTATAAAATTACATATTACTTAAAATTATTTTCCATGCTGGGTTCTCCGTACTTTTTTTACTCCATTTGAATGGTTTAATACACAATACGTTCTTTTTTATTATTAAAATATTTATTTCAACGTATAACGCACTTCAAAAGAATTCATGAATACTAAATAAGTACAAAACAGAGCAGCACAGGCTACGGCAACCGGTAACTTGTAATATTTTATAGTAAGTATATCGAAAAGTGTACTAGATTCTTTTTTCAAAACCAAACTAGTATTTTTTCTTTACGTTTTAAGAAACATTCCAAAAAACAATGTTTTTATTAACTTCGTATATAGGTACGTGTACATACGATACTTTTATTTTAATGTATAAATTCGTATGGACTCTTAACAAAATTATAATTTCTATTTCTATATACTCTATAACTTGGATGATCTAAGTTGAAATATGTATTACAATTTTAAGTTCATATTTAATGCACGCCCACCAGCAGATACGTTGAAGTTCGCGCTTAGACATGAAGTGTATTATTATATTATTTGCAACTTTTTCATTCACCCCTAGAACGGGGTGGCATAGCCAAGTTTCTATAGTATAGGGTAAAGCACAATACCAACCCGTATTTTTAAATTAAGTAAATGAAATAAAACTAAATTTATTTTTATTATAAAAAAAGAAAAAAAAAAATGTATTTCTGTCCATTTCATTTCACTATTTTATTATCATTACTTTTTTTTTATTATAAAATAACAACGTGTGAAAAAGTTTATTCATAGAATTTCATTTTGGAGCAACTACATTTTTCGTGATTTCTATAACAAATATTAAGTGAAGTATGAATGTTTTATTTTAGTTAAGAACATAGTTTATGTAAAGTGTAAATACAAATATTCATTAACGATTTTCTAACAAATTTTGTAGTGTATCTATCCATAAGTTGCAAAGATAAATTACATGTAAGGTTCATATTACATGTATTCCCATTAGCAGACACGTATAAGTTTGCGCTTACACTGGGCTTGCAACATTAAAAATCAATCTCCAATGAACATTAGCCTGCAATTTTTGCCGAATTTCCCTGAAATAGGGGTGACACAAGGCAAAGTGAACCATTTTTTACAGTATGGGTGGTCAGCCTGATACCAACATATAATTCAAGGAATACAAATAACAAATAAACTCGACCGCGTAAATCAAAAATGTATGCAATATACGACGGCACTCAAAGAAGATAATTTAGTTTTCATTTTTTCGATTTACGCTATTGAGGATCCTTGATTGATAGGTTGGTATGAAGCTGACCCCGCGTGCTGTAAAAATTGGTTCACCATTGCCAATGTCACCCCGGTTTCAGGGAAACGCGGCAGGAGTTGCAAGTTTTATGTTCATGTGAGGATTATTATTATTATTTGTATACACACATGCAGAATGTGTAGGCGCGAACCTACATGTGCCTGTCTGTGGGTATGCATTTAATATGAGGCTTAAATGTTTACATATCTTTGTAGCTTAGATTAGATTTTAGGTGAGTTTTATACTCGACGTACTATGTTTAAGTTTTTTGTGCCATGTTTTCAGATTTTTTTTCTGACATTCATCGCTGATGGCTTCGACTCAACACAATTATGCAGCAACGAGAGTAAAAAAAATGTTTTAGAAAAAAAAAAAAAATTGGGAAAAGACTTGTGCTAGGTATATTTTACATTGTACCCGAGTACGCAGGTCCTTGATCGGAATAATTTCATTCCGAAGGTCCCCAATGAAATTACAATATTAAAACGCGTCACAAATTTACGAGTCTTACGTAAAAAATATATAATAAATTACATACCATTTGAATAAATACATACGCAAACCATTGTTTGAAAACCTTGAATTCAAATTGATATTTTCTTCAAATGTAAAACGACCCGGGGCCAGACCTGTATGCATGTGTGTAGGTACACTTATAACATGGATACATACATAGCTAACTTTATTTAAATACAGCTATTAAACAATGACAATATTAATGTCGTATAAAGCCATGAATCTTGTAAAAAAATTATGTTGTATTTGATAAGAGTTTTAGGCCTACACGGCCGGCTGATGATGCTGGAGTGATGTTTTCCGGGATCTGTTGCCGTGGTCTATGGGAGCTGGAGCTTTCGGACGTTTCACCTATTTCTGCGATGGGCTTCTTCAGCGTGAAGTATGATGATGATCTTGATGAGAACTGTGAGAATACATTACATGTTCACAGTTCTCATCAAGATCATCACCATCATCATTCTTCACGCTGAAGAAGCCCATCGCAAAAATGGGCGAAACGTCCGGAAGCTCCAGCTCCCACAGACCACGGCAACAGATCCCGGAAAACATCACTCCAGCATCATTGTATTTGATGTTTTGAGAAACAAAAATGAAAGTCTTACTTTGTTTCCTTCTTTATCAACTTTATTATTTTAATTCCTTCTTTTACTTTATTTATATTTTAACCATGTGCTAAAGTTTCATAAGAAATATTATATTCTAAAAAAAATATTGTCCTTCAGGAATGTTCACTGTTTGCTGTACATCTTTTTAGTAAGTGCATTCACATCATTTCAAGCAAAAGGCAGGCAACTATTTACTAGATTTTTTTACGATTCTTGAAAGACCAGATATTAATTCAATGTACAAATTTGTGCTAGTAGATACATTATGTTCATGATTTTCGCTATGGATACTTAAAATCTACGACCTTTTTTGTGATTAATTTATTACGGCAGTAACTACGAGTATGTATGCATTTGCTTTGTTAAGGTTTCGTCACTGCTTTTCAGCTATCAATGTCGTCAGTTAATCAAGGTCAGAGTGAAGAAACCCACACTTCCTTAAATCTAATGTAGAAATTTATCAATCTATAATTTAAGTTGCAAAAATATTTTCCATTTAATATTTATATTAGATGCATTCTGACAAGCATACACGTATAAGATCATGCTTACACATGCCGTATGTCAACTTACAATATAAAAAAAACAATATCAAAATAACATCCCTGTGGTGGTCAGCCTCGTACCAATCTATAAGTCAAGGAACCAGTGAAAATGAATGAAACTCAACTGGCCAATTCTAACTTTTCGGTGCTTAAATGTGACTGTAACTGTAAACTGTAACTCTGTCACCATTCCGCTACGGGAGGCCAGAGCCTCTGAAGAGTTGCCTATATTTCTTTCTATCCTTACATACCTCTTTTAATTCATTCATATCCACCACCTTTTCTATACATTTTCTTCTTTTACACTCACGTTGTATATGCCATTCTTTCACAATCTCCTATATCTGATCACTATATTCTTTTATCGGTCATCCCTTAATTCTTTTTCCTTTCACACTTCCTTTGTATATATTCATTATCAGTCTATCATTATTTATTTTTTCCACATGCTCAAACCATCTCATTGCATTCTTTTCTACCTTAACTTCCAGATCCTCTTTCAGCTTACATTCTTTGCTTTACCCACTCATTCCTTACTCTATACTCTATAGTATTGTGAGATACTTACGTATAAAAAAAATGTGTACATCCATAATTTAAGCGGTCCATACAGTGGTCCATTTTTATGTGGAATATTTTATATTTTATTCAGAGCAATTCAGCATTGCCTCAAACGGAGAGAGCGGGTCAAAAACAATAGCATACAAATTTAATGGCTCTTATCCCAAAATGGAAAAAAACGTTATTTTGTTATTATTGTTATTTATTTTTTTAGCACACGTCTCTGCCCAGCTCGGATTTATATTATTATTGGCATTGTTAACAAACACAAAAAAGAAACAAATACAAGTAATAAAATTTCTGCGGTGTAACAGAACACCCACTATTATTATGTTACATTAAATGTATGAAATGCCGAAAGGCAAATGAAGAAATTTAATGTACATTACAAAGAGGAATTTCGTTTACGATCTTGATTCGTTCCAGAAACTCGTGTTCTGAAGCACTCGTATTACATAATATGTCAAAGAAAATATATATATGTATATATTTTTTTTTTTTGGCCCAACACAACACAATCCTTCTCAGCACTTTTGTGACGCAGTTAAAAGCGACAAAATTTGTCAGTTTTTTAGTTTGTAAAAATACAATCCACTTATTTTTTTCCTCATAACATTAATTTATTTACTTCAAAATCGTAAATAAATTACCACTTTTTTCTTTCATTCGAGTGTATTAAGCTGCAAAGATGTTGACATTTAAGGCTCATATAATTTTCCCTGAAACCGGGGTGGCATTGGCAAAAGTGAGACAAGTTTCTACAGCATGGGCGGCAAGCCTCATACGGACCTATAAGTCAAGAAAATGTGTCAAAATAGTTTTTTTTAAATCATGAAAAAAACCTACTTCGGACCTCGATTGAATTTGTGAATGATTAAGAATTTATAAAACCTGAACGAAAATATAGGTTTTTTTTCTCACAGAAATCTGTAAACATCACCCATGATACCGAACTCCTACCGAAATAAAAATAATATGTCATTCCTTGTAAAAGTAAGAGATTCCTTTACTTATAGGTTGGTATGAAGCGGACAACCCAACTGTAGATAATGGTTCACTTGTACTTTAAAATTAAAATCCAAACCTAAAGTAAACATAAGCCCCGCAATTTTTGTCGACCTTCCCTGAAACAGGAGTAACAAATTATCATTTTTAATAGTATGGGTGGTCAACCTCATACAAACCTATCTAATATTATAATCTAATTTGCAAAGATATTTTACATTGGAAATTCACATTACATGCATTTTCACAACCACACACGTACAAGTTCGCGCTTACACATGCCGCATGTGAACCTACAACATAAAAACCAAATCTCAAATGGACATACACCCTGCAACTCTTGCCGTCCTTCCCTAAGACAGGGGTGACATTGGCAAAGTGAACCGTTTTTACAGCATAGGTGGTCAGCCGCATACCAACCTATAAGTCAAGGAAATGCAATTCAAGTAATTTTAGTTGCAGATTTTATCATATTTAATATATCAGAACGAAGTAAGTCTTAGAATTAGCTTAGTGACAGAATTTAGATGAATTGCCATCGGAAATCAAATGCCACCGAATAATAATTATTATTATTGGCTTCAAACCTCAATTTCCTGGTTTTAATCTCAAGGAAATTGATCGACTTGATTCCGTTTACTTGGCGATTTGAGGTGAGTTCATTGAATATGGTCTTCCAAAATGTATGGTAAATGGTACAACTGTATTTATTTTCTTACTTTATTTTGTATTTTTTTTCCATGCATGCATTTCCATGCATTTAGTTTTTTTTTAGTTTTTTTTTATGTCCATGTTTATGTTATCTACTATTTACTGATTTAAAAAATGAAATTTGTCATGTATGTTCCTTGACTTATAGGTTGGTATGCGGCTGACCACCCATACTGTAAAAAATGGTTCACTTTGCCAATGTCACTCCTGTTTCAGGGAAGGACGGCAAGAGTTGCAGGGCTTATGTTATTTGAGATTGGGTTTTTATATTGTATGTGAGTCCTCATGCGGCATGTGTAAGGGCGAACTTATTCGTGTCTGCTTATGAGAAAACATTTTATATGAATCTTAAATGGAATATATCTTTGCAACTTAGATTAAAGATTATTATGGAAAATAGACTTGTTTTGTTGTAATGCATTTAAAGAAAAAAACATTTTTTGTATAATGATAAAAACTCCACACATGGTCGTCCTGCATCCCATTCTTCCCTCATACCCTCATACGAGGACACGCTCAACAATTGATTCCGTATCTGTACCATTAAGTAATTATTAAGCCCCCTGGAGATGCAAACGGATTGTTGTGCCACCAGCCAACACCATCCTTGACAATTTTACAAGAAAGCAAATAAGCCTTGAACAATTCTTAAAATATGAATTTCTAAGAACAAATCTGGATATATTTCATTGGACTACTTCCAAATTTTGAATAAATCATTATTTGAAATTACTTACTTAATTTTATATTTTCAGAATTATATCATGCTTTTTGGCTCTCTGGCATCTTTTTTCAAAATGAAGTTGGCTGGTTCGCATATTAAACCATCGATATTACATTTAAAATTCATATTACATGCATTCCCACAAGCAGACACGTTTAAGTTCACCAAATAAATTACTTTATCTTCTTAATACGTTGACTTTTAGGTAGTTTTGAGGCTCACCACACCACCATACTGTTAAAAAATGGTTCACTTTTCCAACGTCACACCTGCTTCAGGGAAGGTCGAACGCGAACTAGCATGTGTCTGCTTTGAAATATATAGATTTGCAACTTAGATTATAGTTCATAATTTCACTGACTCATTCATTTGTTCGTCACGTCTGCAACGTGCAGATTTCCTATACTTGAGTTTCTTCGCTCGCGTCTACGGCCTACGCCGGTCCGCGTTAAATTCCGCCTACGCTTACGCCTACGCCACGTGACAAGCTGTGGCGACAATTGAATTAGCAGTTTGCTGTCGTTACCTGAGCAGGACACGTAGTGTGACGTGACATTCATATGCGACGACGGACAATATGTCACTCCGTGCATGAATCCAATTATACATCCCGACAAGAAAATTGGAAAATATGTAATAACACAAAATTAAACGGATATTTAGGTGTGATTGCATTTGCATCAGATAATTAAAATACTCGTGTTCTTAACATGAAAACTAAAATATTCTTCCAGCTTTAATCTGAGTTGCAAAGATATACTCGCACTGAAATTTAAGACACATATTTATTGCATGCCCACAAGCAGACACATGTGTTTTCGCGCTTACACATACTGCATGTGTAGGTACTTACAAAATAAAGCAAACCTAACATGAACATAAGCTTTGAAACTCTATGATCCATGTGTACTTCCTTGAATTATAGGTTGGTATTACGCTGCCCATTCATCTTGTATTAAAAGGTACACTTTGACATTTTTTAAATTATATTACCTAAATATTTTAAATTTTTATTCGGATATTAGCAAAACCGTTATAATGAAACTTACATTATTCTTGACGTTTCGTTAGCAACGCAGCTTACGTTTTTAGGAGACACCCTCTCTGCACGACGACTGAGTATGAACTGATATCTAAAGATGAACTGATATCTATATCCGAATAGTTTTTTTTAACAATGTAGTTATTATAATTGCAAATATGTTTTAAAAAAACGTTAAGCTACACATATAATGTAACTTCTTGCCTGCGTTACCCCCGAAGGGGTCGCATGTGGCGCTTCGGGACCTTTTTATTTTTACAGGTAAAGGGGCCGGCCTCACACCAACCACTTTCAGTTGAAGTGGGGGTTTCCCAGCTCCCGGGGGGGCTGGTTCTCATTTCTTGTGAAGGCTGAGTAAACCTTTGAGATCGAACCCTTGCTCTTGGAATGGAATGCAAGCATTCTACCAATTGAGCTATCGACCTTTTTACGAGCTTGATCGTCGTCGCTACAAAGCGCCAATTCTCAAGCAAGACCTAGTTGCTGTAAGGCTGGATGGACCTTTGGTGACTGGTCATTGGTAAAGGTTTTATGAATTTTTCAACCCAGCGATGAGCAAATTTGAAAATAGAAATGGTATATTTTTTGTGCTCCGCCGGGAATCGAACCCACAACCTTCCCATTCAGAATTCGCAGTGTTACCACTGAGCTACGGACCGGTCTTTGTTAAACGAACGTAATTCCTGTTTAAACCTAACAGGGGTGACAGTGAACCATTTTTGTACAATATGGGTGGTCAGCCTGATACCAACCTATAAGTCAAGGAACATAATTTATTTTATTAAAATTTCCAAATGTGCTGCAGAGTTTTTGGTGAAATTGAGCGATAATTTGCAACATAATGTTCTGATATAACTTATTTATGAATATTGTTTGTGTGGCATATTATATGACCTAGGCATCTACATACCCACGCGTTCGTTGCATAGTGTTTGGCTGGTCCTTGCTGGCCGCGATCAGGGGTTGTATCGACGCACACATCGCCGATACATAATATAATTATTTGATGCACATCATAGTTTGCGATTATTTCGCAACTAGAAGTTACTCTTGCTCTCCTCGACAAGCCTGCAACTCCATCGCAAGCAAACCTTTTAGTTCATAGTACACCGACAATAAAGCAATTTTATTTTACATTATCATCTTTTACACTCACTTTGTACTTAACTACGTTACCAATTCCTCCCTACTTTCAATATTTTAGTCTAATTTACTACATCGCATGCCTGAAGGTGTATTGGCTCTCAGATTTATGTAACCAAATGTGGTATGACCATCTATGTATACATGACCATCTACGTATCTTTGTAACAAATTGTATGTAAACTTCTTTCTTTTGCTGTTATCTATGTAGGTACTTAACTTAATCTCACATTGCTTGTTTGTATTTAACCATTGTTTTTCTTGTTTATATTTGTGTTTTTTTTTCTGTAAAAGGCATTCTGTGCCGTAAAATGTTAAATAAATAAATTCGGAAGGCTCGGTATTTACAAAGTTTGCATACTGATTTTGTACTGAATGAAAAGGACGCACTTGCGTTAATCGTTCTCAGTTTAAAGACACCAGAGTGACCTGGTATTTTCAACGTTATTTTAAAAAGGATGCACTAATGTCAATCGTGTGGGTACTTTTTTTTTATCAGTTTAAAGTAACATAAACTAACATTGAGGTGAGGTGTGTAAGGACAGAAAGGAAAAGCGGTTAATCTGTGATGTTGGCGGCTAGGGTTTGTTTTCTATTAGTTTTTGATGTCCGTACATATTATCTATAATAATCTATAATCTAAGTTGCAAGGATATATTCATTCAAAGCTCTCAGATGTATGCCCACAAACAAGTTGTGCTGGAACCGGCTGCCTTTGAAGCTGAGGACGGAAACCAGCGAGGAGCGCTTCAGGAAGGAGCTGAAGACCACCATCTTCACAAGAAGAGAGTGAGCGGTGGGCGCCCTTGGGGTGGCTGGAGCCACTAAACGGCGCCCAAAAGAAGAATAAGTCATCCAAATATATATAAACAAACACGTGTAGTTCGCGCTTACAAATGCTGATTGTGTACTTAAAAAAATAAAATCCAACCTCAAATGAACATAAGCCCTGCAACTCTTGCCGACATTCTCTGAAACAGGGGTGACATTGGCAAAGTGAACCATTTTTTACAGTATGGGTGGTCAGCCTCATACCAACCTATAAGTCAATGAATATTATAATTTGTTGATTTTAAAAATATTATTTGTTGTGTATGTTTCTTGGCTTATAGGTTGGTTTGCGGCTGACCATCATGCTGTAGAAAATGGTTCACTTTGCCAATGTCCCCCCTGTTTCAGAGAAGATCGGCAAGAGTTGCAGGGTGTATTTCATTTGAGATTTGGATTTTTATGTTGTAGGTTCACATGCGGCATGTTAAAGCGCGAAGTTAAACATTTTCGTTTTCTTTAACAATAGCATAGGGACTTTATACTGAATGAAAAAGACGCGCTGTCAATTGTGTTGGTATATTTTTCATCATTGTAAAGTCACATAAGCTAATGTTGAAAATACTGGACCTAGAACTCCCGTAGATTGCGTAAATAAAAAAATGTATGGAAGATACGACAGTATTCCTAGTGAGTGATTTACTTTATTTTTTTCCTGATTTCCGCAATTAAAAGGTGTTTATGTAATGTATACTCTTGGTAGAGATTATCTATATTTTATGTTCACTTTGTCAATGTCACCCCGATTTCAGGGAAATGTGGCAAGAGTTGCAGGGTTAATTTTCATTAAAGATTTGAGTTTATTTTGGGGGTAAAAAGTGTGGCATGTGAAAGCGAGAAATAGCACGTGTCTGTTGTGGCTGTAAGTACATTAAATATGATTCTTAAATGTAAAAACATATTTTACCATAGATAATAATATAGAATATCGATAAATGGAGTGTGGTCGATACCTGGAGTTAGAGCTAGGTCGAGGGTGTCCGAAACGATTTTCCGTTACAATTTTTTTTTAACTCAAAATAAAATGCCGGCAGCCTTCACAAGAAATGAGTACCAGCCCGCTTGGGAGCTGGGAAGATTCCACTTCAACTGAAGTGGTTGACGTAGGCCGGCCCCCTTAGATGTAAAAAGTAAGTAGGTTCCACTCACCACATGTGATTCCTTCGGGAAGAACGCGGCAAGCAGTTAGACTGTATGTGTAGCTTAGATGATGGTTGAGCTTCGCTGCCATGATATTCGCTAGTTGATGTTGTTTTAGATTAAGCACCACTGCAAATCAGTCAATATTCCGTCCCGGCGTACACTCCGAATGCCTTTAATTACATTTTATTATCTACCTTGGCTGAATTTGCACACCATGATGTATATAGGTACGGAACACCATATTATAATTATCATGAACGTGCTCTGCAAAGTGCAATAGAGAAATCAGGATGATTTGTATCTAAATTAGTAATCTATAATCTAAGTTGCAAAGATATTTTGTCATGATGGAGAGATGTTTTCCGGCATCTGTTGCTGTGGTCTATGGGAGCTGGAGCTTCCGGACGTTTCGCTCATGTCTACGATGGGCTTCTCCAGCGTGAAGTATGATAATGAAGATGATCTTGATAAAAACATTTTTTATTATGTGATAATTTATCAATTAAGACCCATATTTCATGCGCGCTCAGTAGCAGACTTATTCTTTAGAAAATAAAGAAAAGACACATGTTAAATGAACGTAAGCTTTACGCCTCTCGCCGAGCATTCTTGAAAGGTGCTATTAGCAAAGTGAACAATTTTTACAGTATGGGTGGTCAGCTTCATGCCAACCTATAAGTCAAGGAATTTACTTAGATAAATACTTAGAAAAAACGAATCAATTTCGAGTATAATAAAAAAGACTGCCAGAAGTAATGAATTTTATAGAACCGAAATTTCTAATGAATCACTGTTACTCTTTCGAACGTTTTTGATCTATCGATCATATTCGGGTACAATTTTTTTTAATTTCTAGAAATATTCATTTTTGAAATCATAGATTACAGTAGAATTTCGATTACCCCGACCTATTGTGGATCTAGTCTTCTCCCATAGTAACATACTGTTATAATATAAAATGACATATTTATGTGTAAAGCAAATTGCCGAAAATTTGGCGCATCTCTAGTGTAAAGTGTTTTTTTTAGATCGAAGTCCAACTCGCACTGTTCAAACCTGTTTTTAACACATAACAATATATTTTTTAGATTTTAACTTTTCACTAAACAAAGTGTATGCTTCGTTTTAAATATAATTCTGTAGAACTTTCAAATACACATCTTTCATATTGTATTTTCTACTTGTTTTCATATTTTATTACCATTTTCCCAGACTTTATAACGTTTAGCCAATGTCCATTTCATTTCCAATAACTCTTTTTTTTCTTTGTCGAGAATTAAATTGGATTTCGCATCCATTGTTTCCTTCAAAGAAAATCACGACGAGTAGAAAACATTTTTGTATTCGCATATTCAATATTGTGGCTTTGCAAATTTTTGATCGGTGATTTACAAGAGTACAAAAGAACATTCTGTTATTTGTTTGCATGTTATATTACGAGTATAATCGTTGAGACAATTAGGTACCGGTCGGTAGTCTAGTGGTAACGTGTCAGACTCGTAAATGGAAGGTAGTGGGCTCGAACCCCGGCGGAGCACAAAAAATATGTCATTTATATTTTACAAGGAACTAGGAAGATAATTTTCTTTATTAGTGAATTCTAAATTAAGTGAATGTGTAAACAACTATGTACGCTACAAAATTACCTAAAACTCTTTGCTCTTGAAAACTTCTAGGTGACAATGTGATTGTATTTGAATTCATCATCATACTTCGCGCTGAAGAAGCCCATCGTAGGAATGGGCGAAACGTCCGGATGCTCCAGCTCTCACAGACCACGGCAACAAATCCCGGAAAACACCACTCCAGCATCATCAGCCGGCCGTGTAAGCCTTAAACTCTTATTATATTTGAATTATTTAGATTTTTTCATCTCATTAAAGATCCCGTCGATAGCTGGAGCTGGACCTACATATGTCGAGGGTGTCCGAAACAATTTCTCGTTACGTTGTTTATTTTAAGCCCAAAATAAAATACCGGCAAGGCTTACTTAGCCTTCACAAGAAATGAGTACCACCCCACTGGGGAGCTGGGAAACCCTCCTTCAACTAAAGTGGTTGGCGTAAGGCCGAACTCATTATCTGTAAAAATAAATAGGTTCTACTCGCTACATGTAAGAAGCTGCACTATATGTATAGCTAAGTTGCGTTTTTTTTCGCTGTGAACAATCATCAATAGCAAATACGGCTCTATTAGCTGAGCAATGCCCGAGTCTATTAATTAATATTCAATAACAACAGATCAACATACACACATACACTTATACACACACACACACGCGGCATAAAATATGCGCTCTTCATTTCCTGCAGGGCTGATCTCGAAAACTTGTGAAGTCGCGGCAGCGTCAAGTGCATTTGTTATGCGGCACTAGATACTATCCACCACCACTCCCAACCTGCAATGTTAATCAAATAACGGGAGCAATCAGCTGCTAACGTGATCATATGAAATGCTCTGTGGGGCAGATCTACACGCTCGCAAATAATTATTGTACGGCTTCGTTGTTGCGAAGTACCAGAGGTGAGCGTGTATAGCACTGTTGCAAAATATACTACATGGACGACTGCCGGAGCCTCCTAAAGTTCTAAGCCATGAAAGCTCTTTATTTTTTTCTTTATTTTCTTCCTTTCATAGATCCTCTACAGATTCTATAGTCCGGTGGATAGCTCAGTGGTAGAGTGCTTGCATTCCATGCCGAGAGAACTGGTTTGAATCCCACCGAGGGTGTCAGAAATGATTTCCCGTGTCGGTGTTACTATAATCTATAATCTAAGTTGCAAGGATATATTCATTTAAAGCTCTCAGATGTATGCCCACAAACCAACAAGTGTAGTTCGCGCTTACAAATGCTGAATGTGTACTTACAAATAAAATCCAAACCTCAAATGAACATAAGCCCCACAACTTTTGCCGACCTTCCCTGAAACAGGGGTGACATTGGCAAAGTGAACCATTTTTTACAGTATGGGTGGTCAGCCTCATACCAACCTATAAGTCAAGGAATATGAATAATAAATTACATTTAAATATAAGAAAGAACAAAAACCTTACAAAGAAATCTACACAAAAAAAGTCAAAAATTTCCTATGCAAAAAATGTAGCAAATGAATACACCAACATTAGAAATCAACATTGCAGATTAGCCGCCACTTCTTCCTGTCCTTGCATACTTCTTTGCATACTCAAAACCTAAAATAAAATACCGGCGAACCCTTCGGGGATAACGCGGCATGGAGTCACACTATAATAATATAGTGTAATAAACATATTATTACGTTTAAATTTTGAAAAGTTGATTGCGTTTGCGTTTTAAAGATTGTAAGGATCAGCTTGTGCCAATCTATAATCTAAGTTGCAAATATATTATATTAACATTTAAAGCTCATATCAAATGCATGCCTTCATACAAGCACGTGTAGTTTGCCCTTACAAATGCTGAATGTGTACTTACAAATAAAATCCAAACCGCAAATGAACATAAGCCCTACAACATTGCATAC
The DNA here is from genome assembly GCA_951799405.1 of Agapetus fuscipes. Lineage (NCBI taxonomy): Eukaryota > Metazoa > Arthropoda > Insecta > Trichoptera > Glossosomatidae > Agapetus > Agapetus fuscipes. The sequence goes on from OX637332.1 coordinate 21,344,743, forward strand.
TTCCTTATATAATCTATTCCATCCCTTCGAATATCTTCCTGGAGGTCTTATTCCGGTCGGGTTCCCTTGAAGAATCGTTTCGTTTTTTATCATATTCTGTTGATGAATTCTTGTTAAATTATCTTTTATATTCTTTCTTTTGGATGAGAAATACTTGGTGGAGATTTATGATATGAAAAAGCAAAGGTGCTCATTGAAACTATTAAAAAAAAATATATATGTCTCTCATCATTATCATCGTTCTTAGAAAAGGTGTAATGCAGGTCTACACGTCTTTATCAACAACTAAAATGTATCCATCGCTTTGGTTTTACTATGCATGTGGCATTGGATAAAAAATGTACGGAAATTTCTCGTTCTATCTATCTTCCAACTTTCCTACGTTCTTTGGAGTCTAGTTCCACTGACAGATAATATTTTTGCTATCTAAGACAAACTGTTGACTGAACTGTTAAACAAATTGGATATGTATTATGATAGATTCGTAGAATTCGCAGATGTCTTAGTTCTTTATTTGGCTACATTTTCAACCAAGATCCTGAGTTTAGAAAAACGCTTAGAAGATCCTGCAGATATAATTTTGAAAGAGACTTCATTAATAAATGTCTAAATAGCTATAACAAATAAAATGTTTACACTCCAGAAGTCGATAAAATTCAAAGTCTTGGACGATCGCAAGATTAACGCTAAAAAAAGAGGATGGAATAATGTTAATATCAATTTTTGAGAATATTGTTTTTTTGTGTGATTTGTTTTTGCATATTAAATGGCATGTTTTGTAGCCTGCGGGCCGTGCAATGATGTCAGATGCGTTCCTCCTTCCCCTATCGCTTCCCTCCCTTCCTTCCATTGGCTGCAGGCATCTCTTCTAGACGTTGTTGATTCACCCCTTCACAGACGTTCCTACCCCATTAAATAAACTGTAAGAAAATCTTTCAACTCACGATTTAGAAAGGTACATTTCAGAGATGTACCTCATTGTGATATTATTGTGATTCGTAGCTGAAGCTCAATTCCAATTTGTTAATTATTTGTAGTACAAAAAATCAACGTTAAAGAATTCGAAACAAAAGTAAGGAAAATAGCATGCTTAACGGTAACGCAACTAAGCAGCATATAATAACAATCATAATAATAGGATGATTTATTTGGTCGCGCTGTTTTTGTGTGTATCACATCTCAAGAGCCCTCTGCGAGCTTAGTCGTCGCTGTAGAAAGATCCAGTTGCTGTAACAATGGATGGATCTTTAGTGTTAGTGACCGATCTTTGGTAAAGGTGTGTGAATTTTTTACTCACCGAAGAGCATTCATATTTTGAAAATATAAATGGTACATTTTTTGTGTGCTCCGCCGGGATTCGAACCCACAACCTTCCATTTACAAGTCAGAAGTGTTAACCACTAGACTACGGACTAGTCCAAATATATAATGCAACTTCTTACCGAATTCTCCCTGAAAGAGTCGCATATAAAAGCAACTGAACATATGTCGAGTGAAATCTATTTATTTTCACATGTCAGGGAGACCACCTTACGCCAAGCACTTTCCTTGAAGTGGAGATTTTCCAGCTTTCGAGGGGATTTAATCTCTTTTTTTGTAAAAGCGGCGTAAACCTTGCTGCTATTTTTTTTGTAGTTTTGAAAAAACACTGAAACGAGAAATCAGTTCTGACACTCTTGGCGGGGATAGAACCTTAGTTCTCTACCGCGGAACTCAAATATTCTAACAACTGCGCTAATGACGTTTATCCTTATCACATTATGGGAAAAACGAAATTTATTCGTCAAGCTTAAAGGTGACAATCAATGAACACTTTTATAGCTTCCTTTTGAAATAAAAAATGTGGTAACCTATAATAGTTTTATAACACGTTCATTTGATTCAAAGATGAACTTAAAATAATAGTCTTGAAAATCATATTCTACACAATCTGAGCTAACAAAAAAAACGTAAAACACGATAATGTGAGAGCTATTTTTAGTATTTTCAAAATTTATTTCTAGCACTCATGATACACATTGATCCAGTACCTACAAGTACAAACATTACTCATGTGAAATAACCTCTGATGGGATAAGACAAACAACCACTAAGGTTAGTCGAACAATCAAGCCAGCTCAAAAACGTTAGAAAAAAGTTCATGTTCTGAAATGTACTGTAGTGTTTAGGGTTCTAATGTTTTGAAAATTTAAAATGATGGTATTCTTAATTAAAATGGCCGGAGATTAATTTTAAATTAATTAATTTTAGTTCACAATTTATTTTACACTGGTTCACTTGTATGGTTGACTTTCACTGACTTGGCCTGTAATGGCTAAGAGTATTTTGGAGACTGACTCTTTGCAGACGATTCACGCCTTTTATAGCTATTACAATCAATCTAATCTAATCTAATCTAAGCTGCAAAGATATATATCACTTAAGTTTCATACTAAATGCATTCCCACAAGCAGACATGTATAATTTCGCGCTAACACATGCCGCATGTGGACCTACAATATAAAAACCCAATCTCAAATGAACATAAGCCTTGCAACTCTTGCCGTCCTTCCCTGAAACAGGGGTGACATTGGCAAAGTGAACCAATTTTTATATTATGGGTGGTCAGCCGCATAACAACCTATAAGTCAAGGAACATACATGACAAATTACATTTTTTTAAATCAAAGAATAAAAATTACAATATATACATGGACATAAAAAACTAAATCATAAAACCAATTTCACTTTAACAAACCCTAGCCGCCAACATCACAGATCAACCGCCATTTCTTTCTATCCTTGCATACTTCTTTCATTTCCTCCAGAGTCATAACCTTCTTCATACAAGCTCTTCTTTTATTGAAATCTGTGACCCTCGAATCACATGAATCAAAACATTCAATATCATATTCCACAAGCTTCCAATACTTATACTACTTATATAATATTTCCTTACACTAGGTACTTAATAATTATTCATCCTACAGCTAGAGTCTATACCTACCCTATTTATTTTGTTTAAACCTAAGTTCTATTTACATAACAGTACAAAAAAAAAACTTTGAAAATCAACATTTTTTCTTCCCTTCTTTCATCAACGAGAAACTAAATCAAATGAACGCAAATCAATGTAACCGCAAGTTATTTCAAAAACAAGTTGTCAATATTCAATTTGTCAGCAAAGGGATTCACATTATTGAATAGGACTTTCAATGATTTTAATAGGGGGCGAAAAAAAAAACTAAAAATACCCTGTGGTGCCAAATGAAAGGGCGTAGCTGGAAATGTATATTTTAATGTACTCCACGCAATCGAACAAGTAGGTACCAAATACTTCTCGCTCTCTGATTGATAAACGAATCAACTATATAATAACTTTTGCGACATAAAAAATTACAAATTGTAATAAAAATAATATTTTTGTGTATCTAGAAAAATTAGCAATGACTTCCATTTTTTTTCTTTCGCATGTCCCCCAGGATTTAAAAAAAATATCTTATAGTTGTTTAACTTCGACGTTTTGTTTAAGAGGGTGCTAGGAAATTTCTCGAAAACACAGTTTTTGACGTGGTTTTTTTTCAATAAATATGGACAAATATAAAATTTTGATAACTTTAAGTGTTAGTTAAACATTTCATTTGCAATATGCATCAAATAATATATGTCTATAAACGCTTTTATTACTTGAAAAAATAAAAATTACCAACACCTTCTTGCGGTAAGTGGAAAACATACAATTTTTGAGCCAGTTTTTCTGTAAATTGGTGGTATTTTGAAATCTAAAAAAAAATTACAAATATACTTTATATCCTGTTTTAGTTTGTGGTGTGATTTAAAATGTGATTCAGATTAAGAAAACTGGAATAAAACAAAAAATCTAGAAGCAAAAACTTTAAAAAAAGTGTGTATTGTATCTCCAAATAAAATCTCAAAAAATCGTTTTTTGTGACCAATAATTTTCAAATATTAAAAAATAGAATCTTAAGTTTACTTGTAATTTTTTTCAAATTTTATTTTTCATAAGATCTATTTATTTTATAATTTTACAAATGGCTTTATATTTCATGTTTTTCCTATTATCTTCCATTCGCTCTCAGGAGCTCGCCGAAAGCGGACCTATACCGCGCTGGCTTTGAGGTACAAAAAACACTCTCTACTACTTTGAATTACGTCAGCAAGTGATACGCAACATTTTCACAGTGAATATTTTCCATGTTACGTTTTAAATAAATATTATTTTTTGCAATCAACAATTTGTTAATAAGACATTCCTTGACTTATAGGTTGGTATAAAGCTGACCACCCATACTGTACAAAGATGGTTCACTTTGCTAATGTCACCCCTGTTTCTGGGAAGGTCGGCAAAAGTTGCAGGGCTTATGTTCAACTTCTATGTGTGTGCTTGTGGGAATGCATTTAATATGAATCTGAAATGATATATATCTTTGCAACTTTAATTTAGATTAAGACTTTGATACTTAACTTAGAAATTTACTATTACTATTTTAGAAATAATCGGTCGACATTCTAACTCCTACGGATTTTACGCTAAAAAATAATTTTAGTCATCAAGAAAGCGAAATTGCGAGCAAGGAAACGCAATTTTACAGTATGTGAAAACTAAATATTTACTAAGAAATTCTGCGTGTATGCACTATATTGACCACTTTTTTCATAAAATTCCTTGGAACCTTCACATATCCATAACATCTGTAGTTACGCTTACGAGAAACTAAAAACTTGTTTTTTTTTTTTACATGTTTTTCAAAGTTCTAATGAATTAATATACTGGAAATACACAAACCATTACAAAGACCCGTCACCAAAGTTCATCCAGCTCTACAGCAACTTGGTCTTGATTGAGAATCGACGCTTTCTTTAGCGACGACCAAGCTCGCTGAGGGCTCTTGAGGTGTAATTTACACAAAACTGCGCTCGCAAAATAAATCATCCTGATATTATTATTACTAAAAATATAAATTTTGAAACTATTATTTCTTTGATAAAATAAAACTAAGGAAGTTAATAAATATTTCATCTTTTATTCACATCTCAGTCTACCCATACAATCAAATACATTTTTAGTACCGCTCTTTCCTCTTTTGAAATATGAAATATTTGTGATGTAATTTATACAACAATTGAAAAGGTTGAGCCTATCTGCATTGCATTAAAAATGGCGTAGAAAAAATGTGGGACATACCTACCCATGAGTTATTACATAGAGGAGCGGAAACTTACTTGCTGATGGGATACATCTTCGCTCCCCCAGTTCTTGTTTGCCCTATACACCAATTCTGTCAAATATGACTTTTTAATCTCTTAAGAATCAAATTCTACACAATCTGAGCTAAGAAAAAACGTAAAATTCGATAATGTGAGAGTTGTTTGAAATATTTTTGAAATCAATTTCCTGTTTTCAAGACACATTGGTCCAGTACACATGCAAACATTTCTCATGTAAAATTAGCTTAATGGTCTATACGGCAAACAAGAACTAAACCATCGACATGCTACCACTTGCGTTTCTGTCCTGTCACACGTTGCAGTGGTTTTAATGAAATGAGTGATAAAGTTTTTTGGCACGAATTTTGGCGATCACAATATTTATAACGTGTGTTATCTGTCAACTCTAGCTATTTCCGGTCTAGTCGCAGCCGTTATTTGAAATGGTACCAACATTCAAGATTTTTTTTTCGTTCTGCCGAGTTTTTTGTACACATGGAAATTCAACTGTGAAGTTCTTTATAATAATAATAATATAATCTAAGTTGCAAGGGTATATTCATTTAAAGCTCTCAGATGTTAGCCCACAAACCAACAAGTGTAGTTCGCGCTTACAAATGCTGAATGTGTACTTACAAATAAAATCCAAACCTCAAATGAACATAAGCCCCACAACTTTTGCCGACCTTCCCTGAAACAGGGGTGACATTGGCAAAGTGAACCATTTTTTACAGTATGGGTGGTCAGCCTCATACCAACCTATAAGTCAAGGAATATGAATAAAAAATTACATTTAAATATATAAAAGAACAAAACCTTTCAAAGAAATCTATACAAAAAAAGGCAGAAATTTCCTATGCAAAAAATGTAGCAAATTAATACACCAACATTAGAAATCAACATTGCAGATTAGCCGCCACTTCTTCCTGTCCTTGCACACTTCTTTCATTTCATCCAGAGTCATAACCTTTTTCATGCAAGTCCTCCTTTTATTATGACTCTGGATATCCCATTCATTCGCTATTTCAGAAATTTGATCCATCCATACTTTTCTCGGTCTTCCTCTACCACGACATCTTTGTTATTTTTATTACTAATGACCATTTTCGTAAGTAAGTTGAGACATATATATATGATTTTTTTGGTTAAAATAATTTCTAGTCCACAGATATTATAAGTTAACATACGTACCTTGGAATTTACTACAAACGAACGCGAGAACAGAGCGCAGAGCCGCCACGGTGCCAGATATACTAACTAAACGAACACGAATTTTGAAATCAAAAATTTTTGAGAGCGCTCTATTCATAATTAAGAAAAATCTCGTTTGTCTATTTCCCGGTAATTTCAACGTTGGCACAAATACTTACAAATTAAAACTTAACTTCAAATTAACATAAACCTTGCAATGTTTGCCGACTTTCCCTGAAACAGGGGTGACATTGGCAAAGTGAATCTTTTTTTACAGTATGGGTGGTCAGCTTTATACCAACCTATAATTCAAGGGATCTTAGTTGAAAATACAAATTGACATTAAAGGCGCATATTTAATGCATGCCCACAAGCAGGCATATGTTAGTTCGTGCTTACACATGCTGCATGTGTACATACAAAATCAACCAAACCACTCATGAACATAAGTCTTGCAACTCCCGCCGCATTTCTCTGAAACCGGGGAGGCATTGGAAAAAGTTAACTAAGTTTGTACAGCACAGGGTATCAGCCTTATACCAACCTATTAGGTACGAATCTCATAAGGGCCTCATGTTGGAATTGGCATTTTTTTCTGTTGTCATTTGAGTGTCCCGTTTATTGGAGATCAAATGAAAAATTTCTATTTATATTGATGTAAGTCGCAAAGAAACATTTGCATTTGAAGCCTACGCATTATACATATCTTACAAAACAAACATGGCGTCCCTACACACAGCAGAAAAGTGTATTTACATGAAGAAATCCCAACCACATAATACTATGCAGGTCTTACAGCTTTTCCTAGGATATGGGTGATATTCGTGAGAGTGCATATGGGTATTATTGTTACTGTTATTGTTAATAATAATGTATGTGAAGTCTCTAGAAGTGAATAGAAGTTTAGGTAGGTAATTATTATTTGTGTTTAATCATAATTTGTTCGAGATTGGTTGAATCGAATGTTCTGGAAAAATCTAGCAAGTAGCGAATCTCCATTTTTCGAGAATGATCTTTATTCTTAGTATAAAAAATGGACTAAAACTCTCTGTAGCTTCAGAAATCATTCTATTACTCTACTGTTCAAGTGTAAAGTGTCTTTGTGTCCGAATAGAATATGAAATAAATTGTGTAAAATAAATCACCGCAGTTTTTATGGAAAAGAATCCTAGTTCAACCATACTCAACCTGCGGCCCGCGGGCCGTATGCGGCTTGACGCGAAGATCCAGTTTCTTTAAGCTGGATGGACCTTTTTGATAAAGGCATATGAATTTTCCAGCATATTTGACAACATAAATGGTATACTTTTTTTTTATTTATTTTATTTATTTATTTGAGAAAACTACAGCTTTATAAAAGTGATTACAATGGTGTTCTTAAAATTAATATAAGCCAAAATTGTTTCTTCTATTTAAAATTATAGAGAAAGAATAATAATTTGATCAGTATGCTGAGCTTGTATTGACATATCATAGAAAATTGAGAAGACAAGAAAATAAAAAATAAAAGGAGAGCAAAACAAAAAGCAAAAAAACAAAAAGCAAAAAAGACACAAGTTGTCAAGCAACAAAAAAGAAAAAAAAAAAGAAACAAGGTGTAAGAAAAGAAATTAAAAGTAAAAGTAAAGTGGAAAGGAATGAGGAAAAGGAGGGATTATTACGTAAGTGAAGGAGCTTGATTGAGGGAGTTAGGGGACAGAGTTGAAAAATATCTCAATTTATTGCGAAAGGTTGTTAATGAGTCATGGAAAATATCTAAATTTTTGAAATTTTGGTTATAGTCACGCTGTATTCTGAATAAAGTTGAGTGGTATCGGTAATTGGTATGACAAATGGGTAGGTGAAATAAATTTTGCGAGCGGGTACGTCTGTTTGGTATAAGAAAAGATATGTTACATAATAAATCAGGGGAGTCAATTGTATTATTGCATATTTTGTACAAAAGTAATTGATCAAAGTAGGTCCTTCTATCTTGTAGTGTGTTAATATTGAAAAATTCTATGGAAGATTTGTAGTCGGTGTGTTCAATGTATTGTCGTTTCTCTAAATATTTAACAAAAATCTTTTGAATATTTTCAATACGGTTAGTGTGAACTTTGTAGTGCGGATTCCATATTGGAGTACAAAATTCTAAATGAGGGCGTATATGTGAAAGGTATAGTGTTTTTAAAGTGTTGATATTATTAAATTGTTTACCGGTGCGGATGATAAAACCCAACATTCGGTAAGCTTTGGAGGTGATTGAGTCAATATGCTTGTCATACGTCAATTTGGAATCTAATAAAACTCCCAGATCTCTCACACTATCAACTTTTTTCAATAACAAACCATTTATGGAATAAGAGTGTGTTATAAGGGTGTTTTTGCGAGAAAATGTTAAAAGAGCACATTTGGACACATTGATGTCGATTTTATTTTTATAGCAATACACACTTAGTCTATTGATGTCATTTTGTAAATTAATGCAGTCATTTATATTGTTAATTGTTGCGTAAATTTTCATGTCATCAGCGAAACCTGAAAAGTGTGAGGATTGGAAGCAAAATTGTATGTCATATATGTAAATATTAAAAAGAATGGGACCTAGGTGTGAGCCCTGGGGTACACCCGACGGGACACGAGTGAAATTGGACTTACAGCCGCCCACAACCACTGCCTGTTGTCTGTTTTTTACATAGGAAATAAACCATCGGAGTAGGTCACCATGGATTCCTACACTGTACAGCTTGTTAATAAGAATACTATGGTCTACCCTATCGAACGCCTTTGAAAAATCCGTGTATACAGCATCAACTTGCAAGCGATCACCTAATCTATGCGAGACATATTCTGTGAAGTTAAGCAAGTTAGTGAGAACTGAGCGTTTTTTCAAAAATCCATGTTGGTGATTGCTAATATAGGGGGAGATTGTTGGGTAGATGTGATCTAGTACAATTTTTTCAAATAATTTGCTAAATACAGACAGGATGGAAATGGGGCGATAATTTTCGATGTCATTTTTTGATTTAGATTTATGAATGGGTGTTATTAAGGCATCTTTAAATTTCGTTGGGAATTTACCATTATCCATTGATTTATTAAAAAGAATTGAGAATGGTTCACTCAGCTGGTCAGCACATTGAAACACAAAGTATGGACTAATCTCGTCATTACCGAATCCTTTGTTTTTATCTATTTGTTTTAAGTATTTATTTGCTTCAGATTGAGTTATTCGAATGTGACCTATGTTATTAACAAACGAATCAGAAAAAAGGTCATTGTATGGATGGGAGTTGTCATGATTATTTGATGAGTCGTTAAAAGCTGAGTTAAAGTAGTCGGAGAAGAGTGAACAAATGTCTTCATTTCCGTGGCATATTTTATTACGATAGTGCATGGTTTGCGGAATATTATATGATTTGGTTTTATTTTTAATGTATGTAAAGAAATGTTTCGGGTTCGTTTGTATATTATTTTCGATTACTTGTATATAACTAGTGTAGCATTGATGTTGAAGTAATTTTTGTCGGGACCGAAGTAAGGAGAATGCCGAGAAGTCACAAGGATTTTGGAAGCGTTTCCATTTATTATGATATTTATGTTTTTCTTTGATAACTTTTATGAGTGCAGGGCTATACCATATGGGGTAGTTTGAGCGGTTTAATAACTTTCGAGGGATGTGAAGACTTATAGTGGTGCGTAATATATTATAAAATTCATCGACTGCAATGTCAATGTCATCATAATTTCTGAGGTGATTCCAATTTACTTCCGAGAGATGCATATTTATTAAATCATAATTAGCTTTTTTGTATAGAATAATTTCTTTCGCGCCAGTTGGTAGCATTTTCATTTGTTGAATTGGTAAATGAATATGAAGTGTTGGATGATGCGAGTCCTCTTCCACAAGCGGGGAGTCGGAGCGCGTAATTATACAGTCCGAGTTACTTAATACTAGATCCAAAATACGTTGATTCGAATTTTGTATACAATTATATTGGTTAAGATTAATGTACGACATTGTGTCTAATAGATTTAAAATATTTTGATCATTATTTGAAATATGTGGTTGTAAGATATTCGAATTGTGATTGGGTGTCCACTGAATATGTGGCATATTGAAGTCACCTAAAATCAAAATTATGTCTTCAGGGTACGTTTCATTTATGTGTCTTATTAAATCAAGAAAAGAACTCACCGCTGATGAGTAATATTTTCCTCTAGGTAAATAAACGCATATAATATGCACAGGGACATTGTTGGTTAGAGTTAATTTAGGTATTGAAATCCAGATGCATTCTATTTCGTAAATATGTTCATGTGCATATGCGTGGAAATCTTTATCCAGTATCAACATCACACCACCTCCCATAGTTTTATTAGTGAGATCAAATGATCTATTTTTGCGAAAAACATCATATTTATTCACGGGTACAAGTTCACCGTCTGAAATGGAATCAAGTAGCCATGTCTCAGTTATACCAATTATATTATATGTGTCATTAGTCAGAATATTTTGGTAAAAAGCGTTACATTTGGTTCGTAGGCCTCTACAGTTTTGATAAAGGATAGATATCATTTTGTGTTTTTTACGGTGAAAAATGGCTTCGGTAGAAAAATAGAAAATAATGAAAATAAGTAAAAAGTAATAGAGGAATAATAAAGCAAATGAGTAAGCAATAGGTATGAAAGATCTGAGAGGTATCTATATGTACGTAGTGATTTAACAGTGACGTGACTATAGATTGAGACATTTATGTTGAGTACAATGGAGATATTTTCCGAGTATTTGTAGGAATGGGAGGATGTATGGTGAAAGAAATGTGTGGTAGAGATGAGGTTGAGGAAAGTCATGTGATTTTCTTGGTTATATCCTCTTCTGTTTGAATAATTAATGCAGGAGAAGTATTGTTTTTCCGAACCCATATCCGACAATTTCTCGTCCATACATATAAAAAAGATTTTTCCTTTACAGCCTCACGTGTCTTTCGTAATAATGCTTTATTCCTTGGAGTGAGATGTTCATTGATAAATATTTGTTTGGGATCACCAGAGAGCCCAATATCATTTGATCTAAGGCCTTTGATTTTTCGAATGGATGTCAATATCGTATTTCTTAGGTTATTGTTTCTAAATTTGACTATGATGGGTTTAGGCCGAGAGTTGTTTGCTGAAGGTATCCTGGAGGCATATATTATATCATCGTCTTTGAGATTAGTTTTCAATTGTTCGGCAATGTTTTTTATAATGTTAATTGGTGATTCATTATTTTTTTCAGGGATGCCGAAAATTTCTAGATTATCTCTTCTGGAAAATTGATCCATGGTGTTTAAGGTGTTTTCCAAGTCACTTATTCTTGTTTCAGCCTGTGAAATATTGTTACGTAGTTCTTCATTTTGCTTAGTTATAATTTTGAGTGACTGCAGAAGATTTACATTCTGCTGTATTAATTCCTCATGTTTGTTTTTGTATTCCAGTATAAGACTTGATAGTTGTTCGATCTTGGCATCATTTTCAGAAAATTTTCCATTTAGGAATGCGAAAAGGTCATCTCTGCCAATAATCAAATTAGTGTTTCCTTCTTTATCGACATATTTATTCTTGTCTAAGACGCAAACCTCTTCTTTGTTTTGAAGTTTTTCTGTAATTTCACTAGATGGTTCTCTACTCTTTGACAACTTGCAAACTTGACATCTATAATTATTTCGGTTTAGTTTACTCAGTTTGCGAAAATTGCTCTCTTTAATACTTTCGCAGTTAAAATGATATTTTTGTTTACATGAGGTACAAACTATGTCGTCTGCCTCGTGTATTGTCTTTTTGCAGGAATAACAATTCATTTTGATATGTCAGTGTTTGACAGGTAGGTTAGTTTTTTGTCCTTTAAATAATATATTTATTGGTTAAATCTCTCTGTTTACAATTTATTAGCACAAAGAATTAGCAATAATGTTGATTTCAATACTAATTGAGAGTTATATGTGCAAATATTTGTATCTTAGTATATCTTTAAAATGACAATACCTTCGTGTGTGCAAAACTTAAAAAACTTCGTGGCTATATCAAGCTATTTTGTTTGCAAAAAGTATCAAATTCACTACTCAGGTTGCTCAGGTTGTCGCAAACTCACACTTGTGCTATTTATATCAATTTAGGTGGGTTTACACTATTAAAATTATTTTTTAAACTGGAGCGATAATAATAAACTGCTCAGCGATAGCTGTCACTTTGACGTCATTTTTGTGCTTCGTTGGGATTAGAACCCACAACCTTCCATATACGAGTCAGAAGTCTTAACCACTAGACTACGGACCGGCTAATGATTTCCTTAAAGGTAAATAATAGGATGGAACCGTCTGTATTGCATTAGAGCGGTGTGATCGATTCATTTCTTCCCCGTACCCGCGCGGTCGATACGGAGCGGGCTCCTTAGCGTCCGCCTTATAAATAACCACCCCGAGGAGGCGAGCGCGAGGAAAAATATATTTTTACTTTTAAAGAAAACACAATAAATAATAAAGAAATAACATCGGGCTCAGACGAACAGGCCCGAATATAATAAACTTATTCAAATATTTATTGCGCTCGCTCCCTTCGGGGCGGGCGCGCCTTTGATTATTTTTATATGGGGGAGAGGCGGGGCGCGGAGCAGGCGGCCGGGAGGAGGGCTATTTTGTATTTTTAATAACAGATTTAATGACTTTCTTTAAACTTTTTATCTCGCTCCATTCTTTTTAGATCTTCCTCCTCTTCCCCGGCACTTATATATATTTCTTGCTTCTCGCGTAATAACAATATTCTTTCTTATTATAATATTTCTTTATTTTATGATATTACAAAATGCAAATGAATTGTAAAAATAAATACTGTTTTTTTCATTAAAACAGTAAAATCTTGAAATAATTTGAAATAAGAAATTAAGGATTTAAGCGTAAGTAATATAAAAATCTAAATATAAAAAATCATATCTAATCATAATTAATTAGTGTTAAAAAAGAATACATGGATGGAATACAAAAAAGTTAGATATAATATGGCAAAGCTTGTCTTTGGTTCTAAGTATCTCATTCCTAACAATTAGAGCAATACATAGGTATTGATTCAGGAAAGATTTTCAAGCGTTAATCTGAAGTGCATCCTGTTTTGTGTTCATTAACCGCTGCCAACACTGCCTGTCAATTGTTTTTCTTTTCAGTCTCTCGCACAAAAATGTAGGTTTGCCTTTTTCTTGTTTCCAGAAAAGATGAAAAATTATATTCAAATTACCCAAAAAAAGTACTTGGAAAAAAAATGAAGATTTTTCGTAAATCAAGTACAAAATTTCATTAAACTTTACACAAGAACCCTATAAACATTGTACGTTAAAAAATGTTCGCAGCCTTCTTCCCTTTTGTACGTGAATGGCATGATGTATATCGCTAAGTATTATAATAATATTTATATTTTTACGTCCCCCAGCTTACACAGTCGGCTTAAACAAAATGCCTTGCCACTAACGTTACTTAGTGCGGCAATAAACATTTGAAACCGAGAAAGCGGAGCGAAAAAAGAAAGATGAAAAAGCGGAAAATAACTAATGTTCATGCGAATTTTTTTAATAATCAACACAAATAATTCTTGCGCCGCGGTAGGTACCCGCTGCCAGGCTGTATGGCCTCCCAAGCGCCGGCAATCCAATCGGACCCGGGAATTCGACGACGGATTTCCCTGGGTTTTTCACACAATTCTCGTGAACGAAGAGGGAGTGAAGGAAAAATTATTGTAATACATTTTAAAAACAAATGTAAAGACATTAAAGAAAAATATCTTAGCGTCCTGCTCGTAGCAAAACGCGATTACGCCACTTCTGTTGTGCTCGCAATTTCAAACTTATTTAAGCAGTATTTAACGTGGGGAAATATTTTTTGCTCATTTTGAATGTTGAAAAAACAAAGCAGTTGAGAAAATTCATAAAAATTCCGTTTCTACAAACGGCACAAGCTGTAGGTACTTACAAAATGAAAAAGAGTTTTCGCGATGCTTTTTAGTTACTTACGTTTTTTTTGCATTTAATGTAGTGATAGGAAAATTGTAATATAAATTTCCTTGCAATAACCGTAATATTCAATTTAATATTAAATACTTGATGACATACTTTTCCAATAGTTCTTGCAGATAGTTTTTTCACAGAAAACATCAAATAATCATTGACTAATAAGGGAAAAGTGGAAGTTTATAGTTTTTATTTTGAAATTACGCGAATCACATTTTTCTACCTCACATTTATTTATCGTTTTCTACATCATTAAAATGTTTCATTTTTTATTAAATATTCAAGTTTCCCAAGAATACAGTAAATATGTAATGGCTCTACGCGACATTCCAACATATGTACAATATATATATAAATATTAATGAAATAAAACGCAGTTTAAATTCACTTTTATATTCTTCAACTTTGTCAAACGCTTTCGCCTAAAAAGGCATCATCAGGAAATTTGACAAAGTTAAAGAATAAAAAAGTGAATTTAAACTGCGTTTTATTTAATTCAAATACAATGGACTTTCACTGTGTAAACCACCAAACCCTTAAAAATATTAAATATACATATATTTGAAAATAAATGAAAACATAATGAAGACGTAATTTAAAATTTTTTTTTTTTCGAATTATTGAAGAAGTTACATATGTTAATATTAAGTACGAGTGAAATTTTCAGGAATGCTTAGTAATTGTTTCTCAAATTAACAAAATAAAATCCATACTAAGAATTTTAAAATTAAAAAAAACTACGTAAACTAGGAAATTAGTCACTTTTCCATTATTTGTAAATAATCAAAAGTAACCACAAACATTTTGTATTTCCTGTTTTGTAGGATCTGCCCAAAATTTTTCTTTAGCAACCTTGGTCAGCCTTCGGATATTAAGGATGACCAGAAGCGCTATTCTGCTTAATTCCTTACGACGTTAAAGCGACGAGATAGCAATTCTTGTCTAAAAATAAGGTGTCCTGTGATTTTTCTTATCAATGGAGTTCTTTTGCAAGCGCTAGCAAGCTCCGACGTGGATTGATATCCAAAGTGTAAGGAATTTAGCAGAATAGAGCTTTAGGAGTCTGAAAAGTTGAAAACTGCGATGTACATAATACAATGGAAATCATCCTCCAGCTTTTCCGTTACGGAACTTCCGACTTAATGTATGGCCCAATCATGAAGAAACTACCAATCCAAGGGAGATCATGTGTTATACAATAATGGAGCGTACCTACTCGTAATTAGGAATATTAATCAGAAATATATCAGGATGACTTAATAGCATCAAAATCTACAAGTAATAATAGACCATCACTATTGAGAGGATCTGTAATGGGCCGTGGATGTAGCTAAGAGGACAGTAGCTAAGACAATCCAGTATTATTCTCGTTAATAAAGGCTATAATATAATCCATAATCTAATATAAGAAGATATATTGTCATTTAAAATTCGTATTAAATGCATACACACAAACAGGCACGTGTAAGTTCGCGTTTACAAGTGCGGCATGTGTACATACAAATTAAAACCCAAATTTTTTTTTTAAATGAACATAAGCCCTGCAAATTTTGCCGGCCTTCCCTGAAACAGGCAAAGTAAACCATTTATTACAGTAAACCACCATACTGTAAACAATGGTTCACTTTGCGACTAACACCCCTGTTTCAGGGGAGGTCGGCTAAAGTTGCAGAGTTTATGTTCATTTAAAGTTTAAATTTGAATTTGTAAGTACACATTCAGCATTTGTTATCTTGAACTTAGACGTGTCTGTTTGTGGGCATGCATTTGGCGTGAGTTTTGAATGTACAAATATATCTTTGCAACTTAGATTATAGATGGGTGGTTAGCCTCATAACAATCAAGCAGAGAATAATCTGAATAAGTTGAAGGGCGCAGTTTGTATGTAGTGATTCGGAGTGGCGCGGCGAGGAAGAAGACTTTATGCCTCATTCGACTTAATTTTTTGTTCCGCTATTTGCCGGCACCCATGTTGCTATTATTAAAAACAATAAATCGCCACCCCGCGAGCTGAGGCTGCGGCCCGCTCAGGCACAAACGCCCATAAAAATAAGCCGAAAGAATGTTGAGTTGAGTTAACGCGTAAACTTTTACCGGAATTACACCGTGCACTTTTTATGTTGTACAAAATTCGCAAACGGTCCCGGGCTTCGCGAGAGCTACGACTCATATTATAAATTAAATTTGCAGGTGCCGCTGCTTACTTTGCACTGACTGTGTGTGTGTGTGTGCGTGTAAAATGTATGTGGGTACAAAATGTATGTGGGTACATGCTACAAGGCTGCCGGGGAAAGAAATAACTACGCTAAGATTGTGATGAAAACACGCGTTTTCTGATTTATATTCCCGTGGAAAAATAACAAACATTTCGCTAGAATTCGGCGGATGATTTATCTTTGGATTAACTGTTTCCGTAAATAAATATTTAATAATTCAACGTTCAAATAAAGACCTACATATTATGTTATTAATTTAAACTTTTATACTATAATCTATAATCTAAGTTGCAAGAATATATTCATTTAAAGCTCTCAGATGTATGCCCGCAAACCAACACGTGTAGTTCGCGCTTACAAATGCTGAATGCGTACTTACAAATAAAATCCAAACCTCAAATGAACATTAGCCCCACAACTTTTGCCGACCTTCCCTGAAACAGGGGTGACATTGGGAAAATGAACCATTTTTTACAGTATGGGTGGTCAGCCTCATACCAACCTATAAGTCAAGGAATACTAAAATCTATAATCTAAGCTGCGAAGATATGTTAACATTTTAGGCTCACATTAAAAGAATGCTTACAGACAAGAACATTTAGGTTCACATTCTGCATGTGTGCATACAAATAAACAAAACTTTACATGAACATAGCTCTTGCAACTCCTGCCGCCTTTTATCGCCTGAAACCTGGGTGGCATTGGCAAATATGAACCAATTTTTACAGTACCGGGGGTCAGCCTCATACCAACCTATCAGTCAAGGAGCACATATAACCGTTGGATATTTTGTTTATTATGTTGTATCTTTTATCAGGGATTTTGAATATTTGTTAATGTCAACCATCTTGAATTGACGTACAAGTAAAAAAAAATTAAATGCTTTGACAACAGTAACAACATATCACGTGAATTAAAGCATTTGATTCGTCGTTTCTGAAATAATGCTCTATCGTATTGAATATTGAGGTAAATTTCAAAATTGTTTTAATTTTAAACTATGATATAGGGCTTAAGTTTCAAATTCAATAAGCAATTTTGAATCGTTTCGTCCCATAAAAATGCAGCCTTAGCGTGGGAACTTATTAGTTTTACAGATAAGGATTCCAGCTTTACACCAAAAACCTAATTTAAGTGCAGAAGCCTTATTATCCCCACTAATCTACAAGCCCTACTAAACCATCGGCTAGACATCAGATTTATGGTTTCTTGATAAGTTTGGTTGACCCACATTAAAACTCACTGATATAAGTAGGTACCTCCTAGATTGTCATTAGTTTTTCGTTTTAAATTTGGCTAGCATTCAATCTGTAGTTAATTAACAATTTAAGACACCACTTACCTTTAAAGTCAAAGTAGTACATAATAGCAAACAGTGGTCCACTCGAGGGTTATACAGGGTATTACAGCATTAAAAAAACACGCTGCTAAGCTATACAAATAGTGTAACTTCTTGCCGCGTTTTCTCCAAAGAGGTCGCATGTGGCCAATGAAACCTATTTGTTATTACAGGTAAGGGGGCTGGCTTTACGCCAACAACTTCAGTTGAAGTGGGGATTTCCCAACTACCAAGGGGGATTGTACTCATTTATAGAGAAAGCTGAATAAACCTTGTTGGCTTTGAATCTGGGGGTAAAATACACATCGAAACAGCGAATCATTTCGGATACTCTTGGTGGGATTCGGACCCTAGCTTTCGGTATGGAATGCAAGCACTCTACCAACTGAGCTATCGACCGGACTAGCAGACATTAGCACCTGGATTATCCAACTTGTAAAAACCAGCTATTTCAAAAACCATACTGGCGCGAATCAAAATAATTATCTTCGTACAATTCAAATCCAAATGATCCTTGGTCTTTGATGCTTAGAGCAACGATCTTACCGGATCAACAAAACGGTAAGAGTAGTTCTTAGTCAAAAAAAATCAGGGAATTTTCCCGGTATTCAGAAACATTTAATGCATAAATGATTCATGGTTGCATGTCTTTGAATAACCAACAGTTTTCATTTTTTGGCCAAATTAAAAAAACGCAACGTGAAACATGTCAATACGCGTATCATTTGATATATTTTTACTGTGGCAGTTTTGATAGTTTGTTTGGCGTTATTTACTATCCATACATATGCGTGACACTTTGTGCATGCCCCGTGTAGTTATTTTCACCTAGGATCAACAGGTGATGCTAGTTGCATACAGAACCTTAGCACGAATTTAAAACCAATGCCACACATGAGAGGGGAGATCAGATGAGACCCAATAAATAGTAAAAAACATATTATGATGATCATAACTTAATATAGTGCCGTTTCGTGTGGATTGTCATTCCAAGGGCGCTTTTTTATGTTTTCATATTAAAAAATAAAGCTAGGCTGTACATGTGATAATCTTAATTATGAAAGAACAACTAATTTATAATCTAATTTGCCAAGATATATAACGTTTAAGATTCACATTAAATGCATTCTCACAAGCAGACACGTATAATTTTGTGGTTACACAAAGCCGTATGTGAACTTACTACATAAAAAAAACAATCTCCAATAAGCATGAACACTGCAAATCTTGGCGACCTCTCCTGAAACAGGAGTGACATTCGTGCCCACCTATATGTCAACGAACAACAATTGTTCAATGTTAAAAATTATGGAACACATAATTAACTCAAAAAAATTGAGTTTGTGTATTTACAAAGTGAAAAAAAACATTTTTTGAAAACCTTCTCATTATAAACAAATTACAAACTTATACGTGTCTATAATCTATAATCTATAATCTAAGTTGCAAGGATATATTCATTTAAAGCTCTCAGATGTATGCCCACAAACCAACAAGTGTAGTTCGCGCTTACAAATGCTGAATGTGTACTTACAAATAAAATCCAAACCTCAAATGAACATAAGCCCCACAACTTTTGCCGACCTTCCCTGAAACAGGGGTGACATTGGCAAAGTGAACCATTTTTTACAGTATGGGTGGTCAGCCTCATACCAACCTATAAGTCAAGGAATATGAATAATAAATTACATTTAAATATAAAAAAGAACAAAACCTTACAAAGAAATCTATACAAAAAAAGTCAAAAATTTCCTATGCAACAAATGTAGCAAATGAATACACCAACATTAGAAATCAACATTGCAGATTAGCCGCCACTTCTTCCTGTCCTTGCATACTTCTTTCATTTCATCCAGAGTCATAACCTTTTTCATACAAGTCCTCCTTTTATTATGACTCTGGATATCCCATTCATTCGCTATTTCAGAGATTTGATCCTTCCATACTTTTCTCGGTCTTCCTCTACCACGACATCCATCTATTCTAGCAACATATACTTTCTTCGTCAATCTTTCATCACTCATTCTCTCCAAGTGCCCGAACCATCTTAACATACTTCTTTTAATCTTCACTTTCACACTTTCCCTTACACCACATTCTTCTCTTACAAAATCATTCCTCACCCTGTCACTTCGTTTTTTCCCAATCATACTTCTTAGATAGTCCATTTCTACTGTATGGACTTTACTAATTTCCCTTTCACTCACCGTCCAGGCTTCACTTCCATACATCAAGGTTGGCACTAGTATACCACCGTGCACCGCCAATCTAACATTTTTTGAGAGATTTTGGTTCCTGGCGATGCAAGCGGTCGCACCCAGTACACACCTGCCTTTCATTATTCTTCTTTCAAATTCACCGGCCATTCTTCCATCTTTTTCAAACTTACTTCCCAAATATACAAACTCATTTACAACATCAACATTCATTCCATTAATTTTAAATTCATAATTCATATTTTCATCATCTCTTTCAAAAATCAAAACTTTCGTCTTTCTTGCATTCAACTTCAAATTATTACCTTTCAAAGCTTCGTTCAATCTAGAGAGCATCATTTGCAATTCCACTGCTGAATCAGATACAAGGACTGCATCATCCGCATACAGTAGAACGCTTACTTTGCTCTCTCCTATCATTAATCCACAATCATCAAGTCTAGCATCTCGAACACACTTGTCCATGACTATGTTAAATAGCCATGGGCTCATCACACATCCTTGCCTTACACCCTTAAAAACTTCAAACCATTCACCATACTCACCATCAATACGAATGCAGGCCATACTATTCTCATAGTTCGCATGCACCGCATTGAGTAGAGCTCCATTCACTCCGTATGCTTTCAAAACATCCCACAACATACCTCTGTCCACTGAGTCAAAAGCCTTTTCCAGATCCACAAAGGCCGTGAACAGTTTCCCCCTCACCGACAATTGTTTTTCAACAAGTTGTCGTAGAGTGAAAATCTGATCAACACAGCCTCTACCGGCCATAAAGCCGGACTGTATATCGGAAACCCTTTTGCTAGTAGTCAGAATCACATTTTTTATAATCACCTTACAGAAGACTTTTCCTGGTATACTGAGTAGACTGATTGGTCTGAAGTTCTGACAGTCTTTTTTGTCCCCTTTACCTTTGTAAATGGGAACAATGACTGCCTTCCTCCAATCCATCGGTACTACTCCTGCATTCACACAAAGCTTACATAATTCGTGCATCCAATCTATCACCCATTCACCTCCTGCTTTCAACATTTCACCATTTATACCATCAAACCCAGCAGACTTCCCATTCTTCAGACGTGAAATAGACACTTTTATTTCTTCTTTCAAAATCTTCAATTCATTCTCTTCATCTGTCTGTTCATAAATTCTTCTTTCACCCTGGCCAAAAATTTCTTGAAAATAGTTTTTCCATCTCTTGCATACTTCTTCATTCTCCCATACCATCTCACCGGCAGCACTTTTGACTCCCGGAGTGGTCAATGCAGAAGATTTATTTCTATCCGCATTGATCCACCTCCAAAATTCCTTCTTACTGTCGGTGAAACTTTTGTTAATCCTTTCATCAATCTTTCTTTGTTCATTCATCTTGCTTTCATAAATTATAGTCTTCGCTATTCTCTTAGCTATCTTATATTCGTCTTCTAGCTTTCTGTCATTTCTATCATTCAGCCAATTTTCATAACACTTTTTCTTAACTTTCACAGCTTCTTTCACTCTATCATTCCACCAGGCATCTCCTTTCAATTTTCCACCTTTCGTTACCCCACAAACTTTTTTAGCACATTCAATCATTTCTGTTTGTGAAAATGCATACATTGTGAATCTCTAATGTTAAATCTATTTTGCAACTTAGATTAGACAAATCAATACAGGATGTAGATACAAGGTTTGAAAACAAATGTGAATGTCTTAATATTAACCGCAAACATTGCAGAATAACTGCAGAAAAAAGCAAAATCCTCGTTTGAGCAAAAAAAAAATGAATTACAATTTTTTTTCCTATTGAATTTATAAAGAAAAATACATTGGACTTTCACTGCGTTAACAGAGATGCCCTTAAAAATACAATTATTTTCGAATGTTTAAACGTTTACATTAATCTACCCTTTGCCGGTTGAAAATAGCTGAATGTGTTTTAAATCATTTCGCATGCATGATGGAAATCGGCCGAATTAATATACCTACAATCTAGGTAGGTAATTAGTTTTCAATTATTATTTTGTCCACGCTGTCAAACTACCAGCTTGATTTCCAATCACCTGTGGTTTTTTGTCATCGAAAAAGCCATACGCAATGGTAAAACGGATTCATTTTCACAAACCTTATTGATAATACAGATGAATTTTTGTTTTGAAAAAAAAAAATGTTTTGAAAATTATATTATAAAAATATTTGTAACAATTGTGCTCCTGAAAATGGCTTATTAGTCGAAAACGTTTCAGCAAAAAAAAAAGGGAATTATAACTCTGTTTTATCTTATTGATTTTTTAAATGATAATACATATTTTGAATTATAAATTCATGTAGGTACCTACTTATGGTTATTTTAATTATTTATGTTAATTAAAATTCTTTATAGGTACTTATCTACTATTGTTCTGCATCCTTCTGCAATATTTTTTTTATTTAATTTGTATTTGTAGTATATTTGTATTAACTTGCTGATATTAATTTCGCTTATTTCGTATTTTGATTTTTTCTCATTGTACTTATTTTGTAACTGAATTTCTTAAAATTGCTTTTGAAAACTAAATAATAATTAAAATAAATAAATAATTTAGTTTAATAGTTAATCTATTATCTAAGATGCAAAGATACATTTAAGATTCATATGAAATGAATTGCCAACTTCTTCGTTTCAGATTGTGAGCATGCATATAATATGAATCTTGAATGATTATATATCTTTGCAACTAAGATTATATAAGATAAGTATGATGTGATGAAATTTGAGCGAGAAGAAATTGAAATAAAAACGGATTCGTTGCAAAATTATTGACAGGTCCGAACAAATACCCAAATTGAATAATTCAACAATTTAAATCGTTATTTAGTAGCTCAGAATATTGTGTTATTACAACATCAAGATTAAAAAAAATTGTTTGAATCTTCTGGACATTTTTTTGGAACAATTATATGTGTGTAAGCCTCTTTATTAAAATGAATACAATTAATAACTAATTTGGTTTGGTCTTTGAGTTTTGTCATCAACCTAATAATATTCCAGCGTGACTCTAATTTATACACCGCTATAATATTATTCATTATGAGCCCTTCATTTCTTTCAGTGACAAGTATTTTTTCCTCCACCCACCATTTTTTTTTTAATATTTCGAATTCGGAATTGTCTGCGAGGCCACCCCGAGGCGAGCCCCGGGGGCTTAATTTAATTAATTGAAAAGTAGTTTACAGCACGAACGATCAATAGAGTAAAGCTTTTTTAGCTTTGTGTTAAAAAACATCAATTTTTATTATGCGCCGATAATATAATTTGACAGCCAGTCCGAGGAACACCCCATCACACCCCCTACCCTACCCGGGAGACCTCTCGCGGAGCTCAATAAATTATTATTATTCGGAAAAATGTAAAACAATTCTTTTCATTGTATTCAATCATTTCAGGGTGTAGTCTTTGGTCCGACAAAGACCAAAGGGGAGTCACGAACTTCAATATATAGTCAGAACGGAAATATACATTTTGTCACCATTTACAAGTGTGATCAGAACCTAAGCCGATTTTTTTCTTTTGCCGACTATCCCTTTTTTTTATAATTAATTTATCTTTCCGTCATTACATTTTTTCATTCTTTTTTATCACTTTAAAAATATTTTTCTTTCAGGGTTCGAACTTATCTGACCAAGCAAAAGTTTTTCCGGTTTTTTTTTTATCCTTTTCGACTTTTTCTATACGCAGAATTTCTTTATTTATTCTTTCTACCGGTCGAAACTATCTCATCAATTTGTTTTGCCTGATGGAAATTTCAAATTTTGCAATACCGTGGTACATTTTATTTTTTTAAAGTAAATCACACCTCAGGGGCCCTCTGTAAGTAGAAAAGCAAATAATACTCGTAGAGTCAGTTTGTTTAAAGATGGGCGAACCATTATGACCAGTTTTGAGAAAAGATGCACCCTAAAATTTTGATAAAACACTAATATTTTTTAATCTCTGCTACACAAGATTTCAGCTACAAAGCTTATTGTTAAAAAAAATATTTTTTAAGTACTGGCCTACGATTAGCTTTAGTTTAATTTTTACTTTACTATCTATATCCATGAAAGCAACTTCACAATCTTTTATAAAGGATTCTCATACACAAAGATTTGAATAGTTTATAAATGCACAAAATAAGAAACAAAACACAATATTTTAGCATGATTTTTGTTATAACAATTTGAAACCTTCTCTCGTTTGTAGGTGCATATTAGCATGCGCATCGAATACCAATTCAGGATACAAAAGGAGAAAATATTATTTAAATCTGAATTAATAACGGCGGGATGGATAGCCAGGCCCTTTATTCTAAGGTAGTGATTAGGTATAGTTTCGTCGTGATTATTGAGTCCCGAGATATCCACATATATTGGGGCTAGCCGTCGACCCTAGAACGGCAAATTGTGTGCAATCAGCCAACCCATTTTATACCACTTTATTATAGCTTACCGCATTTCAGAACGGAGGCTCGTCCTAAGAGCTATCTGCTACCGGGCATTGAAGCTAGGGACTTCAAAACATCTTAACATCGTTCATATCGGGATACCGAAGTTCTCCTTATTACTCTTTTATTTCCAAAAGTGCATCTTATTCCCATATCCTATGATTTTTTTAACAATTAAAAGACAAAAGTGTAATACTTTATGTACTTTTGTGTTTTAGACGTAAAACATTTTTTATTGCTATTGGAACCTACCAGGTAGAACACTATAATCTATAATCTATCTATAATCTAAGCTGCAAGGATATGTTATCATTTAAGGCTCATATGAAATGCATGCCTACAGACAGGCACATGTAGGTTCGCGCCTACACATTCTTCATGTGTGCATACAAATAAAGAAAACCTTACTGAAATACTAAAAAATTGTAGTAGGTACGGAAGATATTGAAGACTATGCTGATACGAACAAATAACTCCTCAACCCAACCAAAAGAATAGCCCCCAGGAAGACCTCTGAAGACAAGGCGTGATAACTGGCAGTGTAAATCATAAAAGGAAGTAACGGCACAAATAGATACTTCGAATTAATGAAAAGAAGAAAAACTATATGAGACAACATGACAAAAGGTTATAGGTTAAGGCGCCATAATACGGCTTAGTTGCGAGTTGCAAGCTACAACATGACTTTTTACCATTTTCTACTCAGTTTCGTCTAGCTGCTAGACGAAACTATTAATTTATCTTTCCGTCTTTCCTTTATGATTATCCTTTTATTTATGATTATACTTTATTTTATCCTTTGTGATTATTGAAGATATGCTAGACTCTAGCATATCTTCAATAATCACCAACAAAACTGACACAATTAGTTCTGCTTAAAAAGTTGAAATTATTAATTTTTGCCTCTGTCTTGTTAATAACATTTTAAATATACTTTGTAAGGTATCTTTCAACTGTTGTTTTTATTCATATGAAGTATCCAGAGGTGTTTTTACAGATTGACCATATTACAAAAAGAAAAACAATATATATCAATATTAATCATTATTTTTATTTTATTTCTCTATGGTGTTTGTCTTGTCAATTTTTGTAATTTAGTATCCTCTTGATAATGACGTGAATAAGTTGAAAGTACTTGAGGTGGAATTAAATACTCAATTTGTGAAAATAAAACTCTGTGTTTTTTTATAATTTCTTATAAAAAGAAAAACAATCATACATTTGTTGAAAACATGAAAATACTATTCCTGCAATCAGAAAATTATAACGAATACAAAAATACAACCTATAATGTTAGTAAATGTTTTTAGGCTTTCACGGCCGGATCTAGATGCTTGATTTTCTGGTTCCGGGTTTTGATAATGTTAGTATCTGATTTTAATTTATTTTTGAGAAAACTAATCAATGATTTTCTTTTATTTTCTACCTTGTAATAAAATGCTCCATTAATGAACTAACTACGATAAAATGAACTTCACCGTAATATAAAACCGGGATAGCGGTATTCACATTGCATTTCTCTTGCCACGACATCCCTGTCGAGAATGTTGGGGCACCATCATGCTGCACGAGATAACCTTCTCAATCAAATAACATTGTTTCTCAATAATAATATTTCAGTGAGTTCTGCCAACATGCGCCTTACATCTTCTTCTTCTTCTTCGCATGCGAAAAATGACATTCTCGCCGTCAAAACAGTTCTTTACCCCGAGTAGAAAACATTTCATAAACTCCCCACGATCGATTAAATAGAAAAAAAAAATGAAAACCATATCAATTGTTAGGGTTGTTTTTGTAACATTCTACTTTTTGTTGTTGTATTTACGTGATAGAAGACAGTTTACACAATGTTCAAAACTCGAAGACGGAGTACTTTTTTTTTCGAGTAGATTGATTTATTGCAAAATGGTAAAAAAATATCGATTCATCTATCCACGCTCAGTTTTTTAATCTGTCCTACTTTAGCAGGCTTGACTCATGAGGTGTGATTCACACAAAACAGCGCTCAACAAATAAATCTTCCTAATATCAACATTATTCATCTTATTGGAATTAAAAAAAATTCTTCCCACAAAGGCATCTTGGACTTTTTCAAACTAGTGTACTTTGCCTCAGAGTTTCATAATTTTCGTTTTTATATTATTTGACATATACGCTGTATCCATTGTAAAGTATTGTAGCGTGTTGATCCTATTTATTTTCACCAATAAGGGGGATAAATACCGAGATCTTATAACTATCAATAAATTTAGTAATTTTATTTTATCCTTACCAAAAAAAATTAAATCACACAAATCGTATAAGTTTTTAGTTCATTAGCTTTGCAATGAAGCCACTATTTCGAAGTGCCATCGTACATTTGAACTCCACCATATGAATGCCCGCAGAGGCCGTACTTGCGGCGGAACAATTTTCGCAGTATCGGCCCACTCGCCACTCGAAGCTCTTGCCGCCCAAAATTTAGGCGAGGGGTGCCGCATTTCTACCCCACGGGCAGATCGGAAGACACGCTGAGAACCCCCCCGGGGTGCTCGCTAAAAATAACATACAATTTATTGAAACGAATATTGTTATTGTATTAATTTTTGATTGCTTTCCATTTTGGCTTTCCGATTGTCACCATGTGTGATGTAAAAAAAAATACAAATCGGCATCCTGAGTATAACAAATTGCGTAAATCTCACTTTCATTGAGTAAATCGATAATACATGGAATACACAACGGCACTCCTAGAGGGTGATTTAGTTTTGATGCATTTCATACTAGGAGCAAAGTTACCCCTGTATAGTACATTGCATAAGTTCCCCTCGATCACGAAAATATAAAAAGTGTCCAAAAACTAAATCACTCACTAGGCTTCGCGTGTCTTCGCAAATCTTCCAAACATTTTTCTATTGACGCAATCGAGAGGAATTTTCGCGACGTTTTGTAGGTACTCGAAGTAGTGATTTCGTCACTCCAGTCTTGTCCTCCTTTTCCAATTTAAAATTTATGTTTTTTTTTCAAAACGATGTTTTTGTATTACATTGTTCGGTATGTTGCTCAGCGGGTTAAATACCCGCTTTTGCAAATGCAAGTGTCCGGTTCGAATTGAAGCATACTGCTTGAGAGCATGCATTAAAAATTACCAATATATCTTTGCAACTTATTTTAAAGATTAATTAAGTACATAAAAAAAAACTGTCAATAAATAAAAAAAATCACTGAAATAAAAAATAATTAATCGAAGTTCAAAAGTTTATTCATGTTTAAAAAGTAAAGAAATGATGTAGTAAAAAAAATGCGTTTTGGTACACACGCTTCATTTCATTGTAATTTTAAATAATTTTAGTTAACATTTCGAGAGTGCCATTTGTGTCCACACTCCACGAGCCAGTGAAACATTTATTTGAATAGACCGGCAGCGGCACTAGGTACATTAGTTATTACGGCTGTATTTTTGTTGTAACTACTCGAAACAAATTTAATTACATAGTTACACAGAACACAATTATTTACGTCAGAGGGACGTAAAAGTGTGTGCGTAAGTGGCGGGGGGGGCGGGCGAGGAAGCGCTGGAACGCAACCTCTGTAAATATTGAATACAATCATCATTTATTAACGGGCCGAGCGCGAGAAGATCGTCAAAACAAAATATTATATGCCCGCCTGCTGCCTAGTGTGAATAAAATATCAAGACATTTTACCGAAGTACTAATAAAACATAATTTGTAATATACCCCTACACATGCGATGTAAATCCATAATAAAATATTTATATTGTGAATACCATAATATCGCACAGGCATACAATTCTGGAGCAACGCGAACGCAACTTACCCACACACGTACAACAACTTTTTGCCGCATTATCTCTGTAACATGTGGCGAGTTAACCTATTTATCTTCACAGATAACCAGTCTTAACTTGATACCACTTTACTTGAAGTAGGGTTTTCTTGCTCTTAACTGAACATGTTTTCATTTCTTGCTGAAGATGCAAGTAGTGATTGTAAAGAAAGAAGAAATCTAACCTTGCAACATTAATCTTGCAACTCTTGCCGCCTTTCCCTGAAACCGAGGTGGCATTGGCAAAAGTAAAGCAAGCTGGTACAATAAGAATTAACCTCATAAATGCACATTTAATTTTATCGATGATAATTTTTGTACAATATTGTTATTTTTATTTTTATAGGCAAGGGATCCAATTTTACATAATTATGAAAACAAACTCAATTTTGTATCTTCATAATACAAACAGAAGAAAGAAAGATAATTTAAATTACTGGAACAGAGAAAGATATAAAAATAATCATTTTGGCTATTTAGACTCACAAATAATAAAATTCATTTCAGTTCTAATTTTGAACCCTTTTTCCTATTTTATTTTTATTGTTTTTTAAACATAGTTTAGTTGGCGTGTTTGGTATGTGCAGTACATTTCTACTCCCTTCCCTTTCTCCTGACATTTCTTTCCTTATCCCATCGTGAGGCCGAGACGTTTTTTATTTTATTTTTTATAAGAAAGAAAAATAAATGATTTGTATATTTATTTATTTTTGGTTTTGGGTATTGCTTCTTTTTATTTTTCTTTTATTATTTATTTGGTATGATTTATAAGTTAAAATACACAATTGTAGAATACGGTAATAGGCGCTATGAAATGTTAATGAATATCTTATATATGTACATAATAACAAAATTGATGCTGTTGTATTCTTATTGACAAAAAATGAAAATAAAAATAAAATAAGGATTCATCTAAATCAAACGAAAATAGGTATTGTTTGAGAAAAGCCTTGATTATTATGTATTTTAATTGGCATTAAATAAAACCTATGGCTAATATTTTTGTGTTGCTGCGATTATTTTGTATCACTTATACCTTTATACCGATAAAGTTTGCTCTATGTAAAATCTGAGCATAAGATTGATGCTTTTAATGTCATAGCCATGTTTGAGGAAATATTTTGTACTATCAAGTAACCGGAAACATAACAAATGTGAAAAACTGTGGTTGGCGTAAGGCTGGCCCCACTTCCCTATTAAATCAAGTAGGTTCCACACGCCTCATGCGCCTCCATCAAGGACACCTCGGTATGAAGTTGCACTACATGTGTATCTTAGTAGCGTTTAATTGATGGAAACCTGTATTAGTAAGCATAAAAAGCTAAGTGGAACTAAAGTACACGTGTGTGTGATTTCTAAAAAAAAAATTTCACAATTATATCTTATCGGTCCATTGCATAAGAAATCGTTTTCAATTTTGAAACATTTAATCCAGAGAGGTAAAAACGAAATGTAAAAATTCAACAAGAAAAAAATATAAAACGAAAAGATGAAACGCCAGCAGCTTCTGATCGCTTCCACTTGGCCCCACCGGCACGCTTCAGTTATTATTTCTAACCGATATTTTTAAAGTGCGTTTATTTTTTTAATTATATCTACGTATATAAATATGATGAATAATATAAAGCATTACAAGTGACCCCTCTTTCTTTATTTGTATTACACATTTGTGTCGACTGTTTACATGTGTGCGAGCGCGACGACTGATCCCCCATTCTCCCGAGTATACAACATTTCAGTTAAACTCAACCATAGCGTTTACCAGAAAGTGCATGTAAACTAAAACACACATTAGAGGCGCTGTTTTAATTCATGTAGAAACTTTGTTGACACTTTAAATGTAAAGTTTTAAACTGGCTACATTATTTTAATGTTCGATCCCGAAATGCATCGCATCGCCCCAGACGAAATTATTATCTTTACCGACGTTGAAAATACATCACATGTAATATTCATTCATACGGATTCAATGCGGATGATTTACTTTCAACATATAAAAATTATACGTTGCCTACGCATGCCCAACAATTCATGAAAATCTAAGAAATCGATGGAATTTTGCTGGTGATTTATGGACTACAAAGTCATTTCGATTTTATGAGATATGCTCGATGCGTATTGGTGACTGACGATACAATAATTATATTCTATAATCTATAATCTAAGCTGCAAAAATATGTACATATTTAAGGCTCATATTTAATGCATGCTCACAGACATAATAAACAAAACCTCACATGAACATAAACCTTGCAACTGCTGCCGCCTTTCCCTGAAACCGGGGTGGCATTGGCAAAAGTGAACCATTTTTTACAGCACGGGGATCAGCCTCATACCAACCTATCAGTCATGTTAGAAATTAAATCTCCTAAACTTATAAACTATATCCCATAGGCCATAACGTATAGTTTGGTATGAGGATGACCACCCATGCTGTAAAAAACGGTCCACTTTTCCAATCCCGTACGTGATTATGCTCCTGAAGATGCCTTATTTTGAGCAAAAAAAAAAGTTACTTGAAAATAAGTGTTTTACCTTTTGAAAAAAAAGGTTAAATTGGGAAGCGAACACAGATACCGGTAGATCATTCCATAAACGGGCAGTTTCGTAAAGGAATGATTCATGAAAATGCCAAGTTCTCATAGTTATGACATCGTCTGCAAAGGGATGAATGAGAGTCGTACTACGAGTTTCCCTTTCTGAAATGTGATTGAATGGAAGAAGATTTTCACACTTTTTATTGCTTTCTCTTGTAAAAAATAGAAAAAAATGCATTTACATGATTACTTAATAAATAATATGTCACTTACTCGTATTCAGTTTTATTTCGATATATCGATATGCCCCGTGGGATGTTTGCCTTCACTTAAAGTAAAGGAAGGCGCATGCACCTGTATGGGATGGTCCCCCCTGACCCTGAGTACAAAAGTGAGATGCGTTTATGATTGCATAACTTAGATACAAAAACAAAATAACCTAATTATGCTGTGAGTGCATAACGAACGTACATTCTGTGTAGTCAACAAATTCATTACGTAATTTCGATGCGCTCGTCAAAGGGGAGGAAGTCCTTGAGATGATTTTCGTTGGTTGAATTGCTGCCTCCCGCGTCACGTTATTGTTTATCTCGGGCGGTATTGCGCAGCCGCCCACGAGCGCTTAAAACTCCTTTAGTTGAATTAAAATTCAATTAATACGCCCGTAATTGCTTGCTATTAGTTGTGCTGGCCGGGCCTACGCAGTAGATCGCCTGTACGTATTGTGGCTATACAATGTATGGCATGTGTGCGGCAGTGGCGCATGTGGACTTATCTAGAGCTAATGTTGCACTAAAAAATATGTGTACACCCTGAATTGAGCTAATCTAATCGAAGTTGCAAATATATATTAACGTTTAACATATTGAATTCATGCCCACAAACAGTCACGTGTAATTTCTAATCTAATCTAATATAATCTAAGCTGCAAAGATATGTTGTATTTTCACAAGCCGAGACGTATAATTTCGCGCTTAAACATGCCGCATGTGGGCTTACAATATAAAAACCCGAATCTCAAATGAACATACATCCTGAAACTCTTGCCGACCTTCCCTGAAACAGGGGAGACTTTGGCAAAGTGAACCATCTTCTAAAGTATGGGTGGTCAGCCGAATACCAACCTATAAGTCGAGGGACATACACAACAAATTACATTTTTCCCTCACCACACACAAGAGCTTTGACTCTTTTTGGTGAGGTATAGCATATAAAACAATTGAATATTATGTAATAGAAATAAGTTTAAAAAATGTAATGTATGTACTTAAAATGTCTTATATTAAAAAAAAAAAAAAAAAAAAAAAAAAAAATATCAACAAATTATAGCATGTATGGACATCAAAAACTAACAGAAAAACTAATTCTTATTTAAAAAACCCTAGCTGCCAACATCACAGATCAATCGTCATTTCTTCTTGTCCTTCCACACTTCTTTCATTTCCTCCAGAGACATAACCTTCTTCATACAGGCTCTCCTTTTATTATGACTCTGGATATTCTATTCATTCGCAATTTCGGAAATTTGGTCCATCCATACCTTTCTCAGTCTTCCTCGGATGAGGTGAAAAAAGTAAAATTAAATAAAACACCATGAGGTTCCTCAACAAAATATATATTTATAAAGTTCCATTATTTATTTCCATCCCTAAAAGAATTTATGCAAGTTGTACCTTGAATGAGAATTTCTTAAAAAAAACGAGTTAACTACAAACACGACCCAAAAAATATTCCTCATGTCCAATGCGATTTTTTCTCAAAATTTACCATCACCAAAAAAAAATTAAATTTTGCTTGCCAATAGAAAAGGAATTTTTTCCGATGTTTAGTCATGTTTATGTGATTTCTTAATTTCGTCAAATTCATAGATCCCAAAATAAGACATACATATACGAGTATATGTATAACAGTAATAGTAATTAGGACTATTGAGTATTGACTAAGCCTTGCATGGAAAATTAAACACGGAAACATGGGCACTTACTGTACCAAGAAGACAAATCATTTAAAAGATATGTGAGCAGAAACGAAATAAATAATTTAGAAAAAGAGGGGTAGGAAATAGGAAGTAAAAGTAAACAGAGGGGCAGTTTTATATACGCTCATGACGTATGAATTATTTGAACAGTCTAGTTGCGATTCTTTATTACACATTCGTATTTGTATCTGCTCGTATGCAATGAACATACAAATCAAATAAGAAATGTCATTATATTTCTCAAGCTCAGACTTTATTCTTCTCCATCATCAGTTCATATCCATCCATTTCTTGAGAAGAATTCTTCCATACATTGCAATGTTTAATTTATATATGCTTCGTTTTACATCACCTCCCAACTGATGCAGTCTCATACACACATTTTTTAACTCACTTTTTTTCGATATATATTGAAAAATACATTGATGTGAAGCTGACCACTCATATTGTAAATAAAATACACTTTGACCCATTTATGTTCCGAGGCAAAAAAAATCAGGCTCATTTCAAGTGAAAGTTTTCTTTTGTTAGTTCAAATGATAACTTTGTTAAAAAAAATGTAGAACTTACTAAGTATAAAATTTTGCAGAAGCAGTGTAAGCTGGCTAGAAACAAAAACATTGCAGATTCTTTCCTTTATATTCAATAAGAATTCGTAAAATGCTTCAATTAGAAATCTTAAGTTACAGGTACAATAATTTTTCACTTGAACCTGTGAGACAGGCACGTCAAAATCATATTATTTTGCAGGCCACATGATCAAGATTAGGAAAGTATTGGAGGAGGCTGATCTCTAATCTCTATTAATGGATAAAGGCAGGCTAATAAAGGGAGAAAGAGAGCTAGTAGCGAAAAATGTTGCACATTGTCATTGGACGGTAGGTACTGAGAGCAGTTGATAAAGGTGGCTGGGAGGTACTTCGGGTTGTCGTAGTGGCGATGATAATGATGATGATGATGATTATTGTACCAATATGAAGAATAAAGGAAGTATAATTAATTATTATCATTGGTCTCCGAATGGAGATGCACTTGAGGTCAGTGAACCTTCATAAGCCCGCATGGGTGCGCCTGGGTAAATTTAATATTAATTTATTGTACATAATATAATTATAAAAATAAAATTCAAGCACTCCAGATGTTCTGTTTTATTTTATACGCATAAAAAATGCTTGTTTCAAATTGTCTCAAAACTTTAATTTAAAGAGCGAAGAGAAATAATTAAACGCAAAAAGGTTAATACAATTCTAATGCTTTTGCACTCTGGAGAGTTAAATTTAATAAAACCTATAGATATTTTAATTACATGAAAGAATTGAAAACACTGAGTCCGTTTTTATATAAAAGTGTGAAAAAATTACAAAAAGGAATTCAAGTGCAAAAATAAAAGTAAAAGGAAAACTTGAATCATAATAACACATTGCCAATGTCACCCCTGTTTCAGGGATGGTCGGCAAGAGTTGTAGGGCTTATGTTCATGACATGCTATGTTATACATGTCTGTAACTGTCACTGTAACTGCAACTCTGTCGCCATTCCGCTAGGGGTGGCCAGAGCCTCTGCAGAGCTGTCTCCATTTTTTCCTATCCTTACATACCTCTTTCACTTTATTCATATCCATCACCTTTTTCATGCATTTTCTTCTTTTACGCTCACTTTATATATCCCATTCTTTCACAATCTCCTCAATCTGATCACTCCATACTTTTGTCGGTCGTCCCTTCCCTCTTTTTCCTTTCACACTTTTTTTATATACATACTTTGTCAGTCTATCATCTTTCACTCTTTCCACATGCCCAAAACATCTCATCACATTCTTTTGTACCTTGTCTGCTTGTGGGAATGCGTTTAATATGAATCTTAAATGATATATATCTTTGCAGCTTAAATTTAGATTAAAAATCAAGGTAGCCTATTACTTTGTACGCGATTAGCAAGATACAATTTGAGAAATTTAATTTTATATGATCGTATTACATTATTATTTATTACGTATTATTTCTTGTATCTGATTCTGCAGTAGAATTGCAAACAATGCTCTCTAGATTGAATGAAGCTTTGTTAGGTAACCATTTGAAGTTGAATGCAAGTAAGACGAAAGTATTGATTTTTGAAAGAGATGATGAAAGTATGAATTATGAATTTAAAATTAATGGAATGAATGTTGATGTCGTAAATGAGTTTGTATACCTGGGAAGTAAATTTTAAAAAGATGGAAGAATGATCGGTGAATTTGAAAGAAGAATAATGAAAGGCAGGTGCGTACTGGGTGCTACCGCTAGCATCGCCAAGAACCAGAATCTTTCAAAAAATGTTCGACTGGCGGTGCACGGTGGTATACTAGTACCCACTCTGATGTATGGAAGTGAAGCCTGGACGGTGAATGAAAGTGAGATTAGTAAAGTCCATACAGTAGAAATGGACTACTTAAGAAGTATGATTGGGAAAAGACGGAGTGATAAGGTGAGGAATGATTTTGTTAGAGAGGAATGTGGTGTAAGAGAAAGTGTGAAAGTAAAGATTAAAAGAAGTATACTTAGATGGTTTGGACATTTGGAGAGAATGAATGAGGAAAGACTGACGAAGAAAGTGTATGCTGCGAGAATTGATGGATGTCGTGGAAGAGGAAGACCGAGAAAGGTATGGATGGACCAAATTTTCGAAATAGCGAATGAATGGGATATCCAGAGTCATAATAAAAGGAGAGCTTGTATGAAAAAGGTTATGGCTCTGGATGAAATGAAAGAAGTATGCAAGGATCGAAAGAAATGGCGGTTGATCTGTAATGCTGGCGGTTAAAGCTGAGGCTTTTAAATTTAAAAAAATATGTTTGGTAGTTTTTTTTTTAATTTTTTACTGTTTAATTGTTTAGAGTTTATTTGTTTTATATACATCTTTGATTGTATTAATTGCTTGTAGATACTCCTTGACTGATAGGTTGGTATGCGGCTGACCACCCATACTGTAAAAAATGGTTCACTTTGCCAATGTCACCCCTGCTTCAGGGAAGGTCGGCAAGAGTTGCAGGGCTTATGTTCATTTGAGATTGGGTTTTTTATATTGTAGGTCCACATGCGGCATGTGTAAGCGCGAAATTATGCATGTCTGCTTGTGGGAATGCATTTAATATGAATCTCAATTGATACATATCTTTGCAGCTTAGATTTAGATTTTAGATTTAGTATTACAAGCAGTTTTTACTATAATTTTACATGGTAGGGTTTTATTTACTCGTGTTTCATGAAACGGTGGCATAGGTTTGGGAGTTAATACCCATTAAAAAGTTCATCCTTGATTTAGACCAAATTAATTATTGACATGTCACCCCTGTTTCAGGGAAGGTCGTCAAAAGTTGCAGGGTGTCTGTTCATTCGAGATTTGAGTTTTTATATTGTAAGTCCACTTGCGGCATGTTTAAGCTCGAATTTATACGTGTCTGCTTGTGAAAATGTATATATTGTGAATCCTTAATATAACATATCTTTGCAACTTAGATTAGATTAGATTCTAATCAGCTGGCAACAGATTCTTTGAAAGAAATAAGGAATTACACAGTTATTTATAGTATATTTAATTTGAAATTAAATTAAAATAAATTTCACTGTTGTAGCTATTAAAAAAATGAATTACTTTTTGTGTAGACTTGTTAATAATTTTATTTATTTTCGGTGGCATTTAATTACTTAAGAATATTATTATACTTTTATTAGAGTTGATTGAACCCCCGTATGTTGGTGTGGGTGGATCGTATTCAAACTGCTTGAATGTGAGCGTGAATTTGTTATTCCTAATGAAAATTAATAACATCATGGCATCGTTTATAATGATTGTACGTTTTATTCTTTCTTCGTAAAATACTCATTTACTTTTTTTTTCGGAGATAATAATAATTGAACTGCAAAGAGAACATAAATACAGTTGGAAAAATAAAGTTCTTTTACCTTTGCTGAGCCAAATGAACTTCAAACGAACTTTATACAAAATGAGCTTACAAAGATAAACCCATTTTTCAATTCTTATGATAAAGCATTTATCTATGTTTAATATAATTTGCTAAGATAATTTGCGTTCAAATATCATCTTAATTGCGTTGCAGTTGTACAATCTCATGCAAAATGACACCCCTAACATAGCACTTTTTCAGGGACAGGCAGCAAGAGTTCCTTTTCTTCTGTTGGTGCATAAGTATAAGCATGTGTAAGAGCGAACTTACAACTGTTTGGTTATGTGCGTATAAATTTGTAGAAGTATCTTCAAATACTTCATTGTTTTTTTTATTTCAATAGAATACTTTGTACTTAGCAAGATTAACTGTTGTTTATTCTAAAATTACTATTATTATCAAGTATTTGTAAGTATTTGAATATTATTTTTTTATTCTCATGAAAAGTTTTTAGTCTCAAAAACAATTCACATAGTACATAATATGTTTATAATCTATAATCAAAGTTGCAAGGAAATCTTAACATTAAAAATACATATTAAATGCATGCCCACAAACAGACGCCTGTAAGTTCGCACTTGCAAATACTGCATGTGAATACACCTCAAATGAATATAAACCCTGTAACTTTGCAGACCCTTCCTTGAAATAGGAGTGACATTAGCAAAGTGAACCATATTTTAAACGGTGGTCAGCCTCATACTAACCTATAAGTCAAGGAATATTTATGCATTTACATAAATGTAGGTACCTTCTAATTTCTTTATTTAATATCGCTGCCTTTGAAGAACATAATTTTTTACGATGTGTGCTCAACATTAATTATTATGGTTCCTGAACGAATAGTCCAACAAAGGTGTGACGCAAACAACACTATTATATATTCTTGCTCACACAATATGAAATTAATTTAGTAAAACAAGGCATTTATAGCATATTTCAAATAGTAGTATTTTCTACCCTGAAAATATTTATTTAAAAAAGTATATTTTATTGCTGCGTCCGGTCGATAGCTATTCAAGGTCGATGCCAACCACTTCCGTTAAAATGGGGGTTTCCCAGATCTCGAAGACGCTGGTAGCTAAAACGGGAAATCATTTTCGACACCCTCGGTGGGATTCAAACCCGAACTCTCGGCATGGAAAGCAAGAACTCTACCAACTGAGCTATCTACTTGATTGTTGATTTTTTTAACAGACATATTTATTCTTGATACTTGTCTCTTGACTATGCCTGCACCTCGGAATTAGTTTTTAATCAATGGGTTAATATATATGGGTATGACCTGCTCCTGAGGGAAGAGGTTTCAGCACTTTGAGGAAAAAACAGCTAACAGTTGTTAAACCAAAATCGGTCTAACTATAAAAAATATGAGGATAAATTGTTCACATCTGCACTTCTTATTTCAGGAAATAATATTGTTGGTAGTTGATACATATTTTACAACAAGTATTTAATTATTAAATAATATTGATTCTGAATAAAATTGTAATCCCAAATCAAAGTCGCATAGTAATGTTAACATTAAAGTGTAATAAGTAAGAAACGCTACACGAAGACGAAAGTACAAAAAAGTACAATTAGATGGTTCGGACATCTCGAAAGAATGGATGATGAACGACTAACGAAGAAAGTGCTCAAAGGAAATGTCAGAGGAAATCGTGGAAGGAAAAGGCCGAGGATAGAATGGTTAGACCAAATACATGAGATTGCGGAATAATGGAACCTGCAGAGTGAGAATAAGAGAAGACTATGTATGAAGAAGGTGATGAATATTGAGAAAATGAAAGTGATTTGTAAAGGCAGAAAAAAGTGGAGGCGCATCTGCGGAGGTACCGGCCACAAACAAAAAAAAACTCCAAGCTCAAATGAACATAAGCCCCCTGCAAGTCTCGTGACCCTTCACTGAAACGTGGATGGCATTGGCAATGTAAACCTATTTTAAAGTTGATAAATACTTAATCTCCGACTACCACGCATAATTCACCGAACGTAGTTTTGTATCCAAAAATAATTTGAGACGGCGAATGATCCATGGGCCAATAATCTAAAACCTAAGTTGCAAAGATATATTTACATTTAAAATTCATATAAAATGCATGCCCAGAAACAGACACGCGTAAGTTCAAGCTTACAAATACTACATGTATACTTACAAATTAAAATCTAAACCTTAAAAGCACATAAACCCTACAACTTTTCCCATTGGCAATGTGAATCATTTTTTAGAGTATGGGTCGGCCTCATACCACGTCTCCGAATAACATTGTGTGTTTTATTATAAAATCTACACTGCTTTTTGTATGCAATGTCATACTGTAACACCGGCTGTGCTTTATTTAAATACCATTCCCAGTTTGTAAGTATGCGAGTAAATGACACAATACATTTATTATCTTTGCATTCCTTCATTATTTAGACAGGACCTGATGTAATAGGCAGGGTCTGGCCCGTGCATAGTTGAAGAATGCTCTTTTTTGTCCAAGTAATAGGTTCAAATATTTTATTTCGGCGCCAAGCGGAGCAAGCGAGACGGGCAGAGGGCCCCGCGTGGAAAAGAAGAAGACAACCGTAGTGAATGCAGCCGGCTTGAAAGCAGACGAATATAATATCTAATATTCGTGTATTATTATAATGCTCTGAATGGCGACCTACATAGTTAGGGTGTCGCCAACCTTTCGCCCCGTGAATGGCCTATCATTTGATACACAGATACAGGTGAGGCCCTCAAAAAAATGCTGTCAATAGATGTTTACATGACTTGTAGGATTATATTTTTGGAATCTGGATCTCCGAAGTACATGGATCTCTGAACTATATGATTACCAAGGTATCACAAGCTTGCACTCGAAACTTTTACAGTTTTTTGTTTTTGTTTTAAATAGATTTGTGAGGAGGAATGCAATGCACCGATGTATTTTGACTCGCCAGTTTGCCTTCATGCAAAAGCAGATGCTTGTGTGCATGTAATGACATCTGTTTAACTAGAGTCGAAGTTATAGTCGATAGAACACGGTGCAGGCGGGGTTTGAACCGGCGTAAGTGTCAATAACGCAAATTCGATTGACAGCGCCATATCCACCCGACCATCCCAGTGACTATATATATTTTTATACTTAGTTTCAAAGATACCACTTGATAATAATGAAGTCCGCACATTTGATAAAGGCAATATTGTGTCGTTACGCGGCCGGGTTGTTAGGGAAAAGGCATAAAAATATGTTGTTATTCGTTGCTAAGTACGGCAGTCCATACAAGACTGACGTTTGCTCGCCGAGAAAAAAGTTCAAAATGCTAAGATGTTCCGAGTCCATTTATTTAGAGTTCCAAAGTCTTCAATAAATTATTTAAAATTATTAACTCGTCTTTTTAAATTTAGTTTAGTAGAAGGCGCAGTTGATATTGTGCTAGCGTTCAAACCGAAACTAGGATTTGATTCTTACCTAGAGTGTTGTTTTATAATATACCGTTGCTATTTTTGGTATTACATTATAATGTTGTTATTTCGTTTTATTATAATATTTTGTTGAATCAAGTATAATATTATATTGTTACATTACTTTCATTCCTTGACTTATAGGTTGGTATGAGGCTGACCACCCATACTGTAAAATAATATTCACTTTGCCAATGTCACCCCTGTGTCAGGGAAGGTCGGCAAAAGTTGTAGGGCTTATGTTCATTTGAGGTTTGGATTTTATTTGTAAGTACACATTCAGCATTTGTAAGCGCGAACTACACGTGTTTGTTTGTGGGCATACATCTGAGAGCTTTAAATGAATATATCCTTGCAACTTAGATTATATTATACACAATTTATCTCATTTTGAAACACTTCCGTTTACAAACTCTATATTATTTGTAAATCTATCTAGAGAGCATTTCCTTTTTCTATCGTTTTCAGGTTGAGGACCCCTGCAGGGTGAACGCACTAGCTGAGCGGGCCGCAGTACCGACTGTTTATTTTAATGATTATACCATGAACAACAGAATCGTTATTATTTTTATTATTTTTTGTGTCCAAAGTGTTTTTGAATGTTCGAGACAAAGTCAGCGCGCCGTCCGGCGTTGAATTTAATTTTTCTTTAATTACCCAAATTGACAAACGCTATGCTTAGGTAGATACAAACCTAGAATAAATAATCATTGTAACTATCGTCGGGAAACTTTTGTATTACAATTTAAAATAAACTTGCTGGAAAGAATTTGATTAATATTTTAAATTGTTTTTTTCTCAAACAATTGTGTATTTATGATAAATTTGTTAAAATTAATAAAATACAATATTTTATTCCATTTAATCACTTAAAACTTTAATAGCAGTAAATAAAGTTGCAGGTAGTAGTCTGCGGAAATATGTTTTCGTTTTTATAAATTGGTTAAAAATACAAGCCATACTTTTTAAAACTTTTAATTAAATTATTTAAAAACAGCGTTTTAGAACTACGCTTAAAAAAACATAATTAGACCCTGAATGTTTTCAACTTGTTGGTAAAATTTACCTCATGATCAAAAAGCAGCCACATTGAAATATGGATTATATTTATTTTTGACAAATGTAGTAGCCACAGATAAGCATTATGCCATATATTTTCTCGAATGCTGAGGATTTCCGTCGATGAGATATGGGGAGGCAAAAAAATCTAGTCAATGAACATCCGAGGCTGGTCGGCTCGGAAGAGTTGTTTGAAGCTGTCCAGGATCGAGAAGCCAATTCTCGTGTGATGGTCAACGTCAGGAAGATCTGATGAGTGACAAAAAGAAGAAGAAAGATACTCACATGGTTCTAAAAGTGGAAGATTTTCATTTAGTATGGCATCTAATTAAAGTATATACGAGTACAAGAGCATTGGTAAGAATTAAAATCAAAATCAGTTGAGGAACTGGTAAGTTTCAACTTTCAATCCAGACCTTAAGTTTAGGAAAAAGTAATATGTATCAACGATTGAGCTGTCATCTGGTTTATTTTATTTTTATTTTATTTTTATTTTATTTTTAAGGAGAAAAAACAGATACAGACACAAAAACAAATACAAGAAAAATGTAAACATAAACAGTAGTGTGCCTTAATCCTAAAGAATTCCCACAGATATGTAAAAACAATAAAATAGCTGACGAAAAATAAAAACATAAAAGAAATCGATGAGGTAAAAAGTAAATCAAATTAACAACAGAAATAAAAATAAGAGGAAAGAAAAAAAAAAAAAAAAGTGAAAAGAGAAACTAAGAATAAACAAAAAATATACAAAAAAAGATAAAAAGAAAACCCATTCAAGATATAATGGATAGCACGGACATTTTATAAATACTTTTTAATAGGTCAGATCTAAAGGAGTACTTCACTTTATTAAATATATCTAATTTGTATATATTTTAATGAGGTCCGAACGTGAATTTACATTGACAAAAATTTTGTCATCAACCGGCCGGGTTGTTAGGGAAAAGGCAAGCAAATGCTTTGTTATTGGTTGCTAAGGGCGACTGTGCCATACAAGACTGACGTTTGCTCGCCGAGGAAAAAGTGCCTGAATCAAAAATGCTCGGACTTCGTTGCAGCTTGAGTAACACACCAACTTGCGAATAAAAGTATTTAAATTTACATTATAGTTGTAAGCGCACAAGAAAAATAAAATGACTTTCTGAAAATATTTGATGATTTGAACGTTGTTTTTTAGTGAATCGCACATAAAGAGCCCTACGAAAGCTTGTGCTTCGCTAGTCGACGCTAGTTTGGCAAGCAAACTCAAATTGCTGTAAGGCTGTATGAATATATGTACATACGTAGTGAATGAATCAAAAGTTTAAATTTATATTGACTCGTTTCTAGAGTTGAAATCAGCAACGTTCAATGAACCGAGTATCCAAAGAAAGTCGTCATTCGTTCATTATACGGCATTGCTGAATTTTTCTTTTCTTGTTTAGACTTTTACTTTAAGTGTTTTTTTCCACGCACAGCCTCTCAATTTGTTCACGTAAAAGCTTACGTATATCGACATGATGATTGCCAAGCTTTATTGTAGAGGCATACGAGGAATAACAACAGCTTCCCAATGGCTTTTTAAAAATTCAATACGTCTGGAGTCTACCTCAGGAGATGCAGTAAGCACAATAAACGTTATTATACAATACTCATAAATATTTATTCTTATTATGCACATAATTGTATTAAATATTTGTATCGTGGTAGGATGTATGTAATGGAAGAATAAACAAATCCTCCCAACAAAGTTCCTCCAGAAATGTCTCCGTCTGAGACCAGCCAAGATATCCATGAATGTGTAATATCCGAGTGGATGTTTTAATGTATTCTCAGCGTCCGCTTACATTTTGTCTATTTATATAATAAGATATTATGATAATGCAATTTATGTAATATAAAATATGTATGAGGCAACAAAGTTAAGCTGCGAGTCTCGTCCGAGAAAAGAGAGGAATAATGTAGCCTCTTTGGAATTGTTACAAGAGACGGAGACGGTTCCGTTCCCTTATAATGGTTAAATAAGTGGACGACCATTGTGGACGACTGCAATACAGATTATTGACTTTTCTCTCTTTAAATGATGGGTTATGTCAGGGGCGAGTATTCCGTAAAGGATTATTTTACAATATTTGGGGGAAAATGCAATTAACCTTGAAATTAAGTAAGAAAAAATTTGGTTCAATGTGATTCATAGGTACAGGGTTATTCACAACACTTTTGGTACATAGCTGATTCATGAAACATCGTTTTTTTCCGCGTAAAATATTCACGTTAGGTGGCGGTTGAGCCATGGATTTTCTGTGTGTGAATAACAACGATAGTTTCGGCTTTCATTATTTATCATGAATTTTGATAAAAAACAAATGACGGTTTTATTTATTTTGAAAAATTGTTCTACGCAGTGCACTTATTTGATGTTTATGGTATGGTTTTTCACATTCTTAAAAGGATGATAGATAAATCCAATCACTAAATCCTAAAATTTAAAAATCTTATACGTTCCTCATTTTCCTCTTCGTTTTTTATCCTGGAAAATTTTCTGTCTTATTTGTAACTAATTTAAATTGATGAATATGTGCAAAATGGATATGAATGAATGTCGGACTAAAAATTATAATAAATAATCCTACATTTATGTTGGGGCTCTACGACAAAATGTCCATAGACAGAATATCCAACGACACAATGTCCCCTGACAAATTGTCCACCGACAAAATGTCCACAAACAAAATTCCACGCGACAAAATTTCCACCCGATAAAGTATCATGTTCTACGAGTTGTGTTATATCGATTAATAATTACATGCAGCTCGTTAGGTAGTGAGATGATTGCAAAAAAGGTTATCAAATCAATTTCAATACATTTTTCTGATCATAATTTATTCAATTCCTACTAAATGGAATATAAATGTAAAAAGAAAAAAAAGAAAAATTCTCACATGGTGAAAAATTGTTTAGTAAATACGTCATGATTATAAATTTCAAAGAATATTTATTTTGCTCGATCATCAACCAAATGCATCTCTTTCATTAAAATTCATTTTTTTTGTGTATATTGTAATTGTAGTTTTACCTAATTTTTTGAGATATTAATTTAT
This sequence comes from Agapetus fuscipes, assembly GCA_951799405.1. Lineage (NCBI taxonomy): Eukaryota > Metazoa > Arthropoda > Insecta > Trichoptera > Glossosomatidae > Agapetus > Agapetus fuscipes. The sequence continues at coordinate 21,389,236 of OX637332.1, forward strand.
ATAATTAGTAAAGAAGTATGCAAGGACAGGAAGAAGTGGCGGCTAATCTGCAATGCTGATTTGTAATGTTGGTTTATTAGTTTGCTACATTTTTTGCATAATAAATTTTTGACTTTTTTTGTATAGATTTATTTTTAAGGTTTTGTTGTTTTTTTTGTAAACTTAAATGTCATTTATTACTCGTATTCCTTGACTTATAGGTTGGTATGAGGCTGACCACCCATACTGTAAAAAATGGTTCACTTTGCCAATGTCACCCCTGTTTCAGGGAATGTCGGCAAGAGTTGCAGGGCTTATGTTCATTTGAGTTTGGATTTTATTTGTAAGTACACAATCAGCATTTGTAAGCGCGAACTACACGTGTTTGTTTGTGGGCGTACATCTGAGAGCTTTGAATGAATATATCCTTGCAACTTAGATTATAGATTATAGTAAAAAGTCGCACTATTTGTGCAGCTAAGTTTCGTTTGCGTTAGGTTTCGTACAATTTATATATTTTTTTTTGTATTAAACTATGAATATTGTTTTGTTTAGGAAAAAAACACAATTATGCACATAAAAACATTTAGAAACTTGCTAAAAAAATAACATAAAGTAGTGTTTTTGTGATTATACTACGTAGAGCGCATAATCCTATTTAAAAAATGATTTTATTCTTAAACACACGCAAATAAATAAACACAAATCGTTTTTTTTAACACTCTGATTTAAAACTGTATCGTTACAGTTGCCAATTTGGGAGCTCTTTTTCAAATGGAGATGATTTCTAGATTGTAATCTATAATCTAAGCTGCAAGGATATATTCATTCAAAGCTCTCAGATGTATGCCCACAAACAAACACGTGTAGTTCGCGCTTACATATGCTGATTGTGTACTTACAAATAAAATCCAAACCTCAAATGAACATTAGCCCTGCAACTCTTGCCGACATTCCCTGAAACAGGGGTGACATTTGCAAAGTGAACCATTTTTTACAGTATGGGTGGTCAATCTCATACCAAGCTATAAGTCAAGGAATACGAGTAATAAATAACATTTAAGTATAAGAAAACAACAAAACCTTATAAATAATTCTATACAAAAAAAGTAAAAAATTTCTTACGCAAAAAATGTAGCAAACTAATAAATCAACATTACAAATCAGCATTGCAGATTGGCCAAAAAAAAAAACAATCTTCTAAATCAGTTGTTCTAAGTGAAAAATTTCTTACGGTGCAAACCAGTCAAAAATCATGTATAAGTATAGGGAAATTCTGAAATAAAAATCAAAAGAAAAGTTGACCTGCGGCGAAATTTTTGAGGGGCAAAGCAAATCTTGCTTGGAGAGGGGAACATTGAGAAGCGGCCTGCATGGCTACATCTGCCATGCGATATTATTGTTATTATAAATATTGCATTAGAACAAGGCATTTATATGGCGGCGCAGCTGCAATAAAAATATCATTAACTCGAACATTAAAATGTATTAAAATTGTACAAACAATCATGCGCAGTCGTTGCTATCATAATTCTCAAATACGAATATGTACATACAGAACATTGTTCTGAACTGCTAAACAGCTCCGTACAATAACGCAACGTAACGCAAAACGCAACTAAGTTAGATATATAGTGTAACTTCTTGCCGCGTTATCCACGAAGGGGTTGCATGTGGCGAGTTGAACCTATTTATTTTTACATGTTAGGGGGCCGGCCTTACGCCATCCACTTCAGTTGAAGTGGGGATTTTCCAGCTCCCGAGAGGGCTGGTACTCATTTCTTGTGAAGGCTGAGTAAGCCTTGCCGGTATTTTATTATGGGGCTTGAAATAAATACCGAAACGGGAAATCATTTCTGACACCGTCGGTGGGATTCGAACCCGAGCTCACGGCATGGAATACAAGTATATTACTAACTGAGCTATCGACCAAACAATAAATGTTAAATAATGATAAATGATGAATTTAATTTTCGTTTGTTTAAATTTTGTTGTTTTTGTATACATTCATGTTATTTATTATCTGTATTCCTTGACTTATAGGTTGGTATGTGGTATAATGGTTCACTTTGCCAGCGTAACCCCTGTTTCATGGAAAGTCGCAAAAGTTGCAGGGCTTGTGTTCATTTGAGGCTTGGATTTAATTTGTAAGTACACATGCAACATTTGTAAGTGCGAACTTTCACGTGTCTGTTTGTGGGCATGCATTCAATATGAATTTTAAAGATTAATATATCTTTGTAACTTAAATAATAGATTATAGGTAAATTGTTTTCGATTTTGTAGTTTTTTTAGGTTTTGGTGGTAATACATAAATATGGAAAAAAAAACAAGCAGAAATTAGTGTTATGTGCTCACATGCAGCATGTATAATGCGTACTTACACGTGTCTGTTTGCGGGCATGCATTTAATATTAATCTTAGATTTTTATAAGTACTTTTGCAGCGTATATTATAGATAATTATAGTACACATCACATAAATGAGGTTTTTTTCCTAATGTTTAATTAGTGGGTTTCTTATTTGTTATTGTAGAAGTAAAAATTACAGCCCCAAAAATAAATTTGATTTGGGCAATTGATATCGATATGCGTACATTACGTGTGAAAAAAAATAGGTTCCACGTGATAATAGTGTATTTTTTAAGGAACACACTGTTAGAAATATATTAACTTTGAGTGATTTGTTATAACGTAAATAAGCTTAACAAATTGTGTCACTTTTCACTGCTTTGTTACCGGAGTTCAGTATGTAGCGAGTGTTTTTTTTTTTTCTCAGGTAAGGTTGTAAGCCTTAAAACAATATTTCTAAGTGAAGATTTTCCTGTTCCCGATGGAGTAGGTTCTTGTTTCTTGTGAAAGCTGATTAAGCCGTAGTATAATGATTTTGGGGCTGAAATAAAATTGTAAATCCTTTCTTACATCTTCCGTGGGGATCTAACCTACCACCTTTGATCACAAGCGTTCTAGCAGTTGAGTTATCATCAGGAATTGTCTAATGGAATAAAATTTATACAAACTTAAAAAAAAATCAAGAATAATATGTACCTACACGAATAATTTGGAAATTACAATTAAAAAATCAATTAATTATTTTTATAAATTAAACTATTTCATATCTATGTGTATTGGTTTGAATATTTTTAATTTTTAATTTTTGAACATTTTGGTTAAATACCTACCTATTTTATATACCTATTTTAATTTTGTGAATTTCTAGTGTACCTTCTGACAAATAGTATAATTTTTGATCACCAGATGATGACTACTGTGTAGTCGAAAACGTTTGTGACCTTTAAAAAAATAATAAAAAGTGAACATAATACAGATTTTTTAATAACTATACAATTAAAAAAGATTGCCTTGTTCCTGACTAAAAATAAGAAAACGTTATTCTTCTTCTTATTTCTTGTTCTGTCTTATTGTTTTAAGTTTGATACTGCAGCTCCGTTGGCATTCCGTCAAGGTGTGCTAAAACCTTTACTGAATTCCTTTCTTTACTTACCACCAGAAAAGTTACTTACCTACTTCTAATTGAAAATACAGAAGTTTGTTTTGACTATGCATGCAGCATAAATAAATAAAATCTTGATCGTGTATTAACGCGACAAAAGTAGAAGCAGAAGAAGGCTTTTATTTTCCAAATTTTGATTTAGTGCATAATTATACATATGTGCATTGATTTATATATATTTTTTATGACATAACTTTTTTGTGTTGAAAACGATTTTCTTCACGAAAAAAAAACTACCTCGTAGTAGATAAAGCTGCAGTTGTTGTTGTATCCTATTAGTTTTAAAATGCTTTTCAAATATGCAACTAATACCTATGTTTAAGTGATATAAGCATAATGTTTTTATTATGCTTAAAGTATTATTTATGTGTTTTAAAATATTTTACAAACTTTTCTAATTTAACAATATTATTACGCGGTTAAATGTACCTATGCTATTGAAAATGTATTCAGAAATGTATCTACATAAAATTACATACTTACTTAATATTCAACTCTAAATACTTTCAATGATGAACAATAAAACTTAATGTTTACAAGATTAAGTGTCTAGTGCACGTACCGCGGGAAACTTCAGAGCTTTCAGCGCAAGATGCAACGTCACGTGTGGAGATAGATGTGTACCTACATAAGCGCGCGATGCTCCACACACAAAACATTGCCTTAAATTTAAAAGTTTTTATTTGGTTTTATTTATTTTTTTACTGTCATGAAAAGTTGAAAACATTATGCCGCCAAATTGATGTAGTTTGAAATTCAGGGAAACTTGATTAGGGGATGACGCTGTAGCTCGCAATCTGTTATCTGTGGATCTGTCTGTCTGGAGATCGGTGCCGGCATGTACATGAATTATGATATTATTAATTATTATTTTATGGTGAGGTAGGCCTAAATTGCAAGGAAGTACTGTGTTTATATTAGTATTCCACGATCGATACAATATCATAATATTATTGATATAGAAGTGAGTGTAGAGCTTTTGGAGGGAGGAGGCAGCGTGGAGGGGCGGCTCGCGCGGTGATTCGCTGCGGGCCGCGTGGGGCGCTGCCCGCCCCGCCGCGCCGCGCTCAGTCGCCGTGCAGCCGTGGCCCGCAGACAACGTGTTCCCCGCCGCTCTCCGCTCTCTACTCGCGATCTCCGCGACGGATGTTTACAGGCTGAGCCGAGACTTCGACTTTCGTAACTTTCCCGACGCGCGTCCTCCTACCGCCAAGCTGGCCGAGCGCGGGGGCCTCGCGGACTACGAGCGCTCACCCTACCTGTCCTGCTTCGCGGACGTGGTGAGGGTGGGCGAGCCGAGCTCCTCTCGGGAGCGGGAGCTGGAGCTGGACGCCATGCCGGCCGAGGATCCCGGAGACGCGGGTGCCGACAAGGACAAGGCGTCTCCGCAGCAGTTCTGTCTTCGCTGGAACAACTACCAGACCAACCTGACCAATGTCTTCGACCAACTTCTCCAGAGCGAGTCCTTCGTGGACGTCACCCTGGCCTGCGACGGACACAGCCTGAAAGCGCACAAGATGGTGCTGTCAGCCTGCAGTCCGTACTTCCAGACGCTGTTCTTCGACAACCCTTGCCAGCATCCCATCGTCATCATGCGGGACATCAAGTGGCCGGAGCTGAAGGCCGCCGTGGAGTTCATGTACCGCGGAGAGATCAACGTGTCGCAGGATCAGATCGGGCCGCTGCTGAAAGTGGCAGAGTCGCTGAAGATCCGCGGTCTCGCCGACGTGAACGGCGAGCGCGACCTCGCGGCCGCCGCTGAGGCCTCGGTGCCGGGCCCCAGCCAGGCTCCCGCTCCTCCTCTCTCGACTTCCGTAGCTCCGCAGACCAAGCGCCCCGCGCCGCGCGACGAAGAGCCGCTCGCTCCCAAGTTCCGCAAGCGCTCCCACACCCCCGCGAGCTCTCCCCCGCGCGCGCAGACGTCGCTGCCGCCGCTGCCGCTGTCGCTGCCTCTGCCGCTGCCGCTGCACGCTGACGACATGGAGATCAAGCCGGGCATCGCCGAGATGATCCGCGAGGAAGAAAGGGTGAGTCACCATCTTATCATCATCCTATTCAACTCTGCAAACTTTTGAAAAAATAATTACTTTCAAATTTTCAATGCACTTAACTTTTAAAAAGTTGAGATTGTGAAAAAAAGTTAGAACGCACAATAAACTTTCTTTATCAATAATATAAATAATCCATTTGACAATGGTAAGGTCCCGCTTTGCTTGTAAACAACCCCTGCAGGGTAGGGAGTAGCTGGCATTGAGTCCTCAGTGGGCGCTGATAAGCCGTGATAAGCAGGCCCCGCCTCCCAGTACGCGCCGTGCGTGCTCGCCGCCCAAACTTCACGCAAAGAACGAGCCGCACTTATCGGGATCCCCTCGTATGTTCTACGACTAAACGATACGATCTACAAGCCCTAATCAATATACGAGTAAAGAACCTTAATTGATTCTGCCAACTTTACACATGCCATAATTCCTTAACAATCACCTGCTTATATAAGATTTATTTTATAACACAGCTTAAATTTTCCGCCATTACAAATATGTTTTAACCTTTTTTTAGAGAGTAACTAATTTAATGTTGCTGTAAATGATCAAGTATGACTCAAACTCCTTTTTTTATTTAAGAACAAAATTGTGTAACGTCGTTCAAAGAAAAATCATTTTTCATAAGTCTTTAAAAATCCAAAGCGTTGTAGGAAAAATATTGCGTGAATGGCAAGCGTACCCTATGCATTACATTTCGGAAAATAAACGCCTGAAAAAAAATGATTATGATGAGAAGTACATTTCAAAGATTAGAATAAGTAAAAATATCATTTCAGTTTTTAATAAGTGGGCTGGAATGATAGAAAATCATCGATTTTTTTTTACACTGCGCATGAAAATAAACAATTACCATCTAAGTAGCACGCTCACAACATTTAATGAATCAATTACAAATGTCTTATTTCATTAATGAAGTTTCTAGAGTACATACATTTTGTATTTGGTAAAACATGCTCCATCTTTAAATTTTAAAATCCACATTTCAATATTTTTTTCTGAATCTAAAACACTTGTGCCATTATTACACACTTAAGATTATGAAGTAAACATTGACAGTTAAGATTTGCCGTCAAAATAAGGATAAAAATAATAAAAAATTTGCTCTCGATTACGGCGAGTATATTAAAATTCCACGACCGTTTTTGCAAACAATCTGATTGCATCTTCAGGTGGTGAACGATTACAAAGTGAATGCCTCCACAATCAATAGAATTGTAAAAATGAAATTTATGTCGATCAACTTTAGAAGACAATATTTTTTTGATACGATATAAATTATAAAAGCTTCTACTTATTGATAATAAAAAAAATCAGTACGAGGTCCGCACATTAATGAAAACGTCAACAACGTTAAGACATCTTACGGCTGGATTTCTAGGGCAAAATATACATAATATTTTGTTTAATTTTATCATTTTTGGATGAAATTCAAACAAAACACTGTTTATTTTCACTATAAAATTTGTTTATTTTTTTGAATTTCATCCAAAAATTATAAAATTACACAATATGAATTTTCACAGTGTTAATACACAAACAATTCAAAATATAATAAAATAAAGCGTTATTGAGAACCATCATTCATAAATCAGAATGTTTTTGTGAGATCGTCAAACGTTTAAAAATAAATTTGACTTAATTTTATAATTATGCAATATTCTAATAAGCTTTGATTTTTTTCATCGATACGCACTTCAAGGCTTAATTTCATGTGATCTTAACTTGTTTTTTGTCACTTACATTATGGAGTCTAAGATTATTATATTTTCTTATGATTCTGTTTGAATAACAAGCTTTCAAAACCTTTTGCCTCGCAAACTCCCTACCGGTTTTTTGTTATGTTTTCCAGAAGCACTATTTCCCTCTCTTGCAGGTACTTTTATATTTTCCAATTTACACAGAAGTCATTTTATTGTCTTCGGTTATTTACTTTTTTACTAAGGATTATAGTTCTTCTGCTGAGTTTTTCCTGGACTTCGTACGGGGTTCCACCATCGTTTCCTGAACTAAGCAAATTTTAATGCTACGCTGATTATACAGAGATTATTGTTTTTTTTCACACGATAGGTCCTTTGAGTTGGAAATAAAAGTATAGCTCTTCCACCCCCCAGACATTAAGTTTTCTCAATAATCTAAAGGTTTTTTCAAATTCCACGTGCTATGTTATCGATAATTGTATAATTCTTCTTTGGCACAGAGTTGACTGTCGATTCTTGACCTTGATCTGCTGCAAATATGACACATTTGACCTCCGATCCATCAAATGGAAACAATTTAACGCGATTGTAATTAAGATTCAAACAGCTGACAAACTGCTGCTTTCTTTGGTTAGGATTTGTAATTACTGTAACTAATTAAATCAGATCCATTATCGTAGACTCCCAAGCACGGCCCCTAATTTTTAATTCCATTTTCATGAAATCCCAGTTTGTTGACATGGAGCCCTGGGGTTCATAAGGTTCTCTTTAGGAACGTCTATTTTAAAAAATTTGAACGGTGCAGTGCTGACCTAGGATGCGCAGAATAAGAAATCACTGTTTAAATGAATGATCTTTACTATGAAAATTGTGGACTTTTCTTTAGAAGTAAACATCATCTTAATTTTCAACTCTTTTAAGATTAAGTATGAACTAAACTATCATTAAAAGTCAAGTGTCAGTCAAGAATTATTTAAACTATTACAAAAATACTAATTTTCCTCAAATGCTTGTCTTGGCAATCCGAATTTGTCTCAAAAGGTGCAGAAAAAGTGCAGAATCTAAACATGCATTCAATTCAAACGCATGTTTATTTTTTTATTTTTTTTATTGATTAATCATGAATTATTGTATAAAGAAAAAAAAAAAAATTATTTGTACATGAAGGCAGAATTATTATAAACTTAGTTCTAGCCTTTATTTACATTTACACAGTAAAATGATGAGATGCAGCAACAAAAATGTACATCAAGATTAATCAAATCACACCATTTCAATAAAAAAAAACGTAATCAATAGTTTATAGTTTTAAGAATAGATGAAAAAAAAAAATCATACTTCCAACTTTTAGGAAATGAAATAAAACACCTTTAACGTATAGGTTATACTTCAGATTTGGTTAGAACTTTCTAAACAGTTTTTCGGAATTTTTTCGGCGTTTTTGTCTTAAGTCTTCTCCACATAATGTTAAGTAGAGCACTATGAAGTAATTATTTTAATGACGCTCATTTTTTCGAGGGAATTATTTATTTTATTTATTATATTGGATTAAGATAAGTTTAATTGCCAGAAAGGCCCGCTGGTACATACGAGCCGGTACAAATATTACAACCAGCCGACAAGATAAGATAACTTTGCCTGGCAATATTTTATTATTTCCTAGTATGTAACGTTAAAATAATTTTTATTCTATTTGCATTAGTACATTTATTTACAACGGCACAGTCATGTAGGCATAAAGAAACGCGATAAATGATAGTAAACAAAAAAATATTCTGATAACAACATCGTAAAACGTTGCCGTAATATTATAGAAATACCTCAATTTTCATATTATTTGGGAACACGCAATAAAGAGACTCAAATTACAAAAGGACCGCTCGAGATTTACTTTAATTTACGTTGAATTGCTTGGGCTTATAGATAGATAAGTGGTGAACCTGCTATGTTGACTTTATTATGTCAAATGATTATTCTTCAAATAGATAATGTGTGTACAATTGTGTATACATGAAACATGAAATCATAGAACTGCATCATTTATTAGTCATGCTAATTTGACAAAAAATACTAAACCGTCCATTTTGTTACCTAATGCACATACTTCTACGAGCAAAGATAATTATATTTGTTATCAGATACATTAAAACGATGCTGCTAGTATTTAAGCAAATTTAAAGTTTTTTTTCTAATTTAATTGGAAAACTTCAGTTGAAGACTTTTCGTTCTAAATCTTTAACTTTAATGTAACGCAGAACAATAGTGTATTTATTATGCATAGTTATAAAAATGAAAACGAAATTTATTCTTATCTGGATGACATACATAAAATACAAGCTTTAATCAAATGTATACATATGTTTAAATCAAAATTTACGCAAGTAGAGAAAAAATCTAATTCTTGTTCTTTTTTTTAAGTTATTTGTTTCTGTTTTTTCATTATAACATGATTTTTCTTACCGTTCAGGAAGTTTATTTAAAAAAATATGTAGGTACTTGTAGTTTACTTAAATTGGAATCGCGTACGTTTCATAAATAATCTAGAATACTTTGGCTTGGTCGGAGAAAATATTTTGATTTTTCAGGTCACGGGTATACTAACGAAACAGAACCATATGGATTTATTCTTCATTTTTTTATAGGCATATTTTTGAAATATGTTTCATCGACATGTATTTTTTAAGTATGCACTTATCATACCTGAAGGTATAAAAATAATTATTCAGAGGATTCCGTCGGGGATTTATAATATTAATAACAGTAGGCTATTCACAAAATATGTATTATTATAATAACTTATAAAAATTCACATGTAAGCCCTTATTTAATCCTCTTAAAATATAAAAATGTATTGCCGTCTCTCGCTCACATAATTACAATGTATGGCTGTATGAGAGAAGATCCGAGGACTTCTTAGCCTAACCCTTCCCAGGCCGCAGCGTACAAGAGAGGAGACCTTGTAATGATAATAATTATATACAGAAGGACTTTTCGGTTATTTTAAATTACAAAATTTAGTATTTTGTTAAATTTCATGAATAGTCTAGCTACTCGTCGGTAATCAGAACATTTTTATACGGACGTCGTTGAAATTTAAAAATAAATCAACGTTGAAGTACATTTTGTTCCTTTACAGAACGTAAATCATAATGTTGTGAGCTTGCTTTAATGAAATATGAGAAAAAATCTTAACAAGTTTTAAATGGTTGCACAAAAATCAAAAGTAATAAAAAATATGTTGTTTACTTAACTGTAAAATGTTTAAACAATTACTTTGTATAAATTAAAGTTAATTTGTAAATAATACAATCAAAGCCGTACAATAGCAATACAATCAAAGTCCGGTCGATAGCTCAGTTGGTAGAGTGCTCGCATTCTACCCCGTGAGCTCGGGTTCGAATCCCACCGAGGAGGGTGTCAGAAATGATTTCCTATTTCGGTGTTTATTTCAAACCCCATAATAAAAATACCGGCAAGGTTTAGTACTCAGCCTTTACAAGAAATGAGTACCAGCCCCCTCGGGAGCTGGGAAACCCCCACTTCAACTGAAGTGGTTGGCGTAAGGCCGGCCCCCTTACCTGTAAAAATAAATAGGTTCAACTCGCCACATGCGACCCCTTCGGGAATAACGCGGCAAGAAGTTACACTATATGTGTAGCTTAGTTGCGTTTTTTTTTTAAAGCAACATTCGTATAGCGAAAAGTAGACACGTCTAATTTCTATGTACATTAGTAGATTGTCAAGTTTTCGGTTATTACTAATTTATATATTAATTTTACTTTAAGCAAAATAAGGACACCTTTTTACTGAAGATTTTTTTGGTTGAATATTTGTATACATATTTTGAATGAAAAAAATAGTCTCTTGGGAATTTTTGTGCAAAAATCTACAATATTAGGTAAACATCCACTACTGAAATTTGAGTCTTTCACGCATTTACCAAATGTTATAAATCAAGCATAGTGAATATTGTTTTGAAAAAAATGTTTTAAGACAATGATACAACACTTTAATCATTTAATTTTAGAATAACAAATAGAAAAGGCGATGGAATATTAATATTTATGTTAACAAAAATAACACACAATAATTAATTTATTATAACAATTAACTTTGATAAAACGTAATTCCGTAAGATATTATAAAATAATAAATGTATCTTATCGTTAATATAATAAAATATATATTGAGCCGATGTCGCATGCTTGGAGCATGGTTAAAATATTTTATGCAATGATTAAAACAATAAATAAGTAAGTAATAAAACAAAATGCGTAGGAATATACACGGCCGTCAAGGTTTTTTCAAAGAAACTAAATTTATTGATTTATTACTCAAATCGTACGACTTATTGGGTACATGATGTTTTCAAATATAATTGTTATCAATATGATGCTTATTTTTTTTAAATACAGGTACAAAAAATGTATGGAAAAGTGTTAAACTGTGAAACTATTGACATGTTAATTGTGCACTTCTATTGCGGTTGGAGTACCAAGTTTTCATTTCTTATGTCTATATATTATTAGTCACATGTTAACGAACATTAAAAAAGAAACACAAAAAACCTTTTTTATTCTAAATTTTGGTCGCTTTATCATCAGAAGAAGTGGTTTGGTCAAAAAATTAACTAGTTACATTGGCTACGTCGCATTCAGCAAATGAACCACCGGAGCCTGTAAAATATATTTGTTGTGATGAACTCAGAGGGTCATAGAGCAGTGGAAAGACCCGATAAATGATAGTTGGACAGGGTTGGTGGTAGGGATTGCAATTGCTGGATCCCTCATCCAGCAATCCAGCTGGATCCAGCGCATTTTTCGGCCTGCTGGATCCAGCACCGGCTGCTGGATCCAGCGCTGCGGATCCGCAAGTATAAAACTTTCCAAATAATGGCGCAAAGTCTACCTTGCCAGCATTGGCGCTTTGCTAGATGCTCTTACAGTTCGGCGAGAGCGATGTCGCCGCTCTATTATGATGACGAAGACACGGACACCAATGAAGGCTTATTAGTAATAATTGAACAAACACCAGCTGAACATGAAGTAATTCAGCGATACAGTGAACTTTTTAATAAAATGCGAAAAGTTGCAAAGACTTTTAAAAGATTACCTACCAAAGATGAGACGTTTTTGCAGAAATCATAAAGGAAGCAAAGGGCAAAGAATTAAGTTTGATTCTTGACTGCTGCGCTAGGTGGAACAGTTTGCTCAGCATGCTGGAACGTTTTTGCTGAAAGTTGAAAAGTTTGCATCGATAAAGCCTTAATAGACACTGGCTCAGAAACTATATTCTCAGCGGACGAGTGGTCACTCAGTGAGTTTATCGCCAGGACGCCAGTTTTCGACCGGTTAAGCTGGTCGTTGAAGTTCTCTCCAGAAGAGAGCCGAGTTTGATAACTGCTGACACATCACACAACCCTAAAATTTGTCTTAGACAAACTAAAAAGCCAGGGCATAATCTTGAGTGCAGATCTTTCTGAGGCACTCCACAACAGAATCGAAGAACGGCGTCTTACCGATGTCACAGGTGTGCAAATTTATCTACAGAACCCGAAGAAGTATGACGAAGAAATTTCCAAAAAATTATGCAATGCATCAGGAGATGAAAATATGCTGAATCGTGTAAACGCATATTTAGTGGAACCATCAACAGTGCAAGAGCCAGAAGATATAATGGAAGTAAAAAACTATGAACAGGATAAACCGGATTCACTGAATTTGAATTGAAACAAGATCTGGGGATTAAGCTAAAATGTGAGAAAGAAAACTTCATGAAACCGAAAAAAACGAGAACTCAGAAGGATTATGATACGATATTAAAAAAGGAAATGACTGTTTATGAAAGTGAGGGAGTAGGAGGGGAAAACCTAACAACCTAACTTTAATTTACGATTATGAACGTTAGATTACGATTATCAGAAACTAACCAACAGGCGTAGAGGCAGAAAGGGCCTTCTCTGCAGCCGGATATATATGCAGTTCATTAAGAAGCCGGTTGGGAGACAATACCATTAATACCATTTGTTTCTTGAGATCATACTAGGTACCAGAAAAAAAGATAAATTTTGTCTACATAAAAGTCAAGAAAATACTTATTTTTGTTATAACTTTTACTCTGTTTGTCTACTCTAAAAGTAAGAGTTTAAGTTATAATTTTGATTATTGTGATTTGTTATTTTGTTAAAATGTTTGATTAACACATTTCCTAAGTATTTAAAAAAAAACAGTTCAATTTCTTCGAAAATCAATAAATTGCTGGATCCGCGCTGGATCCAGCTGGAATGATGTTGATCCAGCAAAAATCCAGCTGGATTGAAAATGCTGCTGGATTGCAATCCCTAGTTGGTGGTGGATTTTTGTACGGTAGGAGTACGTGAATGCAAGAAAAAGAACTTGGGTACTAGCAGGTGATCATTCGTTGAGGTGTATTTGTGGTTGATTTAGTTACGAATAAAATTGTCTCTAAATGGGACGATTTCTTACGCTACTCGTGATCTAGCACAATTTCAAAAGGAGTTGCACTAGAGGTGTACTATTTCCTTCAGTAATATCGAATCACTTATTTTTATGAGCAGAATGGATTTTAAGGGTTCACGGTTTTTTGGACGGAAAAGCCTCCCAGCACTAAAAAAAATATATAGCTTTGTACGGATGCCCGTGTGTTGTGGGTCCTTCTAACACGTACGGATGGGTACGAGAATGGTTTTTGCATACTTCAAAAACCCTAAATTTATCTGTACGTTCACGAAATAAATAAAATAGCTTCTTTGTTTTCTTACTTTAAAATTTGTTACAAAAAATATTTTCCTTCCCAAAATTACTCTACATTATAGTTCTAATAAATTCAATATATTTAAATGCGAACTTTAATCAAATTAATGAAAATCATCATAACAGATTTCTAAATAATTGTTCTGTAATTGATTTTCGTAGCACGTGCCACGTAACATTTTGATGACAATCCTCTTGAAATAATTTAATTATTTTAATGTTACTTTGCTTTCATTTCATTACAATTACTTCTATGGAGGTAAGTGCTGAATCCGATTATTTATTTAGGTTGAAATGAATTAAGAAAATACGGCAAAACGTTACATAGAATTTATAATGTACCTACAACAACTTATGAATTAAAAAACGCAACGCAACTAAGCCATATATTAAGTGTAACTTCTTACGACAGGGTCGCATGTGACGAGTGAACTTATTTATTTTAACAGGTGAGAGGGCTGGTCTTACGCCAACTTCTTCTGTTGAAGTAGGAATTTGCCAGTTCCCGAGGGGGTATGTTACCTTGCTGGTATGTTATTTTGGGTTTGAAATAAACACTGAAACGGGAAATCATTTCAAACTCCCTCTGCGGGATTCAAACCCGAGCTCTCGGAGTAGAATGCTAGCACTCTACCAGTAGGTACCAGCCTTCTCGGGAACTAGGAAACTCCTCCTACAGCTGAAGTGGTCGGCGTAAGAACGGCTCCCTTTCCTATAAAAATAAACAGTTTCACTCGCCACATGCGCTCCTTTCAGGGAAAATGCGGCAAAAAGTTATTCTATAATTGTGTGACTTGGGAGCGTTTTTTTAGCGTAGCGTACATACAAAATTAAGCAAACCTCACATGCCTTGTAATTCTTTCCGCCTTTCCCTGAAACCGGGGTGGCAAGTTTTTACAGCATGGGAGTAAGGTCTCATACCAACCTTTGAGTCAAGGAAGCATTATTTTTAAAACAAGCTTTCCTTTTATTTTACTTACTGCTACATCTCTTTGCCAATGTCACCCCTGCTTCAGGGAAGGTCGGCAAGAGTTGCAGGGCTTATGTTCATTTGAGATTGGGTTTTTTATATTGTAGGTCCACATACGGCATGTGTAAGTGCGAAATTATGCATGTCTGCTTGTAGGAATGCATTTAATATGTATCTCAAATGATACATATCTTTGCAGCTTAGATTTAGATTTAGATTAGACATGTCAATAATTCTAACTAAAGAAATTAGTTTCAGTCAGTCATTTGTTACATAAAACTGACTGAAATTGTAACGTGTTTTGCATTTCCTATTTATTTGCATTTTTTTTATTTGTGGGCACTGTCCGATTAATTTGTATTGTCCTATTTATATGTAATGAAATTCCAACCTAAAACCTCACGCACAGCAGTATGAAAATAAAAAACATAATTTGACTGGAAACAGCGCAGCTCGTTTATTGAATTTACATGAATCATTTTACATTCAATCTTTATTACGTTTTTTTTTTTAGTAAATGATGGTACCGTATGAACATTGTAGTATTTTAAATATTCAATCAAATAAAAAAATTGTGGCAAAATAAACAAATTTTGATTAAATTTTGAAAAAAAATTTTTTTTCGGGACACTTCATGCCTATTCAAAAATTCAAATTTAATCCAATTTTTTAACCTTTAAAGAGCCGCATGTGTCATGTGGAACCTTTTTATTTTTACAGGTAATCGGGTCACATTACTAGAACTTAAGGTGCCTTGCTCCTATTTTTTGTGAAAGCTGTGCTAATTTTGCTGGTTGTATGACATTGGTTTGAAATGAACAATGAATGTAAGCATTTGTACACCCTAGATTAGAGATTGAAACCTAGCCCTCTAGTTTTGATTGCAAGCATTCTACTAACTGAGCTATCAACCGATCATAAAACTTCAACTTTGAAAACTTTTGTTTATCGCAAATTTTCAATGACCAATCACACTATAGAAGTTTTTTGACTACTTTGTCGCAAAAAGACAAAATAATTCATGAATTTTATGAGAAATCTGCAGAGAAAATATACAACAAGCAGTTAAACTATCGAACATTGTGTTACATGTATCTAGTTAGAATTTAAAGAAGAAAATAATAAAATTTTAATAATTAATATTCAAATATTTTTACGTATCATTAAAGTCTGTAAATTGAACGGCAGACATTGGGTTTTGTTTAGTTGGCACCAGTAAAACATTTTTAGTAAGCAGGTAATTTTAAAGCTGAGAATAATATAACATGTAAAAATATTTTTCTCTCACTGCGGGCAAGTTAACGAAATTTGTCATAACAATTATCTGCTTCGTATTATTCCGTTGTGCTATTTGAGTAACGCTTACATAAATATTTGCCATCCCAATTATCTTAAAAAATATATTTTATCACCTGTGTTTTTATACATATTTGCTGGATGAATTAAAATATTAATGAAATATTATGAAGACGAACATATTGTGCGCATTTCATGTGTGTGCCTGCTCGCTTGAATAATAAATAAATTAAAATAGGTACTTACGTAAGATTCAAAAGACATGTGTCATATACATAGGTTACATTGACAACAACAAGACTATTTTGTTATTAGGTTTTGGTTCGATCGATATCTCAGTTGGTAGAGCGCTTTCATTCCATGCCAAGAATTCGGGTTCGAATCCCACCGAGGGTGTCAGAATGTTGACATACAGTCGTAATTTTACTTTACATTTAGATTGCAAGTTGCTTTCTTTCTTGCAGTTTTATTTGTGATAATAACATAAGTATAATTAGTTGCAATAATTTCTCCGGCGGCTCGGCTTTGCTACTTTTGCCCCACTTAAGTCAGTCGCTGGAAAAGTGTGTTTTTGTAATTTTTTACCAGATTCAATACAACGCCATTGTTTACTAATGCTACAATTGACTTTTTAAATCGTTTTGTGTGTGTATTGTTAATAATGAATAAAATGCGGAGACAATCGACCGTTTCCAGCGGCTAGGAATACATGAATGTATATCCCAGAAACAAACATGTCGTCTTCGTGTTTCTTACTTATTTCAAATATTTGCTTTAGTGGGCTAACACGGAGAAGTATCGTCTAATCCATTGTTTAACACTTCACTGTACAAAATTATATTTTTACATGTAAGATTTTTCCATTCGTTTATTATATCTATACTTTGTATCTTGTAATATTAACTTAACAAAATAGTACTCAGAAAATATTCAGTTTAGCTTACTCATAATTAATAACAATCAATAGTGTAAAGCTGTATTTAACCTATTAAAATGTCTTATATATTTTTTTTATATTTTTCCTACTATTAACCTATTAAAAACAAGCAATTAAAACTATCAAGTTTTGTACTTGGAAAGATGAATTTTTCAGAAAATCTATACAAACGGGGTTTATTTTTAACACAACTTCTAAAAAAATAATACTTCTGTTGAAAAAATCCAACACACCGAGGTGTAGTTCACAATGTAACAAAAAAATATGGCAGTTTGAAAAATAGTTGAAAATAGTAAATATATCTTGAAAAAATAAGGGATGTAGGTATTATATTGTATTTCCTAATCAAATCTCGGACTTGAAGTTGAAGTGGTTTTAAAGTCAGTAGTTGTTTGATTTTATTATTTCAATAGTTGTTTTGTTTGAATTCGTGTAGGTACCTATACGTAATATATGTACACTCATTGCGTAGGTAGTTTTTAATAATTTATTTCAGGCTCGAAAAAAAAACGTTTTTGTACGCTTTTTACTTTTTACAGCCCGCTATAAAATAAATGTAATAAATATTATTACTATTGTACAAAATTATTGCTCTAAGCCTGCGGGTAATAGAACGTGGAAGTATTAATGCTCGACTAATGATATGATCAAATAAAAACTTAAAATTTCACACCGTCATCTCCAAAGTTACCGATCATATCAAATCCAAACATTATTAATGGAATTCCCTTTTAATGCCTTCTTATTAAAACAATATTATTAGCATTCAAATTCCATGAGAAATGCTTATATATTTTATTAATCATTAAATATGGAATATTTTACGACTTTTTTATGTTTGTAATTTCGTTGATCGAAAAATTGTTAAATTATTATTTATCTGACGTATCTATAATTTGTAATTTATACCAGCCATAAATTCGTTGATGAAATATAATGAAATGAACATAGACGGATCTGGTTTTTATTGTTGATACAATATCGGATAATAATTATTATTTTCTTAATAATCACTACCTGCCTAAGAAGGACTGATATAAAACGTAAAAACAAACATTTTTGTCTAGAAATCTTTAGAACAATCCTTATCAATACTGTGATCATGTAGTGTTTTCATATTTATGTAGATACAATATTGATCGTTTTTGACAACTTCATCAATATAAGCGTTTCTTACACGACCTGTAGAAAGCTTTAGCTCCTAATCATTCCTTCCAAGATAAAAGAAAGAACGAGAATGCTAATAGGTCTGTCCAGTTTGTTTGCTACTATCACCCCCCACTTTGGTCGTTGGTATTTTCTTCTTCACATGCCCATTCAGTCGTTGACGTCTTGAGCAGCGCAAAACTTCACCCGCACAGATCTGATTGTGTCCATTTTTCGTGGTCTATTCTGCTGTTACTGTGACTCACGATGTCTTCGTGATAATGTCAAGAAAAGAACATTGATCATATACCAGTCAAAATGTGACCTTAGTATAAAGTACAGACGATTTATATTTGTTATAATTTGTGTATTAATAGTGTTAAAGTTCTTTATTTACGAGTATCTTACAAATGACGTTAAAGAAAAACAATTATTTCTTTATTGAAGCACTGTTGTTTTATACTTTTTCTCTTGAAAAACGAACGCTTTTTTTTTATCCTAGGACCTAGACTATCACCAGGGAAGCGAAAAATATTTTAATGAACCGATTTGTCGATTTGATTCCACATCTATCCATGATTATAAGGTTGTTAATCATATCTCAATAGGTTGTCAAACAAAATTTTGGGTTAAAAATAGTATTCTCACCGTAAGATTTCATATAAAAGCTATACATTAGTTGAATATACATACTTCATTCAAAACAAAAATTATTATTGAAGCATTAAAAAGCTATAAAATGAACCAAAAATACGTATTTTAAGCCATTGCTTTGCCGTATGAATTTATTACGAAGGCGCAGAAAGCTGAGGAGGAATTCAATTAACGATTTTTGTCAAAAAAGTTGACGATAATTTTATTATCCCGGTTAACAGGTTGGAATATTGATGCAGATATTTTAATTGTTATTCTGGGTTAAGTCGGACAATAAACATTGAATAAAAAATGTATTAACAAAATGGTTTTTGCTTTAGTGTAAAAATTCAAATTTGAATTTAGAGAAAAGCTATAAAAAACCGAATGAGTGTTTTAAAATAATATTGTGTCAATTTATTAATAAAAAAAAGAAGGCATACTTTTCTTGGTCTTCCATTTCCTCTCGTTTTTTAAAATAAACAAAATATATTTTTTTGTTTTTTTTATTTATGAATCTGAAAATGATCGGGTGTTTTTTCTCTGTTGAATTTTGAATCATTTGTCGCAGTGTTGGTATTTCTCAATACTGTAATAGGAAACAAATGGTCTATAATTCGCCATCACTTTCTGAACAGGCTCAGCCGTATTCAATAAATAAATACCCGTGATTTATTGTCTTCGATTTATGATTCCAGCTATACCTACCTAGGTAAATAGTTGAGCGGTAACAAAGGCAAGCAACAATATGCAGCCAACGCGAGTTTGGCTAACACCATATTGAGTATACCCGGTGGAAAATTCAACCCCCAAGCCATACCTACATAGTACCCTGATAATAATCACCACCCCCAATAAGTAATACCGATAGGATATAATAATATTAAAACAGCAAAAAATTTCATGGCCTAAAATTCGCAAACTTCAAATTTGAAAAAGAAACAAACTCGCAAAAAAACTCTATCAAAATTCCTACAGAGTACAGACCACTAGCAGCAGATGTTGACGTGGTCTGTAGGAGTTGAAGCTTCCGGACGTTTCGCCCATGTCTTCGTTGGCTTTGTTGCAGCGTGAAGTTGAGGTGATGAAAGATTATGTTGATGACACTATGATGGACGTCATCTTCGTCACTTCACCTTCACGTTAAAGAAACCCATCGTAGACATAGGCGAATCGTCCGGAAGCTCGAGCTCTTATAGACCACGGCAACAGATCTCGGAAAGCAACTCTCCAGCATCAACAGCCGGCCGTGTAAAAAAATCCTACTCCTGAAAACTCCTTTATAAGTATTTTATTATCCGAAGAAAATAAAGGTTTTTCATTTTAATATTTGGATGATTTCTCTCGTGAACGTTGTTGTCGTGTGCAATCACACATTTTAGAATAAATACAAATTTATGCTTCTTAGTCCTCCACCGGGAATTGAATCCACTGCATTCCGAGTTTGAAGCGTTTACCATTAGACTACATACTCGTACACGCCAACATTTCTAGTGTGGATAGTTGTAATGGTAGAGGAAAACCGAGAAGTAAATTGACAGATACAAAATTTAAAATATCGAATAAATTGAATATTCTGATACATTAAACGAAGGATAAGTACTTATGCAGTATGTGAAAAGACGAACTTACAAGTGTTTGCTTGTGGGCGTGCATTAAAATAAATTAATCATTATGTCAATATCTTTATTTTCGCAACTTTAGATAAAGAAAAATAAATTAAAGTAACACTCTCCAGTCGTCTACGATTTCTAATGTCTTTGCAGTCATGTATCAGTTAGGTACTTCCATTGGCAATCCTATAATCTGAATTAATATTAATATAATAATTATTATGATTAATTAAACGTGAAAATATAAACGAAATATGACATTAAATTAATTGTTATTTTGTATTGTTTACTTTAATTATCTGAAAGGGTATGAAAGTTTATTTTTCATGCGTGTTCAATTTGAATAAAATAATATTTGCATGTAAAATATTGAAAACAGAAAGTATACACAAAATCATATTTTTCGAAACTGGAAGGAGTGTTTTTTTTTTTCATTAATATTAGGCAACCACTTTGCAAATCTTTTTGCATAATTTTGAATACTCACCACAAGATGTCCTCTTACTTAAACTAAGGTAAGAGTGAGGTCCATCCAGTGCTGTTGATTATGATGAAGTAAGGTTGTACTAAAAATGATATATTCACAACAATCCTTTCTCAATTAGACCTTATAAAAGAAAGGATATTTCTTTTGGAGAGATTGAGTAACTAAGGTTTTCACTCGGTCAATATCCATACTTTATGTATGTATAGCAGAGAAGCAAAGTTGAATTATATATGTAGCTGTAACTCTTTCATCTAGGTTTTCGCCACGGCTGGCTAGAGCCTGTATAGATTTGGATTCTTGTAAGAATTTAAATAGTTGTTGGCGATGATCTGTACATTTAAAGTAAAGTGGAACTGTCTTCTTCTTCTTGCTCCTCATCAGTATTGTCGGTGTTATAGCCGAGGGGGCCAAGTGGGCTGCTCTTTTTAGCGTATTTGAAATAGAATAACGTTGGTTCGATCCCCGCCTGGGTCATTTGACCATAACTTTGACCCGGGTTCAACAGACGTAGTTGGCTTATTATTAATTGAAAATTCATTATAAATAAACAATGATGAATTATTAATTGATGATATTTTGGTGGGTTTGGTGGTTTACACAGTGAAAGTCCATTGTATATTAATTGATGATATTAATACCTCTTTCTGGCATGGCAGAATAGGTTGGTTAATTGCATTCATCTTCACAAATCTATTTTTATATAAAAAAAAAAGATAGCAGACATCATGAAATGAAAAAGGACGGTTTATTTGGTGAGCGCTGTTTTCGCGTGAATCAGATAGACTATTGGTAATCGGTTATTGATAATCATAAGGCTGATGATTTTTTTAACCCAGCAAAGAGCACATTTGATTTTTTGTGTTTTCAATACTGCTGCACGAAAGAGGGATCTTGTGCTCCTTCAAAACTACTGCCTAAGACTCTTCAACAAGGATGTTGCATTTTGATCTTGGACTCATCGTCCCCTAATTATTCCCCGTATGATGAGATACAGGAGCCTATATTCTTCTCTTTACTAACTACTGATGTTAAAACTCGATGCTGATACAGACTATTATTTCATGAACGTTGGAAAACGGTGCGACAATATAACCGAATAATTTACACTTCCCTACGATATTAATTTATTATTATTATTATAATTATTGACGTCGCATGGTGTTTTCTCCCCCGCACAGCGGCCGTAGGTACCCACCAAAATTTATTATTTTAATAATGAAATCTATTCGGCCATATGTATCGAAATGCCTATTAATAACAGAGCCGGCCTTCGCTTCTATTATCGACTGCCTGCCATTTGTTCCAATGATCCACGGACATTTTTAATAGCCCATAATTTCATTTAACTTTTATTGAATTAACTGTAGAATATTACTATTATTTCTTTATACTTTGCTTCTGAAATTCTGTATTGAGGCATTACTGGGTTGCGAGATTCATTTAGCCTGTACGAAAAGCCGTCCAGAAATGGTTTAATCAGCCTTACAGCAACTATGTCTTGCTTGAGAATTGGCGTTTTCTTTAGCGACAACCAAGCTTGCACAGGGCTTAATTTAAAAAAAAAATAGCGCTAACCTAATAAACATTTTTAATAACAATAACGTCATAGTACTTTATGTTTAATATGTACAATTGGATGTTTTACTTTTTGTAAGTGTACTCGTATATCCACAAACTAATTGTAAGCTGTTTTTTTTTTCTGTTTTATTCTTTAATTGAATTTTTTTCCAAGTAATAAAATTAACTGAATAATGTTTAAATAACAAGAATATCTCAAATGATAGAATTAATTGATTAAAGACTTGTTCCTCTTATTTTCAGAAATGTATTTTCAAAGAATTTAAGACACAGTTTTCATACTTGCATTAAAAACATTAGGAGATAATTACGCTGAATGTTTGAATATTTTCAATGAAGACTAAATTATTTTGAGTTTGTCACATGTGGAATGTATATACGAGTACGTTACATCCGTAATGTAAACAAAAATACTTTATTTTAGTTTATACAAAGACAGTTTTTTCTCTCCCCCATGACGATGGCCCATAAAACGCTATATTTTTCTAACCACATGGCCGTCAGTATACTTAACATCTAAATATATGTTTATATTATCTTTTATTCTTTCATTGAAAAAAAATCAACGAGTCAGTTTCATAATATATTTTTTAAATTGTTGAAAAAATATATTGAGTTTATCACTATATCTAACATCTTGTTAATAAACTCAACTACAGTTATTTTTCTTCTGAATGAAGTTCGTACTTATAAAAATTTAAAGGCTATCTCTGACAGGAACAAGAATGATATGCTGTAGAGTGTAGATGAACACATGAAAGTGGGGTTGGTATTGTTGACCAAATGATTTATAAATGTACCTACCTAGTATTTTAATATGTTTGACATAAATATACTTATCATATTTTGTAGATTTTTCAAAATTTTCAATGCTTTGAAAGAATTAGGAGTATTTTTTTGGAGAATCATTTGTCATTTTAAAAGCTGTACTTATAACTTTTTATGCGGATTTTGCAACTAGGCATCTCAATTATTTATATTTAGATTGTTTCTTTGTCTTATAAGAGTGCTTAAGGCTGACCACCCGTACGATAAAAATAAGCTCACTTTTCAATGTCACCTCTGTTTCAGGGTGTATGATCATTTGAGATTTTTTTTTTTTTTGACACATGTGTACAATGTACATACAGAATAGACAAGTGAAGAATTGAAGCTTACTAGTGTCTGATTGTGGAAATAAAATAAATAATTATCCTATCTGCTATAAATCTAAGAACTTAGATTAAAGATCTTATAGTAACAGATTCATTTTCAAATTTTGATACATCGTTGTTGTTTACTAAATGGGCAGTTTGCAATTGACAGCATTAAAGAACACGGACTATATTGTTTTTGTAAAATGGTTTTTAAAGCTTCGTTAATTTTAAAGTAGGGTCAAACCTCAATATATCTATAGTTATGTTTTTTTTTTTATATCTACGTGCCTTTTGACTGCAGTTGATTTATTCCCTCGCCTTTGAAATAAAAGTCATAAAACGTTACTAATCCACTACAATGAAAATATCAAATAACAACTAAGTATCGACTTTTTTTGTATGATTTCTTGCAGTTTTTTTGTGTTTAAATAAAGTAAGAGAATAAGAAATAAATAACGGTTATTTAAATATGGGTAACTTACGCATTGGCATTGTTTTATTTCACAATTAAAAAAAAAAGTTTTTTTTTTTCCAATCAAACCTGAATTATTTGTTGATTGTATAAATGTTATTTATTGTATTTTTTATGGTTTGTGTATTAACACTGTGAAAATTCATGTTTTTTCGATTGTTATATAAATAAATAACACCTTATTAACTTTAAAACACTGTTTATATTTCACAAAAATATCATAAATTTAAAAAATTAATTAATTAAATTTTAGATTAACTACTAACGTTTTCGACCAATATGGTCATCCTCAGGTAGTAAATTTTTTTAACAGAGTTTAAAATAGTCAATATGTAAGTCAAATAGGTAAAATTAATTTAATTAATAAATAAGAATATAAAAAAGTCCAAAAATAAAATAAGTAATACATTAGGATAAATTATTGAAATAAGAGCTATTTTTTGAAAACAATAAATCTCACAAATCATACAAAATAAAATAATATAAAAATATAAAAATAAAACATTTCAAGCACACAATAAAAATCATACGATAGATAACAGCCATGGATATAATTAGAAAGAAGAAGAAGATAGTTCACCTGTCAAAAACTATATGTTAAAAGGGTTAAAAGAGAATTAAAACAAAGACAATTAGACAAACAAAATTGCAAAAGAACTAAAATGTATGTGGAGACATAAGTAAAGGAGAGACGGGAGGTTATTTATTGTGTTTGTTCCTGAGCTTAAAGGTTGGTATGCGGCTGACCACCCATGCTGTAGAAAATGGTTTACTTTTCCAATGTCTCCCCTGTTTCAGGGAAGGTCGGCAAGAGTTGCAGGGTGTATGCCCATTGGAGATTTGGGTTTTTATATTGTGGGTTCACATGCGACATGTGCAAGCGCAAACTTGTACGTGTCTGATGCGCTATTCTGCTCCCCCGACTTGTTTTGGACATGAATCGCCAGCTCAACGCCTTAAGGTCGTAAGGAATTTAAGAGAATAGCGCATCTGCTTGTGAGAATGCATATAATGTGAATCCACAATGTTACATATCTTTGCAACTTAGATTAGAGTAGAGTCTTTTAGAGGAAATCAAGTATTTCTTATTTTGGATTTGTTGAGGTACACTATAGGTACGGAGTGTAAAATCAAAAAACAAAAATTGAATTATTTTAATTTTAGACAAAAATAGATTATGATTATTTTCAAAATGATTTTTATTTTATTGCATCATTTTTCTAAATGCATAGACACGTTGAATTTATTTCCGAGATTTAAAATGACTTTTATAGCATGTAGGTAGAGGCATTTCATACACGCAAGTTTTCCTAGTATCATGATAAAACAATGATTGCATAAAACTTGTATTAACACTCAGTGTCTTCAGCTGGCATTCTTCGTTGACTTTAGATCACGAAGTAATCGACTTTAAATCATGTAAAGGCGCAGGGCGCAAGGCATTTCACGCCAGCCAATAACGAAGTACGGCAATAAGTGTCATTGTATTAATAAACCTTACCTCGGGGCTGTATGCACTCGCATCTTCACACGGCTACTGAAATAACTAATGAATATTTCAT
This sequence comes from Agapetus fuscipes, assembly GCA_951799405.1. Lineage (NCBI taxonomy): Eukaryota > Metazoa > Arthropoda > Insecta > Trichoptera > Glossosomatidae > Agapetus > Agapetus fuscipes. The sequence continues at coordinate 21,415,070 of OX637332.1, forward strand.
ACTATCCATCTCAAGTGTCAGTTGCACGTAGGCATAAGAAAATCCTGGCTTCATTGATGGATAAGGCTTTCAAAATTTTAATTCTCTTTTTTTATAGATGTTTTCTAGATTTTCATTTTATTAAAGATTTTAAATTATGATTACGGTCGTTAGACATTTTTTTTGGAATGAAAATAACGGATGTTTCTGACCGTGGAAAGAGAAGAACGATTTTCTCTACGTTTCGTCAGCATCATATCCGACGTCTTCAGGAGGCGTGTGTTTCTAAAGGGAAGAAACACGAACTGTTCGTGTTCAGTTCGTGTTTCTTCTCTGTAGAAGACACACGCCTCCTGAAGACATCGGATATGACTCTGACGAAACGTAGAGAAAATCGTTTTTCTCTTTCCACGGTCAGTAACATCCGTTTTAATTTTATTGTTTAGTGATTGTTTCTATTCCTTGACTTATAAGTTGGTATGAGACTATAAGATTATAAACAGCTTAATGTTATTCAGAGTAATAATAATCAAACTCGAGTTAAGGTGTGTATGCTTAGAAAACCAAAGATTTTAAATAACACAGCAAAAGATCAACTGTACCACTTTTCGAATGTATGTAGAATACGTGGGGGGATCGAGTAATTTTATCACTTTTTTGCCTCGATTGTCGTCAGTGTTTTTTTTTCAAGGCTACTAATTGTCTACTTGAATCGTCTACTTGAAATCAACTAAACTAGTCGTCTATTTGAAATCAGATAAACATAGATCGAAATCATGATTGGCATTTACATTTTGTATTACTAAAAAAGCACAACCATTTTTTATTGAATGTTTTTGTTTGAGCAACATAAAATTTAATGTATTAAATAAAATAAGATGTTAGTATTCTGGAAAAATGTAGGAAATGTTTACACAAATAAATAAAATATGGAATTTCAATAGAAACGAAAAATTAAATTTCAGTTATGTTTCATGCATTAAAAATCGATTACAGGTTAATATCCTCAGGTTAAGTTAATGTGCAAAGACATAAATATATTATATAACAAATCTTAGCTAAAAATCTTAAGTTGAATAGGTATTTAGAGTCGGCTTGTTAGTCCATGTTTTATATGCAGTGAGTGTAAGAAAAAAGTAAAACACCATTATTATTTTAGTGTGCTAGCATAATTATATTCTTTTATGACCATTTAAATGACAATAGGGAAAAGTGTATTACACTCGACTGGCGGCCACGTAGCTTTGATGGCAAACCAGAAATAACAAGAACTATGTATGTTTATGTTTAAAAACTAAGGTTTTTAAAAACAATTAAATCTAAAAATAAATGTAAAATGTTTATTTTGCATTACAATGCGGTAGCAACACTTTTAAGATTATTCCGCAAAAAAATTGCTACTATATCAATGCGGACATTAGAAGTATTTTTGAATAAAATAATCGCAATCGAATCGTTTCGTGAACTTCATAATAAAAAAGACAATTTAAAATCCGTTTCGTTGTGAAAAACAAAATTCATTTTATGTGTCAACTCATTTATGATGCAACAACATAAAATTTAATTGTTGAGTTAATGGGGTCAGCTTTTTTAGAAAATTTCTTGACGTGAGCAACACACACACATGCATGAGACTTAATAAAGATGGCACAAACACTACCAAACCATGGCATCATATTGTGCCTTCTTTGTTCTTTTAATTTGTTTCAATCAACGACAAACCTTTGGACTTTGGAGAGATGTTCTAAAATAGTCTTCACTTGGAATATTTACCTCGTTGATGATTAGAATTTAATGTGGACAGCTTGAATGTGCAGAAAACATCTTATCTAATAGCGAAATCCTCAATATTTTATTCCTCAGGCAACCAAGAAATGTTTGGTTTTTTATCATCTTACTTGACTTTTCTCAAGTAATACGAGTAAACGAGTATCGCAAACTAGAAACAAAATGTCAAAAATAATTACGTTATTAATAAATCATTAATTTTGTCTTAGTATAAAAAATAAAGCAAAATTTTGAATCTCAAAAATGAAAATCAATGTGTCAATGGTTGTCCACGCCCTTCAGCTCATTCTTCTTCTTTTTCTTTCTTTCTCCGTTTGTAATTTGTCGGCTCTCTTTCTGATCTCATTAGGTTTTGTTTAGATTCAACGTCGGGTCCGGGCCTCCCTATTGTAAAACGACTTCGTGGGAGGTGGTTAACAGTATAATATTACAACTTCAGTGTTTCTTCTCATATTTTACAAACGTGATCCGTCTGCTCAATAATATTTTAAAAGAGTTCACTTCGAAATAATGTATTGTGCAGAACAAAAAAAGAAAATTACTCATTATCCGTGTACAGTCCTAGTATTATAAAATAACACAAATAATGTATGTACTTGGAAGAATAAATATTTCAAAGGAATTTCAATATTAAAATTTGATAGCAGGATCACAGCACTAGTGAAAATGTATAATTTATTTAAAAAAATACAATATCACTTAATTTTGGGTGAGCAGTGACGTATCTTAATTTTTAATTTATATTCTCAACATATTTAATTTTATTCAGCTGTATTTTATTGCGAACAACTTTAGAAATCTTTTTATTATTTTTTAGCTTTACACCGGTTGATTTTTTTAATAATATTGTATTCTATATTGCAGTTATTACTTATTGACTACATTTTGATGTATATTTTATTCAATCTTTATGCTCATCAAGCGTTGTCCTCGAAATTTAAGTAATTTATTTTAATTCAAACCTGTTTGAAAGACGTCAAATATGACGGTCGATCACGGTATCACTTTTACGACAAGGATGCTAAATTTTAAATAGTGTCATCTTTTTGCGAATAAAAATGTTTTTTTTTTAATAACGGTTATTTTATTGAAATATTAGTCAAATTATTAATTAAATCAAAAGTAAAACCTATTTTGCATTCTTCACAACAAATTAATAATTTTGAGGCATACTTTTCAATGCATTATTGTAAACAATTGTTGATATTATATGTATTTCATTTTAAAGAAAACTTTATTCATGTGAAGTAAGATTTTTTTTTATATTGTCATAATTTGAAAAAAAAATTGGCATGTAAGTCTAATCTAATCTAATCTAAGTTGCAAGGATATGTTACATTGGAGATTCACATTACATGCATTCTCACAACCAGACACGTACAAGTTCGCGCTTGCACATGCCTCATGTGAACCTACAACATAAAAACCAAATCTCAAATGGACATACACCCTGCAACTCTTGCCGTCCTTCCCTGAGACAGGGGTGACATTGGCAAAGTGAACCATTTTTACAGCATGGGTGGTCAGCCGCATACCATGTAAACCATGTGTTTTCCAGGCTCAGCGGTGCCTCAGCTATTTGATGACTTTAGTTTATTACCATGAATCACCGACCTCCTTATAACTCTACCTTAGTATTATCTGATATCGCAAAAACATAAAGGTTCTTCTAATATACCTACGTAATATACCTACGTACAAGCCCGGAGCTCAGGTTCGAATCCCACCGAGAGTGCCAGAAAAGATTTTCCATTTCGGTGTTCATTTCAAACCCAAAATAAAATATCAGCAAGAATGACTCAGACTTCATAAGAAATAAGTACCTACCTCCTTGGAAGCTGGAAAATCCCAACTTTAACTGAAGTGTTTGGTGTAAGGCCAGCCCGGTAACCTGTAAAAATAAATAGGTTTCACTCGCCACATGCAATCCCTTTGAAGAAAACGCGTACACTTTATGTATAACTTAGTAGCGTTTCTCTTTAGCATTATATTTATGTACTGTTTAATATAGCAGACTTTTTGCTCTTTTAAAAGCTTTCTTATCTGAATCTTTATACACAAAAAAAACCTATACTACTCATTAAACTTTTTTTTATTTCTTAGAAACTTTCATTTTAGTCTCAGCAATCTCATTAACATATTCCTTAGATAAAATAAAAAAAAAAAACTAAATTCGTTAAACTCTCGTTTCAGTAGTTTTATTTTATTTTATAAAAATAAAACCTCAAATTAAAGTTTGTCAAAAGTTTTTCTCGATAGCGCGTCTATGGAGTTGACGTAGAGAGTGTGTGTGTGTAGCTGTCTCAGAAGTATGGCGATAAATGTTTTCTATTGTAATGGGGCGATACACTCTCGGGAGGTTGGATCAACAGGTTGCTGGAGGATCAGACAGTCCGCCCGGTTCAAGGACCTGCCAAATGTGTCCCGCTCTCCCTGGAGCGACACTGGCAATTCTTACGTCATGTTGGGTACTAAAATCGTAACTGCATCGATTTACATGAAGATAATTTATTTCATCATGATGTATTCAAGTGAAATTGATATCGACTCGAAGGTTAAAAGGCATATGCGACATTTTGGTCAAAAATGACCTATGAATGCTATCCTACTTGAAATTTTCCACTCTTTCTAATGCGCTAACTCCCAAAGCTCTACGATGATTTTTTGTTGTTTTTTATGCCCAAGTAAACAACTGCGTTTTCGAAGTATGGTTTTGGTGTAACCGTATTGGGCTTTTATGTTCACATGCAGCATGTGAAATCGCGAACTTATACGTGTATGCTTATGGGAATGCATTTAATATGAACCTTAAATGCAACATATATTTGCAACGAAGATTAGATTAGATCTTTCTAACATAGATTATAAGTTTCTTCGAACAGCAATCCCATACAAGACTGACGTTAGCTCGCCGAGGAAAAAGTTCCAATTCAAAAAATGTTCCTAGTCCTTAATTAAAATAACAAAAGAGTTCTGTTTCTTGGATTTTACACAACCAAATGGCCCTTTTCATCATGAATGAGATATTTCTTAAGGGAATGCTTCATTGCTACCTTGAAAATGACAAAGATTCCGAACTTAATCGTTGCCGGATTTCACCAAATGCTCTTAAATTTTAACAGTAACATTCGCTATCATTTAATACATAAACGATGCAAGAATCTTTTTTTTTCTATGAAAATTTTGCTTTATTCCATGCAATTGTACCTTTTGATAGTAACAGTTAAAATCCTACTAAGTTTAAATTCCACTAAAGCAAAACTCAATCTGAGTCTGGCTTAAGTTATCACACTTTAGGGATACACAATCTCACAGGAGGCTCTTAGGCTCTTGATGTTGACAAGAAAATAATCATCAGAACATTATTATTAATATTGATGTATTTTTTTTAAGTGAATGTAAAAAAATACTCAAATATTTGAAAGTAAATATTTAAATACAAAAGTGTTTTTAAAAATGTGCTATTAGTTCAACAGTGAAAAACAAACAATTTTTTTTATTTTTTTTTATTCCAAATTGTGTTTTTTTTAATGAAAACATTGATGTTAAAATAATATACGAGGTAGGTCTCATGATGGAGAAATTAAGTAATCTTTGTTAAAATGATCAAGTGGGTACTTTAATTTATTTGTATCTCGTTGAAACGGAAGTTCTTTATTTGCACACGGGTACGCCCGCAACTTGAATAAATAGTTACCCAATTAAACAAAAATATATTAAAATTTAGCTCACTTAACTATCACTGTTATGTGGGCTCGCTGTGTTTGCTACACATGTACCTAATAACATTGACAGTTATGAATTATGATATATACGAACATAAAAAGTTGTATAATGCGAAGTAAGTTTTTTATTTTTATTATTTTAGGGGATTAACACTTAAAAGCTAAAATACTATTCTATCATTGACCAATCTTTTTTTAATTTTAATATCGCATAAGTCATAACAAAAAACACATCTTAAATTCTCTTTGTTTTAGACGATTTTTTGTTAGATCGGTCCAAATTAAAAAAAATAAAGGCGTGTTTTTTTAAGCCACCCAAAAGTATTTTTGGAACAACGCCTCAAATTAATATCTTTAGTAGGGAGTATAATTTAAAATTTAATCAGTTATAAATATTATTTTTGTGATTATATATGTGATATATGATTTTGTGATATTATATTTGTGAAATTAAAACAGTGTTTAAAAGTTAAAAAGTGTTGTTTTATTGAATAACAAACTAAAAAACTTATAATATCTTTAAATTTAAAATAAATGTGACAAATATGAAACCAAAATAATGTCATCTCGAACCATTAAACTGGGCTTGCTTTAATGATTTTGTTTAAAAAGGTGTAAGTGCTGATATTATAAGCCTTATTTTATTAGTTGCGTAATATGTGGAATAACAAAAATAATAATAATGTGTACCGGTCGAAAGTTCAGTTGGTAGAGTGCTTGCATTCCATGCCGAGAGCTCAGGTTCGAGTCCCACCGAGGGTGTCAGAAATTATTTCCCGTGTCGGTGTTCATTTCAAACTCCAAAATAAATAACCAGCAAGGCTTACTCCACCTTCACAAGAAAGCGAGAGTTGGGAAACCCCCGTTTCAACTGCAGTGGTTGGCGTAAGGCCGGCCACCTTACCTGTAAAAATAAATAAGTGCAACTCGCCAAATGCAAAACCCTTCGGGAATAACGCTTCAAAAAGTTACACTGTATGTGTGGCTTAGTTGCGTTTTTTGCGTCCCCTTTGCGTCGTAGGAAAAATTTAAATAATCCATGTTTTGTAAACTGTCAAAGTAGTGCTATTTATTCTAGACTTCAATTACCTTGCACGAAGCGTTGTAAGCTCCGCCACCGTTCGTCTCGCTCGGTCTCACGGGTAGACCCACCCTTGTCGGGTCGCTGCTCCTCAAACCCAACCCTGGCCTTGGGGATCGTATTCTACATTTCCCAGCCCCGCAATCTGCCGCTACCTACCCACCTACCTACCCTCATACATCTGCGCTCTATCTATAGGCCATACAAACAAATAACGCCCATATTATACTCGTTTAGATTCGTGATAAAAATCTGTGAACGCGGAGTTGAATTTCTTCTTTTTTTTGCAATTTTTTTTCCATAGATGTGTTGTCTTTTTAATGTAAAGATTAACAGTCGACTCTATAATTTTGCATTGCCTTATCACGGAAAATTAAAGAACTTTAGATTAAAACACTTATGAATCTAAATAAATGTGAGCTTAATATACTTTTATACTTGTTTTTTTTCACTGACTTAGTTTAAATCAATATAGTTATTAGATTTTAAGTTAATAATTATAATCTATAATCTATAATCTATAATCTAAGTTGCAAGGATATATTCATTTAAAGCTCTCAGATGTATGCCCACAAACCAACAAGTGTAGTTCGCGCTTACAAATGCTGAATGTGTACTTACAAATAAAATCCAAACCTCAAATGAACATAAGCCCCACAACTTTTGCCGACCTTCCCTGAAACAGGGGTGACATTGGCAAAGTGAACCATTTTTTACAGTATGGGTGGTCAGCCTCATACCAACCTATAAGTCAAGGAATGTCAAGTAATAATTAATGTAAAAAAAAGCATCTGTTTATTTTGAACACAATGCGCCATCCGAAAAAAGAAAAAATATCATTTTTTTCAAGTGGTGCAGTATTTTGTAAAGCTTTTCTATTTATACACCAAAGTGCGAGTATTGATGGTATTAAACAGCTGATTCATATCAGCTGTCACCCCCTGTAACTATGTAATTCAGTGCTATTTTCATAGGGCTCTATTAAAACGTGTTTTTCGCGGTCAGACATGGCCCTCAGCGCTCAAGTATTTTGTGAATGAATACTATGAATGAAGCTCTATCACATAGAGTTCTCAGCCATGTTATTAGATGCACCGCAGTTTGTATGCACAATATTATTCGTAACTATTTAAAAGAATGCTTGATTTTGTCTTTCCGGGCTTTGACTGTGGTCCATAGTTTTGTTCTTCTTTTTTTCTTCTTCTTGAGACTTTTTGATGAAGAAAAAAGAAGATTAAAATTATGGACCACGGTCAAAGTCCGGAAAGACAAAATCAAGCATTTTAATTCGGCCGTGAAAGCCTAAAAACATTTATATTTAAAAATGAGAAAGGGGTATTAAAAAACAGCGAATATGATATCTATAAACTATTTTAGATAAAAATGGGTTTTCACAAACTGTATACGGCGTTAAATTAAGGATCTTAAGGGTGATTGAGAGGTCAGCGCGCCCAACTTTGATGACCGAAATAACCCATATTTTGAATGGTGAGGTAGTATTTTTTCTCCAGTTTAAATTAACACATAAAATTAGGTATTTTTTTCCATAAAAAACCGATTCAAAATAATTTTATCTACGGAGATACCTTAAATGGAGATTTCCACTGTTCTTATGAATAAATCCTAACTTTTTTTTATTTCAAAACATTCATTTTGATTAGTTTTATTTTATCTACTTGTTAGTTGTTTTTTTTTACTTTTCATTGATTTTTTATGACTATTTAAACAGTACCCAAATTTTGCATACGATATTGTAGCTAAATTCGTCTTTTAATGGTTTATTTTCCTTTTAGGATTTGAAGTGATATTTTTTATGTTTTCAATGCATTGCTTGTTTTATTTTTTCTCCTCTAATTTATAATTTATAATGGAAAAATAAAGATTTTCATACTAAAAATGGTCCAGTCTTTGGCGCCACGGAATCCTGCGGCGGTCTCGCGAACTGAGCTTAAAATTTTAAATCATCTTCGTTTTTGACCAAAAAATTAGGCGACCGAAATTTAGTGTAACGGAGTTCAAGCGTTTACGTTAAAACTGAACCAAACAGGCACAAAAATGCATGAAAACCAAAACGTCAGCTCGAGATGCTGTTAAAGATTCGATACATTTTTCGCATGCGGTCTATTTCCTATAGTTACGAGAATTTAATACTTCGGGTATATCGTACTCGGATATCTTCGTATATTGACGGAAATGCACGAGAGAGAAATGTTGTGTATGTATAATTGTATATACATAAACGCTGTAGTATGGTACGTATATATACAGATATGCCACTAGGTTTGCAAAGCTTCACTATCTGTTGGAAGAAATTGTACGGAGAGCTGCACACGACTTTATAGAAATAGTTAATTTGAATTCCAAAGCGAAATTCATTTATCTGGAAGGAATTCTGCTGGCCAGCCTGTTTTGTTGAAATGATATGATTTTTTGAACCCAGCGTAGAGCAATTTGATTTTTTTTTGTGCTCCACCGGGAATCGAAGTCACAACCATCAGAGTATAGGTCATAAGCGTTAACCACTAGACTGTAGATCGGCCATTGTATGCTCATAGGCATTCAGGCCGTTATTTTAGTCTAGTGATTGACGCTACGGACGAGATTTCAACTGGTGCAAGACAACTCAGTTCCGTCGAAATCTAACATAAATGTCATGAGTACGTGGCTAAGCTACACATAAAGCATAACTTCTAGCCGCGTTATCCTCGAAGGGCTACGCATGTGGCGAAGGAACCTATTTATATTTTTAGAATGATTTATAGGTTAGGGGGCCGGCCTCACGCCAACCACTTCAGTTGAAAGGAAGGTTTACCAGCTCCCGGGACTGGTACTAATTTATTGTGAAGGCTGAGTACACCTCGACGGTATTTTATTTTGGGTTAGAAATAAACACCGAACCGGGAATCATTTCTGACACCCTCGGTGGGATTCGAACCCGAGCTCTCATCATGCAATGCAAGCACTTTATACACCAACTGAGCTATCGACTTGATACAATACGAGTACTTTATAACAGTACTTTCAGAGTGTTTTGAATCGGACATGTAAAACAAAAAGTCACACTATATTAGCATATTCAGTAAGTAGCTCCTTGACTCATAGGTTGGTATGAGGCTGACCACCCGTGCTGTAAAAATCGGTTCCCTTTTGCCAATGCCACACCTTTTCAGGGAACGGCGGCAGGAGTTGCAAGGTTTATGTTCATGTGAGGTTTTGCTTATTTGTATGCACACATGCAGAATGTGTAGGCGCGAACCTACATGTGCCTGTCTGTGGGCATGCATTTAATATGAGCCTTAAATGTTAACATATCTTTGCAGCTTAGATTATAGGTTATAGATAGTTACAATACATCAATGCAATACATTGATTGAGCTAAAACCGCGCATCCGCGACGTGCAATTTATGCAGCATTCATTGATGGCAGCATTTCAAGTCAAAACCTTCTAGTGACAACATCTCGTAAGTATCGACAGATCTGCAGTATCTACAATACAAAACAAAAGTAAGTATATTTATCTCATTTCTGATGACTTATGTTGTTATTTTGGCTATTTAGCTATTTTGTTAATTAATAATAATATATAATATTGGGATGATTTAATTGGTGAGCGCTGTTTTTGTGTGTATCACACATTGGTATCACACCTCAAGAGCCCTCTGCGAGCTTGGTCGTCGCTGTAGAAAGCGCCAATTCTCAAGCAAGACCCAGTTGTTGTAAGGTTGGATGGACCTTTCAGTGACCGAAGAGCACATTTGGAAATATAAATGGTATATGTTTTGTGCTCCGCCGGGATTCGAATCCACAACCTTCCATTTACGAGTCCGAAGTGTTGCCACTGGACTACGGACCGGTCCAAGATGCCAACGACACGCGGTGTACCTGAGCGGTAACCCATCTAAGTACTATCCGCGCCCAATGTTGCTTAATTGATTTATTAAAACGGTAGAAGTAGATTTGTTATTCCGAAAATGTCTATGTTTTTATTTATTTATAGTTTATTAGATTTATTATATTATATGAACTTCAAACCAGTGGGGTAAGTATATGCTTAGAATATATTCCATCATTTAGTTTAATTATTGGAAGAAAAGTATTCATTACGCATCCACGGTATATTATTATACTATACAGGCATAATATAATACTTAGATGCGTTGCTCTCGTCGTACCCGAGTAAAGTCCAGTAGCACACACACTTATAGGCTACATACCTACTCAACACATACTCACGCCCTCACAAGTATTCGTAACATTCCCTGTAAAGTAATCTGAAACCTTTTTTCATTTTTTAAATAAATAACATTTTGGATATGAAGACGAAAATGAAAGTAAACGAGTACATACTTAATCTTCAATCAGAAAGGTCATATAAAAAAGTAGGTATTAAAGTTCATTCACAGCGGTTTCCAAACTGAAGGGGGGGAGGGGGGGCGCCTCTCATGGGAGGCGCAAGGTATGGCTAGGGGGGGCGCCAAAAATATTAGTATGAAATTTAAAAATAAAACGCGAAAAGGGAGGCGCGAATTTTTTTTTGAGGGAGCTAACTTCAAAAGACGTGACTACTCCATCCCCGTCGACAGGAATTTTATGGACAAGATGAAGGAGATGAAGGGAGTCACGAAAAAAAGAGCTGTTTTGGGGAGGCATGGTAGCATAAAGTTTGGAAACCATTGTTCTAATACGCAAACTTTTGATTCTTATCTAATATAATGCAAACCAAAATCTCTTAACTCAATGTATTGAGGACTGAAGTATGTAGGTATACAATTAAATGAAACCTATACAATCACCTTGGACCGGTCCGTAGTCCGTAGTGGCAACACTTCGGACTCGTAAATGGAAGGTTGTGGATTCGGATCCCGGCGGAGCACAAAAAATATACCATTTATATTTCGAATGTGCTCTTCGCTGAGTTGAAAAATTCATACACCTTTACCAAAGACCGGTCACTGAAAGGTCCACCCAACCTTACAACAACTGGGTCTGGCTTGAGAATTGGCGCTTTCTACAGCGACGACCAAGCTCGCAGAGGGCTCTTGAGGTGTGATACACACAAAAACAGCTCTCACCAAATAAATCATCCTAATATTATTTTATTATGCAATTAAGTGAAACAATATTCTGGCACAATAATGCGATTTATTGCATTATGTGCATATGTTTAACAAAAAATCATACTATTGATGATGATAAATTTTTCTCCTGTCAAAAAAAATTACGTTTGATATTTAGTTTCTAATGATTTAATTAAAGAATTCTGTTTTCATTCTTATGTTTAATAACAGCATGGTCAAAATCATAGCAAAAAAGAAAGTACGAGTACCAAAGCAGGGGAGGTGGCGTCTTAAAAACCTTGAGATGGCATGGGAAAAGAAACGCCTGCTTTTGTATGTACAAAATTGTATTATTAAATTATTTCAATTTTTTCAAAAATAATTTGTATTCCTCGTTTTATTCTCAGACTATTTTGTTTTTAATATTTTTTTAGCCAATCACAAAGGGAAACATATACTGGTGAGGCACTTATAGAAGAAATATCATTTAATGATGATAAATGTATCTCCGATGATGAAATCTTCTATAATGATGCTTTCATTTTGAGACCACCGGTTCTCAAGACATACCAAAATACCAGAATATCCAGAGTCATAATAAAAGAAGAGCTTGTATGAAGAAGGTTATGACTCTGGAGGAAATGAAAGAAGTATGTAAGGATAGAAAGAAATGGCGGTTGATCTGTAATGTTGGCGGCTAGGGTTTGTTTAAGTGAAATTGGTTTTATGTTTTAGTTTTTTTTTATGTCCATGTTTATATTATTATTTATTGATTTAAAAAATGTAATTTGTGATTTTTGTTCCTTGACTTATAGGTTGGTATGCGGCTGACCACCCATACTATAAAAAATGGTTCACTTTGCCAATGTCACCCCTGTTTCAGGGAAGGACGGCAAGAGTTGCAGGACTTATGTTCATTTAAGATTGGGTTTTTATAATGTAGGTCCACATGCGGCATGTGTTAGCGTGATATTATACATGTCTGCTTGTGGGAATGCATTTAATATAAATCTTAAATGATATATTATATATCCTTGCAGCTAGGATTAGATTAGATTAGTCCACATGCAGCATGCTTAAACGTGATTATTATTCGTGCCTGCTTGTGAAAATGCAAATAATGTGAAGCTTGAATGTAATAAATCTTTGCAACTTAGATTAACATTGATACTAAGCGACTCAAAACCTAGAATAAGTAAAACAAATCTCAGTGCTATATTTGTTGGGTATTTTATTTACACTATTACTTAAAAATGTCATGGCTGTAACCTAAATTATCCTGAATTACCGGATAAATAATATTATTCCAAAATCCGTTTCTGTATCCATGTCCTATATTTTAGATCGATAACATCCCTGTCATTCCATGTTTGTGTTTTTATTAATTCGTAGACAAATCAACAAATAAAATGTACACCACACAATCGTATGAAAAAGAATTATTATGCGCTTGATAACCACAATCTATAATCTAAGTTGAAAAGCTATGTTAACATTTAAGATTTATATAAAGTGCATTTCACAAACAGACACTTGTAAGTTCGCACTTACAAATGCTGATGTGTATTTACAAATTGAAACCAAAACCTAAAATTAACATAAGCCCTGCAACTTTTGCTAACTTTCCCTGACACAGGGGTGACATTGGTAGATTCAACCATTTCTTACAGTATGGGTGGTCAGCCTTATACTAACTTATAATTCAAGATAGAAAATGAGACCTAAATATAATGAAAATATTTTTTATGGCCAAATTTGTTTTAATACACTGGTTCTCTACCACTGAGACCTACACTTCAATAATTTATAAAAAATGGTGAGGAACAGCGGAACGCACTGGTAAATTAAAATATTATGTGCTCTGCACACAAATCCGTGTTTGTATTCAAGATGCAATAAATTGTTATAGTTTGTTTACAACACTATAATTATGTGTGCTGAATCTTTTATCTGAATATACAGTAAACACAACCATGGCGTTGTACAATAATTATATAAAAAGTAAAACGCTCTCAAGGAGCGTTGTGTTACTTTCTATACATTTTTGTGAAAAATGAAATGTGTAACAAATAATAAATTAATTTATTTCGAAATAAAGTAAATACTTTTATTTAAAAAATGTACAACTTATTGCTTTTAATGAAAGTCAGGATTTTTTTGATATATTATAAAAAAGAAACACAAAATGGCTAAGAAAAGTTTCTAAGCCCTACCGGTGAATTCTAAAAGCGTTTACCTAACCATAGCGTTTATCCAAAAGTTTATAAAAACTAAATCGCTGGGGAGTAACGCCATCTAATCATGATGAGTCAAAGTTATTTGACATAAAATTACGATTTTAGTTTCATAAAACAATTAAAGAGGTTCTTTAGTCCCGATATTAATAATCTTCTTAAGCTCTCGTATAACCTTAAAAAGCTGGTGAACTCTTCGCATTTTGAGAAGTTAATTTACTTGCATCCACTAGCAATCGGATTGTTTCATGCTTTGTCGATATGTAAAGTATGTGAAGTTGCACTCTGCACAATCTGTTTCAATGCGAAACTTTATTTTTTATTAAATACTTACTAATAACTGTTGTCGCTACTTCCTCACTGTGCCTCAAAAAAAAGGAACAACTCGATACAAAATAATTTACATTTCATCCCTACGCACCATCATAGGTTTACTTGCTTGCAATTTTCCTCTAATATTTGGTATCTTTTCGCAGGTTTGTACAAAAAGAAAAATAGTTAAAGTATTCGAAAAGAGATTCACCTTTCCTTGATTTGAGATTGGTATAAGGCTGACCAACCATACTGTAAAAAATGGCTCACTTTTTCAATGTCACCCCTGTTCCAGAGAAGGTCGGCAAAAGTTGCAGGGTTTATGTTCATTTGAGGTTTGAATTTTAATTTGTAAGTACACGCTCAGCAATTGTAAGCGCAAACACACGTGTTTGTTTGTGGGCATGCATTTGATATGAGCTTTGAATGTCAATATATCTTTGCAACTTAAGTTATAGATTAAAGATAGAAGTCAATAACATCAATAGCAATAGGAATGTTTAATGACTCCAATTTTTCCTTTGAAGTCGGTTTAAAAAGTAGTATAGAAGTTTCTTTATAGAAAAACAGAATAGATATTCGAAAAGTGATTCTCCACCGTTCATTGAATTTGTCCAGCGGCTGTGGTCACTCGTAGTGTAAGTATATTATTTTCTACCCGACCTGACAGCCACATTTACTACGAGGCAAGAAGAGAGCAAGCCGTTTGAGCAGAGTGGACTTGCTTCCTAGACAATTGCCCGGCAAGGATGCCCCAGTTTAGTTGCGGATGCTGCACTTTACCGGCCGTCCGTGTATAACCGCTCCTCTAATTGCGCCAGAAGAAGATGCGAGCTGATCACATGTGATATAAGTACTACAAGAAACACTAATATGTAACTATTAGTTACAAACTAGCACACGACAGGCAAGACGTATGATTTTTTGGACTACATTAATAAGCTACTCATTTAGTGTAACTTATTGCCGCGTTATCCCTGAATGGGTCGCATTTGGCGAGTGAACCTATTTATTTTTACAGGTAAGAGGGCCGGCCTTAGGTACACCAACCATTTCAGTACCTAAAGTGGGTGTTTCCTAGCTCCCGAGGGGGCTGGTACTCATTTCTTGTGAAAGTGAGTAAACCTTGCCGGTTTTTTTTATTTAAGGTTTGTGATAAACACCGAAACGGGAAATCATTCCTGACACCCTCGGCGGGATTCGAACCCAAGCTCTCGGCATAGAATGCAAGCACTCAAAAAACTGAGCTATCTACCGGACAAATGAAATTGATAAGAATAAATGTGTATTTTTTTGGTTATGAATTAGGTACACGTGAAGAAACCTTAGCAAGCTATGTGTTTGATGTCAGCCAAGGGCTTGTAGCTGTAAAGCCGGATAAAATTTTACGATGATAATGTAATTTTTTTTACAGTCAAATATGTTGATCAATGCTTAAATTGCAAGTATATTTTTAGAATTTACATATATATGAGAGTTCTAAACTTGAGCATTCCTTGACTTGTAGGTTAGTATGAGGCTGACCACCCATCACTCTCTTCACTCACTCTTCAGTGCTGAAAATTATGTTTATTTTTGGACTAAGATACAAAGAATACTTCAAGTAATGTTTTTTTTTTGCCATGAAATTCTAGAGCGCATTAATGAGGCATCTGTAATTTAAATGTCATTATTTTAAAAATAACAATTTGTCCAAGTTCGTGCTTTTTTTTGCATTGTAAACAAAATATCCAGACCTTGCCGATTCTTCAAGTTACATTTTATACGATTACATTAATATTATTTGCAATGGAGTCGAATTTCCGGTACGCAGACGAGAACACGACACTGTATTACTACAATTACAATATCCTTAATTATTATTGATTTGATGATTTGTTTTATTTGCGAGCAGTGGATTCGCACACGCCACGGTGCAACTCATTCAGGTCGCGCATTCACTCCAAAGGGAAGACTTAATAAAATATAAAGCAGGGTTGCTGAAAATTGTCATGTTCTTATAAGTTTATAACGGTGTTCCAACATTTCAAGAGATCACAACATCACAGATCTCGGTGAGAAGGATCGATAGCAATCAGAAACGAAATACTACAAATATTATAATTTTTTATCACCTGATGATGACTACGAAGTAGTCGAAAACGTTTGTTTCCTTTATATAAATAATAAAAAAAGTGAAAATAAAACAGATTTTTTAATAACTAAATAAAGAAATACTATTTAGTTAGCAACCTGGAATTGCAACGGAACACTTATTCCCTTGTCGTTTTTGTTTCGACGTTATTATAACCGACAGGAGATTTATAATCTAATTTAAAAACATATGTAAGCAATAAAATTATATATTTTTTAAGGAATCCTATTCGGGTGACTCCCTAGATTTCAGAGACTTTAGGGGTCTATGACACTTGTTTTTATTGTGTCGCAGATGTGTTGGTGATGTGGCAGTTGATGTTCTGCGTTGCGTTGGCTTTTTTTGCAGACACTGAAAGGAAATGACGATTGATATTGGTTCGGAATAGGGCAAGGTTAAATTGAGGTGGAAACACAGATACTGGTTACTCATTCCTAAACTAAAGATACCTGTTTATGTTTGATTAAGATAACTGTTGTTTGCAATATTTGCTTGGCCTATTAGGTGGTTCTTAGCCTCCCTGATCACCCGCAGCCACCGCTGTCTGTCCAACGCTTCTCTCCTATAGTTACGAATGGCAGACTGCCACTACTCCGAGCAGCCACCTTGATCTGAGTCTTCCCACTGACCTGGTAAAACGAATAAGTACTTAGTAATCGATATGAAAAGTCATGGATTAAACATTTTATTAGAGGTAACTTCTAATGGTAAATGAACTTACATATTTGTAGTGTTCTCTCTCGTTGAAAATTGGAAAAAGGTGTATTTATCAGAGAAACCCTTGTTCACTAATTAAGTCACCTATTCAGTTTTACCTTTAACTCCTTTAAGGTATCGATATACTGTACTACTTACTGTAATTTTAACACATTTTTTTGGTCTACAAGTGGCAGCCCTAACTTATCGCTAAAAGGGTGTGTGCCCACGTGAAATCATAAAGGCAAGGGCAACCACAAAAAAACTAAATACAACATGATATTAGTACGATTCCAAAATGCGGACCACCTGTATTCATTATTGAATTATTTTCGCCACAAAAACCATAATTGCTACCTTCTGGCTTACGTATGGTGTTTTCAACAACGGAATTTGTTCAATTTAAATTGTTTCAGTTATATTTTAAGTTATTGTCATCAAAATATAGCCATGTGTAATGCTTTAAGAGACAACTAACGCTATTAAGCCACAGTGTAACTATTCTTACAGGTAAGTGGGCCGGCCTTACGCCAACCACTAAGCTGGGGCGTTTCCCAGCTCCCGAGGGGGCTGGTACACATTTCTTGTGAAGGCTTAGTAAACTTGTCGGTGTTTTATTTTGAGTTTAAAATATTGTAAATTTGAGTTTGAAATGAATATACACCGAAACGGGAAATCATTTCTGACACCCTCGGTGGGATTTGAACCCGAGCTCTCGGCATCGAATGCAAGCACTCTTCCAACTGAGCTATCGACTGCATATGGAATGGTGGCTCATATTCCTTTACCGAAGACCGGCCACCAAAGGTCCTTGTAGCCTTACAGCAACTGGGTCTTGCTTGAGAATATGCGCTTTATAGACTTAAAGCGATTCACGTAAAAACAGCGCTCACCAAAGATATCATCCTAATATTATTATTATTCCTATAAACAAATTTATCTTAAAAAAGGAATAAAAAATAAATTATAATATTATACCCAGCTAAATTCCATTTCACAACCATTATAATGGTATCACAGGCTTCAATCTTTTGATGATGCGGATTGTATCCAATTATTAAGCAATTAATTTACTTTTTTCTTACTTATTAAACAAAAATATACTACACCTATTTAGATATTGATAAAATAATAAAAATGACTTCAAGCCAATGATTATGGCTATCCAAAAATGACTCTTATTGCTTTTAGTAGCGTCATAATTTTCAGTCGATTTTACGGCTTACCATAAGGGTTGAAATCGCGGCGAGCCGAATGCGTAGACGCTTTAAATTATACGGAGAAGTAAAAAAAAAAACTACCGCAATTTTTTATGGCACCTATTATTTATTTTATTCCCCTATTAATGTTACAAAGTATTCGTGTTTTATTTCAGTGCGAATAAAAAATACATTTTACCAGCGTCTACCTGAATTTCATAATATTATTAACAATTTACGATTTAACTTACACACCAAACAATGTGTAATCTGCAATTCTACAAAAAAATATCGCTTTACGAACAATTCTCTCGACCAATAAGTTGGAAAATGAAAAATATGTTTCCAGAAAAAAAAAACACTAATCTCCAGATATAGCGCAACTTTTTACTGCTGTGTCCCCGAAAAGATCTAAAGTAAGACCTATTAACTTTTACGGGTAAAGGGGCCAGCCTTACCACAAGCACTTTAGTTAAAGTGAAGGCTTCCCAGCTTCTGAAAGAACTGGTCCTCATTTCTTGTGAAATCTCAGTAAAACTTGCTTGTATCTTTTTTTGGGTTTGAAATATAGACCGAAACGGGAAACCATTTCTGACACCTCCGGTGGGGATAAAACTACAGCCCCTGATATGAAATGCGAGCATTCTACCAACAGAGCTATCGATCCGACAAGAAAGAAAATATTACATAATACAGTAAATATTGAATTAAGTTAGGAAAATCCATGCAGGGATTGTCGGTATTGACGTAACAAAATAATCTAGTATAAAATCCACATCGATAAAATCTGTCATTGTTTTTTTCAAATGATGGTCGACTCACCGATAATTCTTTTTATTACCGGTGCATAAGGTAAATTCCTTGACTTATAGGTTGGTATGAGGCTGACCGCCCATACTGTAAAAATGGTTCACTTTGCCAATGTCGCCCCAGTTTCAGGGAATTTCGGCAAGAGTTGCAGGGCTTATGTTCATTTGAGGCTTGGATTTTATTTGTAAGACACAATGAGCATTTGTAAGCGTGAACTACACGTGTTTGTTTGTGGGCATACATCTGAGAGCTTTGAATGAATATATCCTTGCAACTTAGATTATAGATTATAGACAATATCATGCTTGTAATATAACATATTTTTTCTACTCCCATTTGGTAATTTACTAATTACAAAACGGCTAACGCAATCACAATGCCAAACATTTCTACACCCGTTGCATAATGTTACATTATGCAACCGGTAACCGTGTTAAAATGAACATGTGCGCATGCGCATTGTCAGAATTGGAACCATTTTTTAATTTCAAATGTCAACCTTGTATGGGGGTATGAAGACCTGTCAATCCAAGATGGCCGCAAGCGATCAGCTGATTAGGCTTGATACAATATTAGTGATATTCGGTAGGTAGGAATTACCGTGGTGATGAGACTTTCAGCCCTGTTCAGATGAAAATAAATAAGTATATTTTATGTGTAGAGTCAAATAAAAATTGTTAATAGTGCTAAAATTTATCGAATTTATTTATCGGATTGCTCCAAATAAAGCTTTCCTTTTTTCAATGGAAAATAAAAGGCTTGAAAGGAAAACAATACAAAAAATTTCACCGCAAAAAATAAACAAACTCAAAAAGTTACTTGGTTAATAGATGAGTTTGAGGTTGATCACCTATGCTGTACAAATTTGGTTCACCTGCCAATACAACTGCAGGGCATATGTTTATTTGAGTTTTGGGTTTGAATGTTTAAGCTTATATGCAGGATGTAAAAGCGCGACCTTATACATATGTGTCGGCTTGTGGGCATGAATTCAATATGAAACCTAAATATAATTTATTTTTACAACTTAGGTTAGATTAGATAATCGAAGGGAATGATAAATCACACGTTTTGACAAAGGTAAGGTTTTAATTACTTCAAATGGACGAGTACATTATAATGACTATTATTCACTATTTTGTTAATTCTCTCATGGTCGTAGAAAAAGTATTGTATGCCACTGCACGTAATTAGTCTTTGTAACACTCGTGCTTTCTATTGTGCCATTCGGCTGCGCCTCATGGCACAAACTAGCACTTGTGTTAAAAAGACTATCATTACTTGGCAGTGGCATAAATAACTATTTTTTATCCTTTATAAATTTTTTGAGTTGTATGTACTCGTATAAGGTCAATCCCAAATTATTCTTAACAAAGTACCGTACCTGCAATTAAATACATTTTACTTCAATTCTTAATCAATGAGTTTTATCAAAAGGTTTACTCAGTAATTGCATTACGCGTTTAGGAAAGGCGGTAAAAGTGAATTTGAGATTGATATGTTCATGTTTCAATTTTAAATATAACAAATAGTAAACATACTTAACATCTGTCTTTCTGAGTATGTATTGGAAATGTTAATAAATACATCTTTAAAAATATCTTAACAAATACACACGTAAAATATTGTCAAAATAGGTATTTACTTTTCAAAGAAGACTTACATGAATAATAAAAACACATTTTCACATTAAGAATAGGTAGATGCCTAAATTACCTGTGTAAGTATAACCTATTATGTACCAAAATACTAAATTGTCCAACATTCTCAAAGTTTAATATGGAAACCACAATACAAACGTATAAAGTGTATACAAGTATGCAGTTAAATATACCGGCTTCATAAATATTCTTTTCGAATCGTATAATATAAATTTAATAATAGATGTTTCGAGTCGTTTCGAGTTCGTATTTCGTTGTACCTATCCCCCCCCTTACCTACGTAAAACATTCAAATAAAATAATAACTTTTTTCTTTAATGGCCGGCAATAAAAAGTAATTGTTTCCTTTCCCATTTTAAAATAAAAGAAAGAAAAGCGTATCTATCTATACTTTTTATCAGTTTATTAGGTATAGAGGCACTGCCTAAATACCATGATGTATAGGCACTAGCTCACCTGAATACTAGAAATGTGTACCTATTGATGTCGTGATTTCTTACTTCTTACCCAGTACTTTTCGTTAATTTATTTAATTTCTTGTTTTCGACGTTTTGAAAATAAATCTTCTTGTTCAAATACCTACATTAAATCATTTTTTGAGTGTTACCTGATAATTATGTATGTTTATTTTAATACTCTTTTTTTATACCTTTAATTAGTACTTCAGGTAATTTTGGATGATCAGCCTTCCTCTATACATATGTATGTAGTTAACATGGATATTTGTTTCGACAGAATATATTTCGACTCGTAGAAAAGAATTCTAGAATAGATATGTAACGTCAAACATCAATACGGTCGTTTTGAAAATGAAGGCTAGTGTCAGGTATGTACCTTCTGCTCTTCCACGATTATCAAATTTATGGTTCAGGTGTCACTGCACCCACGAAACAGCGCTATGCACGTATACATAAATTACTTTAGATGTATAATAAGCGCATTATTACCATTTTGCGTTTACCCATTTTATACATACTTACAAATTTGGAGTGATTGTATTACAATTTTTAACAATATGTTTAAGTTATTCTCTCTTTCTCTGATATTTTTGGTTTTCTCTTACAAATATCATTGAACAGTTGTATTACTAGATACACTGTTTTGAACGATTTTTCTCATTTTACTCCAAAGTAATCATTTTGTGTAGACTCGGTGATTATTTTATTAACTCAAATCAGATCAGTAATTAACTCAAATAATATTAGAGGTTATTCAAGAGAACTCTATTCAGTTCTATTCTATATTGTATGTATGTAACCGAAATGTCGTTGACCGGAAAGTTGTGTGGATGAACTGTCGTGTGCACGATTTGTCCGTGAACGAGTTGTCTTTGATCGATTTTTCGTGACACGGCGGCACAGTGTTGCGTATACGAAGAAATCAGATTTTATTTCTTCTATAAAATACTTTTCATTTCCTACTACAAGAATGTGATACACTTTTGGTTTGATTTCTATTGTTTTTTCTCTCACTTTAAATTCGTATCTCTTTAGTTAGTGTGATAGTAATATTCTCGAGAATCGGTTTGGTTTTAGGACTCGTATAGCCGCAAGGTAATACATCCGTCTCTCCGGCCTTAAACAATAATAAAGATTGAACAATATTATGCCTCTATAAATCAATCGTTTATTTCTTGATGGGCTATATCTGGGATATCTCGATATCATCAATTAAACTATTATGATCTGCCGAGATACATCTGATAATGAAATGTATATGTGAATTATTTGAGAATACAAAATTATGTATTTGGATTTTTGTTCCCACGTATGAGGCGATAATATGCATAAGCTTGATTTATGGATGCGAAAAGGAGGGTACTTATGTAATTAGCAACTATAAAAGTCCTTAGTAAATGATGTATCCAATACCCTGAGAGTTGCGAGTTAACATGTTTATGTAAGTAAATCGATTTTTGAATGCATACAAACGCAACTAAGCTGCACGTTTACAGCCATATATTACCGCGTTGTTTCCAAAGGGGTCGCATGTATCGAGTGTAACCTATTTATTTTCTCAGAGAAGGTGGCCAGGCTTACGCTTACCACTTCAATTTAAATAAGTGTTTCTCTTCTCCTGAAAGGCAGTTTATCAGCTATAATATATTTTAATAGCGTTGGTGAGATTGAAAAACGCTAATTTTGATAAATATTACTCAATAAAGAAAATTTGAACCACTTTTCTTACAATAAAGTGAGGGGTCCGCGTTTTTTTTCTGAAAATCAATAAATTCTACGTGCTGTTTAAAATCCACGTGATATTTTAGTAGTTCACCCGATAGATCAATGGTTAAAGCATTTCCATAGAATCTAGTAGGTGTTGGATTCGAAACCTATAGACGTAAGAAATACTTTCGGGTTTTTCTGGAATCGTGTCTTACTTCCGACAAAGTTGTTCATCGTTATTTGTTCAATAAGGAGGAAGATTACCAGCATTTTAAAATAAAAATGTCTTATTTTTTCTCATAACAAAGATTTTGAATATTTTTGCGAAAAATGACGAATATTTTTAACTATTGATTGAATTTAAAAAATATATTTTTGTTGAATAAAAGCATATTATAATAAGTACCTATACCTACGCAGAGAGACTCTTCAAATAAAAAATAATTACTCCTCTGAATCGAATCAACCGGCCAAGTTTGTTAATTTATATTTCTCATTAAACATTTTTTTCATTTCAAACAGTGAAATATTAATATTTTTTTCATTAACTCTCTTGTTATATTTCATCAAAGAACTTCGCTATCAAGTATTGTAATTAGTTGCAGGCATGCTTTAATTACAAGTTTTCTTTTGAGCAGTTAAATATAATAATGACCGGCCAAAGTAATTTCAGAAAGAACCGCATTTTCTTTCTGCCTCGCCTTCGAAAATATCCTTCCACCGAGTATTATTTAAAATTCCAATTGTATAATATATTTTATTCATTCAAATTATAATTGCTTCTTTGTTTTCCATTTCCTTTTTATTTAATCGTTTCTTACCGTCGACTTATATTTTGTTTCTTTTGTAACCGGCATTCCTTTTATACAAGTAATCCTGTGTATTAGTACCTATAAACGAGTTTATTCATAATTTGAAGGTAAATAAATTTACTTTTTCATTAGAAGGGAAAACATTTTAATTTCCTTAAAAGCGTTTGAATTAATTCCATGAATTATTTTACACCAAATATAAAGTAGCCTTCGTTTTTTTTATGAAAAACCTTGAATAATGTATCTATTTAGTTATTGATGGTAAACATTTCGTTATTATATACTATATCATACCGTTTCATATCCAAATAAAGCTTTTAAGTTAAGTCTTTAAGATAAGTTACAATGTTATTATAACCTATAAAATTATTATTCAATTAACAACAGACACGAGCAGTTTCGCGCTTAAAGATAATAATAATAATAATAATCATAAGCACAGAATTTATATAGCGCCTTTTATGACAATGTGTCACTACAAAGGCGCTTGTCCATATGATTGGACGAAGAGGTGAGTCTTGATGCTACATGATTATGTCTATAATCTTTAATCCAAGTTGCAAAGATATTTTACATTAAAGGTTCATATTGCATGCATTCTCATAAGCAGACACGAATAAGTTCGCGCTTACACATGCCGCGTAGGTATAGACCTACAAAATAAATAAAACAAGGGTGACATTGGCAAAGTGAAATATTTTTACAGAATGGGTGGTCAGCCTCATACCAACCTATAAGT
Organism: Agapetus fuscipes; assembly: GCA_951799405.1. Lineage (NCBI taxonomy): Eukaryota > Metazoa > Arthropoda > Insecta > Trichoptera > Glossosomatidae > Agapetus > Agapetus fuscipes. The sequence goes on from OX637332.1 coordinate 21,439,463, forward strand.
CAAGGAATGCTTACAAGTGTGCTTTCGATTTGCCAATGCTACAGAAGTCCTTAAGAAGAATAAGTGTGTAAATCGTTTCTAACTCAAATCAACCTCCCGCGTTTGCTAAGCAGTCGCTACGAACATTGTGGCATCGTTCAAACTTGGGTTGCCAGAATATAATAAGTATTTTTTGTCTAGACATTGTCTAATCAAAAGATTCTAAGACGATAGAGGTTGCTGATGGCTGATGTTGGCGGAGGCCATGGTTCGATATGGACTGTAGTGCCATTGAAGAAGAAGAAGGAGTTTTATGAAAGCTACATATTTTGCGTTTTTCTGCTTACCACTCATTCCTAAATGAGTATAGTATTTGCGTGTAGATCTTTTTAGTTTCACAGATAAGGAGGCCATCGCTACTCATTTAGATTGAAAAGTCTATTCCCTCTTCTTAAAATGGCAGCTTCTTATTTCCGAGTTGACTTTAGATTCGGGATGACTAATCTTGGTAAGATTGGGACTAGAAGAAAACGCCGAGAAATTATACCTGATAATCAAGAAATTGAACACCAGACTTGCTGTTGTTGGTATACGGCTGACCACCCATGCTGTAGAAAATGGTTCACTTTGCCAATGTCACCCCTTTTTCAGGGAAGGTCGTCAGGAGTTGCAGGGTGTACCTATGTCCATTTGAGATTTGGTTTTTATGTTGAAGGTTCACATTCGGCATGTGCACATACGTGTCTGCTTGTGAAAATGCATGTAATGTGAATCCCCAATGTTACATATATTTGCAACTTAGATTAGAATAGACTTCTAAAACAAAAAGCGGACATTCTGCTTATTAAGCTGTCTACCGTATCTAATGATGTAAAAATATATTAATAAACCTGCGAAAAAATTCTGCTGAAATTTTGAATGTAGACAGATATTTCAGTCTCCGAGTATATTTTTTCTGAATATCGCCCAGCTAGCAGGTATAATTTAGCCGAAATACTTTGTTTTGCGAGATCTTTTGTACTTTTTACGCGAAAAGTAGAAAATGAATATTTCACACTTAATTACGTTTTACGATTTCGAGAATTTAAATAAAAGAAATATGATTAAAATAAATAATATAACTTTTTTCCCCTGAACGAAATGATATTATAATACAGAACGACTGGAATATAAATTGCATTATTTTGCGTTTCTTTGTTTCTTATTCTTATTTTTTTAATTCGCTTAAAATGGAAATATTATTTCGACGTTATTTCAATTTCATAAAGAGTAATCAACTTTGATTTAACATATTGTAATGTATTTCTTTTTTAATATCTAGCGTTTTTTTCTTTAATTTATTTTACAAATGAGTATAATAAATTATTTTCAGATAATTTTATAAAAAATATTATAATCATGGAAACAAAAGACCTCAAATATTTTTTTGAATAAAATTAAACCATTTTCACAATTTTAACAAGCTAGAAATCATCTAAAAATATAAATATTACTGGATATGATGATCCGACAACTAGAAATACAAAAGTTTTCGAAAAAAAAAAAAAACAATGAATTATTTTCTTGGGGTTATAGGTCGTGACCCATGTTTTGTCACTAGGACAAACGTTTCACCGCTTACTGTGTACGATATCTTCAGAGTTTTGAGTGTTCTCAGTAACATTAGTCCCTATGGCAAATCACGAATAACTCAGTCCTATGGATTAAGTTGGTCATAATAGCCTCTTGAAACCAGTACAAAAAAAATAAATATATAGATTTAAACCTAAAACAAGCACTTTGGATTGCTCCTAAAAGTGTTAATATATATATTTTTAATGTACATCTACAATCAAATAAAAGTTGCAAAGATTTTTTGACATTCTATAATCTAAGTACCAAGGATATATTCATTCAAAGCTCTCAGATGTATGCCCACAAACAAACACGTGTAGTTCGCGCTTACAAATGCTGATTGTGTACTTACAAATAAAATCCAAACCTCAAATGAACATAAGCCCTGCAACTCTTGCCGACATTCCCTGAAACAGGGGTGACATTGGCAAAGTGAACCATTTTTACAGTATGGGTGGTCAGCCTCATACCAACCTATAAGTCAAGGAAAGGTTCATATTTAATGCAAGCCGACAAGCAGAAACGTGTCAGTTTGCTCTGTATGCGTACCAACAAAATAAACCAAACTTCACATTAACATAAACCTTCCAACTCCTACCGCCTTTCACTGAAACTGGGTTGGCATTGGCAAAAGTGAACTTAGTTTTTACTCCATGGGGGTGTCAGCCTGATACCAACCTATTAGTCAACGAACTCATATTACAGATGAACAACAGTTAGGTTAAGTTGAACCATTTTTTACAGAACCTATAGACTGTAAGCTTCATATCTTCCTATAAGTTAACCCTTTCAACCCTATTGGGATAATGCGTCCCAGAACACATTTGAAAAAATCTGTTGGGCGTTCTACTTAACATTTTCCAATAGAATTTGAAGCGTTCAGTAGTTTATGGACTTGGCTATCATCTGTGACTCACTTCACACACATTTAGTGGATTGTTTGAGCGGGAAACGCTATCGGCACAAGACCTGGCAAAATTGTTAAAAGTTGTTTTTGAGTTTATTGGTGAACATTATCACGAAAGTACAATTTTTATCACTTATTTTTATTATTTTGTTGTCATGGAAGTGCTGTGTTTGAAAATTGATGTGAATTATTGCTTATTTTCAAAAATATTTGGTGATTTTGTTGATTGGGATTATACGTCCCATTAGGGTTGTTGGACACAGAATTTTGGTAACATATATCCCAACAGTGTTTCATGGCATGGAGTTTGCGGAAAAATTAGTGGAATTCGGTAAAGAAAAATCGGCTATAAAAAAAAGAGGCCCTTCAGTTACAGCCAAAAGGTTACGGGATGTTGGAGATTACTTGCCTCTGAAGTTGTACCAGAGACGAAGGTGTGTCAGGTGTGCCAAGAATAAATGTGGGAAACCAAAAGACAAGAGGACTAATTTTGTGTGCAAAAGCTGTGGAATAGCTCTTTGTTTCAACTGTTTCGGTCCTTATCATTCTTAGGTAGTATAATATAACGACTGTAATTTACTTTAGCGTAGTTTGTATGCTATTATTTTGTAATAATTGCTCATTTTGTCCCATTTTGTCAAGTCCATAAAACACGGCTGGGACGTATTATCCCAGGCCATAAAAGGAAATTGGAAAATAGGAAAAATTTTAATGCATAATTTTTAACTTAATTGAATTGGAAAGATTAAATCCTGATAGTTAAAAAGCTATAAAATTCATCAGCCTAAAGTCGGGTTGAAAGGGTTGGAAAAAAATAATAACATACAATTTAGAACACGCGGCAAAAAATGAAATAAATCTATAAAATACCTACACACTGCATAACAATTAAAATAAAAACTTTAAAGTCAAATCAACTGAATATAATAAAAAAGACCAACGATAAACGCTGCTCCAATACTACTAAATAGAAAAAATCAAATGCTCATACAATTATTCATTTATTTCCCCCACTTTTCATCGTTTGTACCCCTTCCCCCTACCTTCCGTCTGATACTACTTTTTAATAATATGGGTGTAAGTACCTTTTTAATTTGTACCCCGCGTGGTGCCCACCAACAAGATCAGACTCCAAGTATAAATCTTTAATGTTTAACTCAAGCATAGCGTTTACTAAAAAAATGTATCGAAATAAAAACAGCGTCTCTGATGGGTGTTTTAGTCTACGTGCTTTTTTTTGTAAACGCTACGTTTGAGTTTACACGTAAACTTTAATGCTTGAGGTACAGATTCCCATTGATGCCGATCGCAGTCCTAAGTGATTCTACCTGCACATGTTAGAGGGGGACAGCGATGGAATACAAGTAAAGGTAAGAGTGAGACAAAGCTAGCTGTGCCGGCTCGTACAAATAACACCATCACACGCTGCCAGTTTTTTAGTAGCCAGTTGATACAAATGGTTCAAGTCGAAAATTTTGGAGGGAAAGTGGCGATTTTTAAGTCATACAAGCGGGGTCCAAGATTACGACAATTAAAGTGCAAGGTTTGTTAAAGCGTTCGATGCACCAAGTTTTAACTTGTAAGAAGTTTAAGGGAGTAAGGAAGTCATCAAATTTTGTATTTTTAGACTTCACTAATATTAAATATCACTAATATATAATTAAAGTGCTAGGTTTGCTAAAGCGTTCGATACACCAAGTTTTAACTTGTAAGAAGTTTAAGGGAGTAAGGAAGTCATCAAATTTTGTATTTTTAGACTTCACTAATATTAAATATCACTAATATATAATTAAAGTGCAAGGTTTGTTAAAGCGTTCGATGCACCAAGTTTTAACTTGTCAGAAGTTTAAGGGAGATAGGAAGTCATCAAATTTTGTATTTTTAGACTTCACTAATATTAAATATCACTAATATATAATTAAAGTGCAAGGTTTGTTAAAGCGTTCGATGCACCAAGTTTTAACTTGTCAGAAGTTTAAGGGAGATAGGAAGTCATCAAATTTTGTATTTTTAGACTTCACTAATATTAAATATCACTAATATATAATTAAAGTGCTAGGTTTGCTAAAGCGTTCGATACACCAAGTTTTAACTTGTAAGAAGTTTAAGGGAGTAAGGAAGTCATCAAATTTTGTATTTTTAGACTTCACTAATATTAAATATCACTAATATATAATTAAAGTGCAAGGTTTGTTAAAGCGTTCGATGCACCAAGTTTTAACTTGTCAGAAGTTTAAGGGAGATAGGAAGTCATCAAATTTTGTATTTTTAGACTTCACTAATATTAAATATCACTAATATATAATTAAAGTGCTAGGTTTGCTAAAGCGTTCGATACACCAAGTTTTAACTTGTCAGAAGTTTAAGGGAGTAAGGAAGTCATCAAATTTTGTGTATTTACACTTCACTAATAAAAGGTTTTAGAAGTAAAACACCGGTTCAATTCTTTAAATCCGGTCGATAGGTTAGTTGTTAGAACGTTTCAAAGCTAGATTTCCACCAAGTGTGTCGGAAATGATTATCTTTTAAAATATATTTTTTCAAAAGCAAAGTACCGTCAAGATTAACTCAGCCTTCATTAGAAATGAGAATCCATTTCAATTGTTTGAAGTTAGACCGGTACCCTTGCTTGTGAAAGTAAATAGGTTTCTCTCGTCACATACGACTCCATCGGGGACAACGCGATTAGAAGTTGCATTACCTGTAATAACTTGAAATTAAAATTGAGTTTTGATTAAAAGGACACGCAATGCGACAGGTAGGAGGAAGAGTACCTTTAAAATATATTGATCTTTCAATATAATATTCGATAGATTTCAATAAATAGAGAGAAATAGGGAAAAATATTGATAAACATTGCTGCAAGCCAATCATAGGTTTGAAACAGAAGAAAGGGAGAGTTTTTCTTTAAACAAATTAATTCCTCAAAAAGAAATTGTTTTTTTCTTAATGGAAAGGACGCATAATCAAATCGGTCGTTATTGAATAAATTTTACTCGCCCTATAACCAAGCACAATTTCTTTTGATTTTTTCAATCATTTAAAAATATTTTCACAAAGTAAATACCTCATCAATTAATGATATTTGAAATGTGTTTGCCTTTACCCGGTGCACTTGCCCGTAATGTACTCGTTTCTTGGCTGGTCTGAACGGGCCTACAGGGAGGAGAGCACCCGTGCTTCTAAGTAATTACTTTTTATTAATAAATATTAATAGATGTACTAGACCGCGCGCGCTGAGCGGATGTCGATACTTTGCTTGCAAATTTAAATGGACGCTGATTAGAGTACCCGGCGCATTTTAATGGCGCCCCTTCCCCGCCTGGACACTTCGTCACCTCCTTCGGGAGCTTCTGTTAAAGGAGAGACCCGTAGCTAAGTATAACACATCACGTGTAAACTTAACCTACCGAAATGTGTGGCAAATTAAACGCTCACAAGAGGCGTTTAATCTCTTCTTTAAATTTCCATCACCCTAGTTAAAACTTAAAATGTTTTAGTTTAGATAATGTACTCATGTAGGAGAACACATTACGTTTAAACTTAACCATACCTAAATGTATGGAAAATTGAACGCTCGCAAGAAGCTCTGATTAAGTTTCTATAGTTTCAGTCAAAACTTAAAATGTTATAGTTTGGGTTGTGTACTCAGGTAGGACACATTACGTTTAAACATAGCCATAGCGTTTATCAAAATGTATAAAAACGTAAATGCACTCAAGAGGCTCTGATTGAGTATCTACAGTTCCAGTTGAAAGGTAAATTTGCATACTCAGTGTACTCATATTGGACATAAAACATTTAAACTGAACTTTATCAAAAGCGATGTAAACTTAAATTCTCACAAGGTACCTACTCAAGTAGAATACTACCTTTTTTAAATATTTCAATAATTGAAATGGTAAAACATGGTTTTATTTCACTTTATTTCAATCAACTTAATTCAATCAACTTTTAGTTCACTTTATTTCAATATGATCAACACTAAAAAATATAATAGAATACTGCCTGTTTATATACAAAATAAACCAAACTTATCATGAACATAATCCTTGCAAATCCTGCTGCCCTTCTCTGAAACTGGGGTAGCATTGGCAGAGGTAGCAAGTACAGCATAGAAGGTCCGTCTCATGCCAGCCTATAATTCGAGGAGCATGTTTTATGATTTGTTGAATTATCAGATCAGTCTTAAAACCGTGTAAACACTTTCAGTTTTATTCACTTACAGCAAATCCTTAGCTCAGCCGCCACCTAACGTGAATTTTCCATACAAAAAAAACAATGATCCATATACCAGCTACGGATCAAACGTGTTTTGAATAGCCCTGTTTGTTTTTAATATTGCAACTAATATTCTTACAGAGGCGTTATTTTAGTTTCCGTATATGTTTTAATAAACGCTATGGTTGAGTTCATACGTCATCTAGATATCATAATCAGTGATGGCTTGAAGAAAGGCTTGCGGCTTGCTTGTCCAGACATTAACAACGTCAATCATCTGTATTGATTATTTAATAAAGAAAATTAAAAGTACTCAATCGAATTATATACAATTTGGATAAGGTATTTCATAGGATTGAATACTGCAGCGAGGACATCAAAGGCAAGGATGAATAAAAATCGAATACATAAAATCGAACGGATTTATGTATGTTTGTCCTGTATGGACTCCTAAACTACTGAACAGATTGCGATAACACTTACATGAGTAGTTCTTTGCATGCCAACTTAGTCTTCTGGATAAAAAAAACTGAAGCAGTAAAGGAAATGAGACCAGAAATATGCTTAAACTATTTTCAGTTTATGACAGGGAAATTTTTAGACTAAAAAAAGTGTGAAAGGACAAAACACAGTGGAGACACATGTGCGGAGATACTGGCCACTGAAAATTAAAACACCAACCAGACGAGCCACCACAAGGGGTGGCAGCATACAGTTAGTATTATATGAAAAAAAAATTTTTTTTTTTTTGTTCATTCGGAATAACGTAATTAGGTAGGTACTTATTGTTTTTGATGCATGCAAGTATTGCATAAGATTAGTCATAATCTTTGTTTATTTTATGGAAATACTACGCAGGTCTTTTGTAGGGATTCATTGCAATAATGGTAAAAACGAGTTGTAGTTCTCGACTAAGTTGGTATGAGGTTGACCCACCATGCTATGAAAACTTTGATCACTTTTGTCAATGCCAACCTTGTTATAGGAAAATGCAGCATTAGTTGCAACATGCACCTACGTACATTTGAGGTTTGGTTTATTTTGTATGTTAACATGCAGCATGTGTAAGCGCGAACTTCAATGTGCCTGCTTGTGATCATTCATAAAATACGAGCCTTAAATACCAATGTGTCTTTGCTACTTAGATTAAAGACTATAGTGTTATCAAAAATGAAAAATATTTTTGAAGTATTTTTTTTAATATAAAGTTTTTTTTGGACTTTAATACAGTTAGCATATCATCCATGTTCATCCCATTTTTGCCCGTAAAATGATCTCAAAATATAAATAAAATAATGCCACTTATAGCAACAAAGTCACGTTTTTATTATTTATATGTAATTGAACCAATTAAAAAATGCATTTTTATATTTTTACCGATTTGTCACGTACCTGTAACGTCACACCAGAAAAGCTAATTTTCTGCATCGTTTTCCAACTTCACATTACTTTCGAATGTTGTCACATTTAATTAATACGACTTCCTCATACCCCTCATTAGGCATCGCCCATAAGGTCATATTTCCTTTCCAGAAATACTTTCATTGTTTACATTTTATCATAATAACACACTGCCGGCTCGGATTATAAGTGCAAGCGATTCTGGATCATATTGCAGTTTCAAGTAGCGGGATATTGATACTGAGCAAATTTATGTGTGATAAATCCAATTATGCAAGCTTCAAATTCTCTGCCATAAGCATTTCATTTGTATTTTAATGTACCTGCATTTTTTTTTTAATTCACATTGTAACTGTAACAAAATATTGTTGTTTGAAAGGAACAAATTTATATAATGACATCCCCCAGTGTTTTTTGGCTTATCGACAATTTGATTCAAAGATGACATTTCAATGACATTGTCTTACGAATCACATTCTAGACCAGGGGTCGGCAACCTTTTGTTGTAAAAGGGCCAAAAATAGACAATCTGAGCTCAAAAAAAAAGTGAAGCTCGATAATGTGAGAATTGCTTTCAATATTAAAAAAACAAAAAAAACAGTGTTCCTAGAACACATTGGTCCCGTACGCATACCAACATTGCTCATGTAAAATTACCACTGATGGGCATAAGACAAACAATAACCAAAGGGACGATGAAGCACTTTGATTTTGTGGGAATCACAACTCTATCAGGATTATTCACTACACATATAATCCAAAATTGATGGATGGATCATGGTTTTTCCGTTTGGAAAATTCAGGTTAAGTGGCGGTTGAGCCATGGATTTTCTGTGTGTGAATAACACGGTATGGTATCATTCGCTAGAATTGGAGGTAAACAGGGGAAAAACAGTAATTCGAGCACGAATCATTTACTAAGCGGCTTGATTATGGCTGAATTCATCCCTTGGTATTTTCGAAAATTAAATAAAATTAAACCATTTCTATAGGGCTGGAAGTCTCATCGCCAAGGTAATTCTTACTTATCGAATATCTGTAATATTTGTATGAAGACTAATCAGCTGTTCACTTGCGGCCATCTTGGATTGACAGGTCTTCATAAAAATATTACCGATATTCGGTAGGTAAGAATTACCGTGGTGATGAGACTTCCAGCCTAGGTCTTCGAATTTATCATGAGTTATCACAATATTCAAACATTAGTCTGCAATTTATCAATAAATATATTTTCACATCTGTGTACTTAGAATATTAGTATTTTTACTTGTTTATTATTCCTTACTTATGGGTTGGTATGAAGCCGACCACCCTTACAGTACAAATTGGTTCACTTCACCAATGTTTCAGGAAGGGTCAGCAAAAGTTGCAGGGTTTTTGTTCATTTGAAGTTTAGATTTTAAAATTGTGGTCATGCATTTTATATGAATTTTAAATCTAAATATATCTTTGCAACTTAGATTAATATAGTTGATGATACATTACCTGTATCGAGCTTCTGAAAAATCATTAAAAAACTCCTATCCTTGCAGATTTTTGATTTTTTAACATAGCCGTAGACTCATATCATTTTTTTACATTCGCTCCTTATAAAGTTTAAAATCTAAACTCTCACATTGTCACGAATTTTATCATGAAATTATATTTCTCGTTGCCTTCCATATTATTTTCCATTGATGTATTCTATTCACCTAACAAATTAAAACTAAAAACAAATAACCAAAAGAAATGCTAATTAAAAATCTCGTACGTAACGCCATTGTTTAAAAGAGAATAACAAAATTACAATTTATTCAATTTTTAATTATCAATTATGTGTATCCAATGAGGGCTGTCCTTGTAAAAGTAAATAGGTTGTAGGTACGTATTATTTTTGTTCGTACCGGCGGTGCATAATTATAACAATTAAAGTCGAATACAAAAACAAATACGCCGACTCATGTTTTCGTTTATTCAAAAGTAATCAACGCAGAACAAAAAAAAAGCATTTGTACATTTTGAAACTTTTGAATTAATAGTTAAGAAAAGTTTTAATTGGTGCCCACTTCTTTTTCCGGCCACACGAGACGCAGCCGGTCGCTAAGTGCATACAAACTACACATTTTAATTACTATTATTACACTTTTCCCCAAATATATTTCAACGACATTCCAGAACTATATTTAACATCAAAATTATTCAATCAACTAAATTATGTTTTTTCATTCGCAAAAATCTACGCTTCCTCAAAATAAGAGTGCATACAAAATAAAATAAAATGCACAACATATCTATAATCTAAGATGAAAAGATATTGTACTACATTGACGTTTCATATCACATGCATTCTCTCAAGCTGACGCGTATAATTTCGCGCATACGCATTCCTCATGTGGACCTTCCAAACTAAAAAAAAAACAATCTTGAATAAAGACAATATGTCTTGCAACTCTTGCCGACCTTCCATGAAACAGAGGTAACATTTACAAAGTGAACAATTCTTTACAGGGTGGGGGTTCACCCACATACCAAACTATAAGTCAATAATGTATCAAATATGGATGAAATCTGTAAAATGCTGGTGGCCAGGGCTAGGGTTTCTCAAGTTTTCCAAATTTTTGTAAATTTTAAATTAGAATTTTGTATTTTGTATTTGATTTTAATGTTTATCCATTCGTTTATGTCCAAAATGTTATTTGTTGTGTATATTCCTTGACTTATAGGTTGGTATGCGGCTGACCACCCATGCTGTAGAAAATGTTTCACTTTGCCAATGTCACCCCTGTTTCAGGGAAGGTCGGTAGGAGTTGCAGGGTGTATGTCCATTTGAGATTTGGTTTTTATGTTGTATGTTCACATGCGGCATGTGAGAATGCATGTAATGTGAATCCTCAATGTTACATATCTTTGCAACTAAGATTAGATTAGATTAGACATGATCAGCATAAAGATGGCTGTTGTAGTACGCATCCAGAAATGTTGGTTGTTGCGATTGTAATGATGCTGATGATACTTAAACGAAATCATTTGAAATCAACTGTCTACGTTTTGTTCACAAAATGATCACAAAAACTTATCAAAATAGTAATATATACCAACAAATTTATGCAGGCCGTACCACTTACAAGAGGTTTTTTATAAGTAGGTACGTGTGTATTTCTTTGTAATATGTTAGTTAAATATTTGTTGCAATGGTGTAGCATGTATCTATGTAAATAGTTAGGTATATTTGTTACAATGTTGTAGCATGTATCTATGTAAATAGTTAGGTATATTTGTTACAATGGTGTAGCATGTATCTATGTAAATAGTTAGGTATATTTGTTACAATGGTGTAGCATGTATCTATGTAAATAGTTAGGTATATTTGTTACAATGGTGTAGCATGTATCTATGTAAATAGTTAGGTATATTTGTTACAATGGTGTAGCATGTATCTATGTAAATAGTTAGGTATATTTGTTACAATGGTGTAGCATGTATCTATGTAAATAGTTAGGTATATTTGTTACAATGGTGTAGCATGTATCTATGTAAATAGTTAGGTATATTTGTTACAATGGTGTAGCATGTATCTATGTAAATAGTTAGGTATATTTGTTACAATGGTGTAGCATGTATCTATGTAAATAGTTAGGTATATTTGTTACAATGGTGTAGCATGTATCTATGTAAATAGTTAGGTATATTTGTTACAATGGTGTAGCATGTATCTATGTAAATAGTTAGGTATATTTGTTACAATGGTGTAGCATGTATCTATGTAAATAGTTAGGTATATTTGTTACAATGGTGTAGCATGTATCTATGTAAATAGTTAGGTATATTTGTTACAATGGTGTAGCATGTATCTATGTAAATAGTTAGGTATATTTGTTACAATGGTGTAGCATGTATCTATGTAAATAGTTAGGTATATTTTAAACCAACCTGTTATCAAATGATACCTACCTTAATATTATTCCAATAAGAATAGACAATATCTATTTCATGTTATAGAAATATATGAGGTAACAATAAATGATAATTGATTTGGACTTGAACATTGATCTCGTAGTTCATTGTATGTGTACCTATGTACATTTTTTTATCAATGTAGAAATTACATACATTACGTATTATAATTATTATTGTAATATAAACATAATCAATTCAAGAAATTTTCATTATTCAATTCAAGGTTATTCCTAGTTACCTACTAACACTCGATTACCATACGTATATTATTTTCAAGTTTATTTTTCCTTTTGAATATGGATCACTTTTTTGGAAGCGTAATTTTTACACTTGGCGGCAATCATAAATTAAAAAATGACATTTTATTTATGGTGACAAAACTATTCCCTATTATCTAAGCAGAAAAAATATGGGTGGAACTCATTTTTTTTAGATTCCCTGCAACTTTTGCCACAATAGCCTTAAACAGATGTGATATTGGCAAAATGAACCAGTTTTTTCATTGCGGATGGTAAGCCTCTCACCCAGCTTTAAGTCAAGGAATAAAATTGATTACAAACATTCACCCTTACAAAAACAAAATCTGTCAGTTATTTTTAAATTTTCCAATTATTTTACGTAATTACAAAGGCATTATTTATAAATTTATAAGGAAAATTGTTTTAAAGCATTCATTTTATATTTCCTTGATAATTGGGGTATAAAAAAGTATTTATGGATTTCAAACAATATATTATGATTTCAATCCGTGTAAAATATTAATGAGAAAAAAAACGAAAAATACAAAATAGAAACAAAAGTACAAAACATTTTTTACTTCAAATTTTGTTTTGGAACTATTACTCAATGTGCCAATATAGATTTATTTTTTAGAAAAAAATGTACTTGAATACAAATTTAAGTGAAATTGGATAACAATTCCTCAATCAACCACCTACAATTTATAGTTATCATTCATTGTACACGCGGTATATCTCCGTAGTAATTTTTCGTTCATTCGTTCACCACACACTATAATTACACCACATAATTTATTTAATCCAACCCTTTTTTAAATCCCTAATGAAGGATATTTAAAGATACGATGCTTCGCCGCGAATCGATCGCTCTGTGATAAATTACACATGATGATTGTAGTATATTATATATATTTTTTCTTGTTTGTGAAAAATAAATCAATACTTTCAAAGTCACCTCTGATTCAGAGAAAGGTGGCAAGAGCTAAAGAAAATATGCATGTATTTTCATTCAATTAAGTTCCGTGACTAATAGGCTGGTACAAGGCTGAGCCCACATGCTGTAAAAATTGGTTCACTTTTGCCAATTTCAAGGCTTATATTCATGTGAGGTTTGTTTAATTTTTTACGCGTGCATCATGTGTGAGTGTGAACTTATATGAGCCTGCATATGGGCATGCGTTAAATATGAGATTTGAATGCCAATATTTATTTTCAATTTAGATTATAGAAGTTGCATAGATCTATTGAAATTTAAAATTCAGATTTAATACAAACAAGCAAATACGTGTAAGTTCGCGCTTGTACTGCATGTGAACCTACAACAAAAATAACAAAGTAACAAAAAACGTCAACCAACAGAAATTTTCCAAAAAAAATGTCCTGTCGGTAAAATGTCGGTTTTGAAAAACAATTAACTAATTTTTACACTACGGAGGTCAATCAGCCTTAAAGCATCCTAACTTTATATTTAGGGCCCGCTTATTCAAAAAGAGGTTTTAGTTTGTGTTTTAAAGAAGATTGTTATATGCGTAAAAGTTGCTTAAACTTCATCTTATGAACCAATTATACACATAAAATAAATTCATACGTTTCATATTTCTATACATCTTTATCATTTGCAATTCTTAAATCATGATGTACATATGTTCGTTCACATAACTCTTTTTTTTGCGTTTCCGCATCGATATTTTGGCACATTTTTGTGTTTTACATAATATTTATTTCACAACAGTTTGGGCTCATTTTAATTACCATACAATAGCCCCAATTCGGCGCACTCGTGACAATTGTTTTTTTAAGACATATTAAGTTGTATAATTTCGAGTTACAATTTCGTGTCCTCGAAATGAAATTAAACTCTTATTGTTCAAAAATAAATAATTAAAGGTCTTTTAATTTAAAACGCTTTTTTTCTAGAATGATTATTTGAAGTTATTACATTTCAGAGTAGGTACATTAGTATTCCATATTTAATTGAAGTCATTCGGGCCTATGTCTCGAAGTGCCCGACTGCAAGAGCATCGACCTTACAATCAACGACTTTAATTATTTTTTTATTAATAATTATAATACAACTTTACATTTCATATTATTCGAATGAGAATAATTATAAATACACATGTTTTGTTATTTATTTTAATTTGAATGATCTACTTCTCAAATATTAATTCAAATGTTATTTTGCTGAACATTTTGTGAAATATATTTTTCATTCATTATAATTTTTAATTTTATTGATTCTTTACTGAGCCATTGAATTTAACTCAAAATGAATAGAAAAAGTCCATTCCAAAGAGTCCCCTTTGTAAATTGCATTCAGTTAATGATTTTTAAATTGTTTATAATCAATAGTTAATTTACTAGCTGTGATGTTTTGTAGTGCAAGTTGTATATACCATAGTAATAATTAAAAATATACGTTGTGTCAAAACTTTAGTTCATCTTATGAATGGTTTTTAAATTAAATAAAAATATCGATTACTAAATTTATTTAATTTTTATATTTGTAACATACTCATGAACGAGCACGTGTATATTCGTATACACATGCTGCAAGAATCTATTCTTACAGAGTTGCGTTTACAGAATACTATGAACTGAGAAGGAAATTTGAACCATTTTTAAAATGACACTCGGCCCCTTTTTAAGGTAAATGAGAAGGAAAGTGTTGAGTAAATATGGTGTTGGCAGCGGTTAATAGAGGAGGCCAGAACCTACCGTGGGCTAGAATTTTGACAATATTATTTGGGCTTATCTTAGTGAATCTTAGCTTAATAGTGAGTTAATTTTTCCCACGAAGGTCGTTAGTTAGTCTTTTAAACGTTTATAAGGCTTTTCTGTAGAGAAAAATTAATTACGTTTTGTAGATTTAAATACACATAATATGTTAATAATAGATATCAGAAGCAAAAATGTTGACATGTACTCTTTATAATATTAATGATTTTCATCGTTTTATTTTTTTATTAGTTAATATTAATTTATTCCTTGACTTATAGGTTGGTATGAGGCTGACCACCCATACTGTAAAAATGGTTCACTTTGCCAATGTCACCCCTGTTTCAGGGAAGGTCGGCAATAGTTGTAGGGCTTATGTTCATTTGAGATTGGGTTTTTATATTTAAGGTTATACGGCATGTGTTAGCAAGAACTTATACATGTCTGCTTGTGGGAATGCGCTTAAAATGAATCTCAAATGATATATATCTTTGTAATTTCGATTTAGATTTATATTTATTTCAGTTTGAGGAGAGCAAAGATTTAAAAAAATATGTTGAAACAAAAAATAATTAACTCTTGGTAAAAATATTTTTATTTTGTTATTTAATTAGGAAGGCTTACTTCTAGAGATGTTTATTGTTTATATCCCCCTGAAATTATTCGTGAAAACAAAAGGTACATAATAAAATAGAAACAAAAGCGTAAATTCCGAGTAAGAAAACTTTTTTGTTTGGTATTAAAACTTATTTAATTACTGCCTACAATATTCTTAATTAATGAGAGAAAAATAAAATAAAAACGAGGAGAATAATGGCCTTATGTGAATTAAGTAGGTACCTACTTTCAATACTTATTTTGTGCTTCAAAAAAAAATGGAATAATTGATTTTTAAAAATGATAAATAGAAATACGATGGTTTCTTTATTTTATCATAACAATATGGTTTGTAAGTAAATTAACTTGTCGACAATTAGTTAAGTATAAAAGAATCTAAAAAGTAAGAAAAATTGCGTGTTTGAATACTTCCTTCCTAAAATGTCTACTAAAATCGGAAAAAAAAACAATTTGTAAAAGGATTTTTTTAGTAGAATATCTCAAACTATATATACATGTGTTTGTTATCATGTTTGAGCAATTCTATGTCCCTGGAGACATTTTCTACTTTTTCAGCTTCAAACAAGTTTCCAGTATTCTGTTTAAGTCCTTGCAAGACGCCGTCTATCTTATTTTTCAGAAAAGAACCTCAGAACTTCATTTCAATTTTTGTAATGCTTGTACATATTTGATTGACTCAATTTGATAAAGTTAATATTTAAAAGCAGGGCATTTAAAGGCATTCCTTGACTGACAGGTTGGTATGCAGCTGACCACCCATACTGTAAAAAATGGTTCACTTTGCCAATGCCACCCCTGCTTCAGGGAAGGTCGACAAGAGTTGCAGGGCTTATGTTCATTTGAGATTGGGTTTTTTATATTGTAGGTCCACATGCGGCATATGTAAGTGCGAAATTATGCGTGTCTGCTTGTGGGAATGCATTTAATATGAATCTCAAATGAAACATATCTTTGCAGCTTAGATTTAGATTTAGATTTTAGGGAACCTAAAAATATAGCGCATAAGAAAAGAAGAAAAATAGAAAAAGAAAGATTTTCAAGTTAATTATGTAAAAAAATTACAAATATCTCAGTAATTTTGAACAAAAACAACATAAAATAAAAATTGTGTACATATTTTAAAAACTTTTTGAAAGTACGAGTATATTCTATTTTATAATATTCCCTTTAGTTTGAACTCTGCTTTCGTTTAAAGTTTACATACGTAGTTTATACAAAGTGTAAAATGACTGTTATTTAAAAAATGTGGCTAATTCTAAACTTTCAAGAAAGTGAATGAAATTCGACTGGTTTATTTTACTCCAAAATGAAGGAAAAAACTGATTATTACAGAACGGAGGCAATATTACCTACGGATAAATATATATCTATAGCTTAAAGGTAAAACTGAATAAGTGAACTAATAAGCTAACATGAGTTTCTCATATAAATGCTCCTTTTTCCTATTTTATACAGGAGAAAACACTACAGAAGTGTGAAATACGTGTAGTTTAGAGGTTTTTCATGAACACTGCCTTATAATTAGTTCACGTAGTATGAGAAGTTACACCTAATAGAATGTTTAATCCACGATTTCCAAATAAGTGAATCAGCACTTATTCAGTTACACCTTTAAGGTGGAGATTTGCCAAATCTCATAAATTTGCCGTATTACTGTTTCATAAATAAAGAACTTCACAGCAGTTTGTACCAAGATACTCGAATTATGTAAATGTGTGTTTCTACAAGTCATAATTTACCAACTTACATGTTAAAGGTTATAATTACATAGGGATTGTGATATTGTTTAACACGTGCCATTATTTTATGTATAACGTATTGTAAATGAGTATATTATATTTTTATGATGAAACTTACCATTTAGTACAAAAAGGAACATCTTTAATCTAAGTTGCAAAGAAATATTAACATTCAAAACTCATATCAAATGCATGCTCACAAACAGACACGTGTAACTTCGCCCTTACAAATGCTAAATGTGTACATGCAAATTAAAACCAAACCTCAAATTAATATAACCCTGCAACTTTTGCCGACCTTCCCTAAAACAGGGGTGACATTGGCAAAATGAACCATTTTTTACAGTATGGGTGGTCCAACCAACCTATAGCTATAGGTCAAGGAATAACATGACTTGGGAAATATTGTTTTGTATAAATCAGGATAATAGTCTCATATTATCATGGACTGCTTAAAAAAATCGTTGTTTCTAATATAAGGGGTTTCCAAGCTACGTCATCGATCCTACCCTTGCCAACTAATGACTTGTTGATGTTATTGTTGCTGTGATGATTTGAAGAACATAATAAATTTAGAATATTAACGATTGCATTTATTTGGATTTGTAAAGGCTCTAAAACACCTCCTCCCCTTTCCCAGTCAACGACATTTTTAACATGGGTTGGCCCTTGTAACTTGAGTAGGTAATCAATCGGGCTCTAAGGTTGGAAAACGTCATCGCTATGGCAAAGCGGTCAAAACGGTTACTTTGACTTACGTGTCAGAAATTATTTATGAAATGAACCATAACTTCGACGCTAGATCAATGGATGTCTTAGGGTAATTGTGATATTTTTTTCGAACAATTCATTGTGAATTATTTTTTGATAATGTTCATACATGTCAAATGAATCCACAAATCCACAAAATAAAAACTATGGTTTTATAACCTGGCGGTGAATCTTCATTACAATACAATCATAAGGCAATATGAATGGTGTATTCCAATAGGGGAGTTTTACAAGTGACTCAGGGCAAAAACATGTAATAGTGGTCCCAAAATAACCTACTATAAGTTTACGATCTTAGTTATGAGGTAAACGACAGAAGAAGAAAAAGAAAACAACATTTGATCGACCACTTGATATTTTAAAAGAGATGAAAGTGTTAAAATTCAAAAAATTACATAATATGAATATGAAAAAGGTAATGAAGTTGAGGGTGTTTGGATTTGAAGCAATCATTAGGAACTTTCTCTAAAAAATGTTCACATGCTACATTTTATGGGGTAGGTATACATATGTATTTCGACCCCTAATTGCAGAAACGGGCAGGTGCGTTGCAAACGCGGCCACATACCCCAAAAATAAATACAAACTAAAAGTTGTAATACAACTCAGTGCAATTAAACCTAGGGGGGCTTTTGAAGGGAAGCAATATTCATATAGTATCTACATTTAAACCTAATATTCACAAAAAAAATTGATGGCTTGCAAATGAACTCCAAATTTGAACGAACAATGTTTTTTATAAATACGCAGGTATGTTGGATACTTTTATAATGCATTACTTTAAAAAAAACTACAAAACATGATGATTTGTCGTGTTACTAAGAAACTTCACATGCTTGTATTTTTACTATCAATGAAATTAAGGTGTACACATTGAAAGAAGTGCATGCAAGTTTTCTCTACGAATGGCTTTAAAAGTCATCCTTCGCCTTAGTGTATTACCTATAAAAAAAATTATCTGTGTATCAACTATGGATTCAGTTATGTGAATAATACGGTATGAATCTATATCTTACAGTTTGTTTGACCGGGCGTAGACAGAAATATTGTTTACTCGTATTTAATAAAATTATTGACTTGTGTTTGTTTTATTCATTTTTAATTAAATCCAACTAATTAATTACAAATAACAAAAAAGTGTTTTTTAATTGCAATACTTTAATGGCGTCTTCATGGGTAGATCCAGCGTATTGGAGTGCTGTGAATGTATAATTAAAATGCATCAAGTATTGAAGGCAGCAGGCGAGGTGGGCGGCTACATTAATTGGGATTATAAATATGAAATCAAATTGTTGAAACGGAATAGCTCCGGGCCCAGGGAAGATTGCGGACACCGACCACCTTGTGTAATAATTATAATAATAAAAATAAAATAATAATACACGGTGATATAAACATATATTTTACTCGACTTTTTTTATTTTCCTTTACATTTATTATTTATAACACAACGCTTCTCCGAGAGAGCACAGAGTTGTAAAATTTATAGCGTAGATTTTTTATAAGGAGTTATTATTTTGTAAGCGTAAACAGCCGGGAGGGTGCGAGCGAGACCCCTCTCGCTGCGTTAGAGCGAGTCGGGGAGAATTATAAAATAAGAACATTTTTATACGCGGCCCTCCGCATGCTGACTCTGTACAAGTACCTGGCTCACCCCCTCACCCACACCCCGCCACCCCACTCAGAAACACGGAATATGATAATACGAACTTAATAATAAAAGTCGTAATTCTACAATTAAATTGTACGATATTAAAACTTACAAAATGTATGCATCCTCGCTCCGTTTCAACTCACCGAAGGATAAATTTTAATTTGAAAAAAAAGTAAATCTACCAATGAAACAAAAATCTTCAAAAAAATGTATTTTCTAGATGATTTATTGATGTGCGCTGATAACGTGCAAATTACACCTCAAGAGCACTCTATAATCTATAATCTATAATCTATAATCTAAGTTGCAAGGATATATTCATTTAAAGCTCTCAGATGTAAGCCCACAAACCAACAAGTGTAGTTCGCGCTTACAAATGCTGAATGTGTACTTACAAATAAAATCCAAATCTCAAATGAACATAAGCCCCACAACTTTTGCCGACCTTCCCTGAAACAGGGGTAACATTGGCAAAGTGAACCATTTTTTACAGTATGGGTGGTCAGCCTCATACCAACCTATAAGTCAAGGAATATGAATAAAAAATTACATTTAAATAAATAAAAGAACAAAACCTTACAAAGAAATCTATACAAAAAAAGTCAGAAATTTCCTATGCAAAAAATGTAGCAAATTAATACACCAACATTAGAAATCACCATTGCAGATTAGCCGCCACTTCTTCCTGTCCTTGCACACTTCTTTCATTTCATCCAGAGTCATAACCTTTTTCATGCAAGTCCTCCTTTTATTATGACTCTGGATATCCCATTCATTCGCTATTTCAGAAATTTGATCCATCCATACTTTTCTCGGTCTTCCTCTACCACGACATCCATCTATTTTAGCAACATATACTTTCTTCGTCAATCTTTCATCACTCATTCTCTCCATATGCCCGAACCATCTTAACATACTTCTTTTAATCTTCACTTTCACACTTTCCCTTACACCCATAGAGTTATAACTTACACCACATTCTTCTCTTACAAAATTATTCCTCACTCTGTCACTTCGTTTTTTCCCAATCATACTTCTTAGATAGTCCATTTCTACTGTATGGACTTTACTAATTTCCCTTTCACTCACCGTCCAGGCTTCACTTCCATACATCAAGGTTGGCACTAGTATACCACCGTGCACCGCCAATCTAACATTTTTTGAGAGATTCTGGTTCCTGGCGATGCTAGCGGTAGCACCCAGTACGCACCTGCCTTTCATTATTCTTCTTTCAAATTCACCGGTCATTCTTCCATCTTTTTCAAACTTACTTCCCAGGTATACAAACTCATTTACGACATCAACATTCATTCCATTAATTTTAAATTCATAATTCATACTTTCAACATCTCTTTCAAAAATCAATACTTTCGTCTTACTTGCATTCAACTTCAAATGGTTACCTTTCAAAGCTTCATTCAATCTAGAGAGCATTGTTTGCAATTCTACTGCTGAATCAGATACAAGAACTGCATCATCTGCATACAGTAGAACACTCACTTTGCTCTCTCCTATCATCAATCCACAATCATTAAGTCGAGCATCTCTGACACACTTGTCCATGACTATGTTAAATAGCCATGGACTCATCACACATCCTTGCCTCACACCCTTATAAACTTCAAACCACTAACAAAAACTTTGCAAAAACTCTGATTATTTAAATATCAGTCAGTCAATCGTATGACGAAAATCCATCCAAGAAAATGTGGAAAGACGGATATAATTTATTGAATTATTTGCTCAAATACTTTTAACTTTAAATAAATCTTAGACGCATTATTCCATCTCAATGGACAAAATATCTGCACAAGTATCAGGTCTATTATCTATTATCTAAGCTGCAAAGATATGTTAACATTTAAGGCTCATATTAAATGCATGTCCACAGACAGGCACATGTAGGTTCGCGCCTACACATTCTGCATGCGTACATGCAAATAAACAAAACCTCACATGAACATAAATCATGCAACTCCTGCCGCTTTTCCCTGTAACCGAGGTGGCATTGGCATAAGTGAACTGATTTGTACAGCACGGGGGGTCAGCCTCATACCAACCTTTCAGTCAAGGATAGGTAATTTCATAATTTTTTCAGTAGTTGCTTGAAAACCATGCACATTTATTCAGGTAAGGATTATAATATGTATTGTAACCAATGACATGAAAAAAATATTCATCTGATTCGGATCAATCGATCAATAGTTAATGCTCTTATTTATAGCACAATAAACAGAGTTTATGAACGACTGATTCGTTATTGATTTTTGCTGGAACTTAACCCAATCTAAATGCATTCTTTCTCTCAACTCAAATCATAATATGGAAAAATTTTATGGTATCCATACATAGTTTATCTACATATAATTAAAGGTATGAAGCCGTATTATTTTCTTAAAAACAAATATTTTAATAAGGAATATTTTATATAATTTTTTTAATAAAATATTTTAATAAAATGAAAATGCACATTAAAAATAATTTATATGGAACTCTTATTTGCAAAAAAGGTTTCCTTAGCTCATAAATCTATTTTCCAGGTATTTCACACGAATGGCATATATTTTCAATGAATGAAAGATGATTTCGTCGAAATGTTGTTTGGCTCGTATTTTAGAATAAGAGTTTTCAAATACGAAAAGTTTCTTTTTTTTTCAAACACGTAATTTTGCAGCAAATTTTTTTTTCGGGGCTACAAATAAAGAGCACTAAAATATATTTATTCATCTACATAAATAGATATAAGTGAAAATTGTGAACCAACAAACTTTTCTGCTTACTCGAGTTATTTTAATGTTTTAGTTGAATTGTTTTCTGCGATCGAACTAATTTATTTTCCAGCTAAAAACAATTGTTATTACTTTTATGAGATAAGTTTGAAATATTATAGTAAAAGAAGAAATCTATATTAGCAGAGGTTTGCGTATTATGTTTTAATAATGAGTACAAATCTGAATAACAACATTAGGGGTGTCAGTGCTGTTTTGTGTATAAAAAATACTACTCTCTCTCAACTCATTTTTCCTTGCTTATAAAGTTGAAATTTATTTCAGTTTTAAAAATATATTTAAATCAAAATCAGTTTATCAAGATATTTTCCTGCAACATCCACTTGATTTTCAGGTTATATAAAAAGATTTTCTTATTCTTCCTCTCCCAGCTAAAAGTACGAAATAATCATAATGATACACTGTTGTTTCTACTCTATAGACAGAGTCTAAGCCCTACGGACTAAAACGGAAAAAGTGTAGTAAATTTCTAAGTCGAAAGAAGCCATTCTCACTGCATTGTCTCTCTTTGAATTTTTCGCTGCTATCGAATATTAGGTTGCTCCCATCACACGTACCTAAGTTTAGCAATCAAAATGATATAAAATTAAAATAGTCTAAATTTGATTGTTTTCAATTAATACGCACTGAGGAGATAGCGGGGTCACTGTTTGGCCACGAGCGCATCAGACTTTGTATAGAGGCTGTTATTATAGTACCAGTACAAATCTTTAAGCCTTCACACAACCAGAGCGTTTCACTTAAAACAATGTAAAATAAAACAACGGCTCTATCGAGTGTTTTAGTTTATAAATATATTATATTAGACGTTACTGTTGAGTTGTTACGTTAAGATTTATACTTGGGGTACAGCCCGTATATATGCGGGGATCCTTTTATTTTTATAATGGTTATTACACCGCACTCTAGCTGGGAAGGGCGCAGGGGAGGAGGCGGGGAGCGGGGCTCTCCAAATCGAGCAATAAAAATGATCATAATAAGTATTATAATAAGAAAAGAAATAACGTCCTGCGCTTGTATTGGTGCGCTTGTAAGCAGTCCAGGAGAGACTGTGTGCGCTTGTAGTAAGGCCAACGCACAATGATACAATGTTACAATACCAATACCCTTAGTACGAGTTGCAAAACTTGAGTAATGTAAAGTTTACGGCAATTATTAAAGAGCGATTTCCCCCAAAATTAGCCGTTTTTGTTTGTTTGAACTTGATTTTCTTCATCACTGTAACTCTTTTGCTAAGACCACAAAGTGTAAGAAACAAAAACGGCAGATTTTGGGAGAAATCACGCTTTAATATTTTCCGTAAACTTTACTTTTCTCAAGTTTTGCAACTCGTACTAAGGGTACAGTTTCCGGAGTAATAAACATTTACATAAACTCCCCTTGATCGCGTAAATTGAACAAAAACGTATGAAAATTAAATCACTCACTAAGAGTGTCGTTGTATAATTATTTAATTAATTTTCGATTTACACGATCGAGGTGAGTTTTCGCAATGCTTTATCATATTCTTACAACCTTTACAGAAACCTGGTAATCATTACGTTTCCTTACGTCAACCTAACGCTTCAAATAAAATAAATGTAAGGAAAAGGATGTGTTTTTCGTACAAATTATTATCAAGCAATAAAAAAAACAATTCTAATCTAATTAGACACAGCTTACATTTATTTTAAATATTTTAAACAAAATAAGTATAATTCCATTAAAAAGGCATCTTGCTCACTATCAGCATCGTTTTTTTTTTAATTTACCTGTCAACTTAACACTTTTGTTTTTTTTTTGATAGGGAAAATTGTATTTTCTACGAACAGAAACGAACAAAACTTCAAGAAAATCAAGTTCGAACAAACAAAAACGGCAGATTTTGGGGAAAACCACTCTTTAATACTTTCCGTAAACTTTACTTTACTCAAGTTTTACAACTCGTACTCAGGGCACAGATAACAAAACTGAGAGTGAGTCTTAATGATGAAAATCTATGGACATTAACGAGTCTACAAAAATTGCATTCGTCGCATCGCGATATCTCCGCAATAGCAATTCAAATGTTTTTTGGCTGCAACATGAGAACGCAATTTTCGGACAGCGTTATTTTTTCGTTACATTGTAGCGCCTTCTTTAGGCGCGTCTGTGTTGGTGGAACACGTATCCACTAATAAAATTTACAGCTGTGTGCGTTTGAATTTGTATGAAAAATAATACAAGGCAGTAATAAAATATTATTTAGTACATTATTATCATATCAAATTGTGTGGGCCGCCTTACCTTAGCTGCTCTAAACAGTATTATCATTCTGGCTATAATTACTTGTGTTCCAGCTTACATACAATTGCTGTAATAATATCAAATGTAAGCGCATCAAAAATAAGACCAACGTACAGAAATTATTAAATATTTTGTAAAATTGGTATGGTATTCGTCTATCCCGAGCATAGACAAAATAATGTGGAAATGTTTTGAAGAGGCCTATATCCAGCAGTGGAGAGAAGAAGGCTAGCAGGAAGTAAGTATGGTGTTAGATAATGCATCAAAGTTTTAAACCTACGAAATCTAATAAAAAATAATTTATCAGATCAAAATGTGTTGTAATGAGGTCGAAACATTTTTGAAATTGGAACTGCTATTTACAAAATATTTGCGTGCCTTTTCCCTAGAAACCCGGCAGGGTGACGACACGATATTGTCGATGTCAATTCACGGGCGCACCTCATTTGTAAATAAATCCTGTTTTTGTGCCTACCTGAAAAGAGAAACGCATTTGTAAACAACTCCTATTCATAAATTTGTTTTCAAAAAAATTAGCAATATTTTTTATGAATCAAAACAAGAGCAGTGTTGTTGTAAAGCTCCTTTTCGGAAAGATCTTAGGCATCCCACATGCAGATATTATGTTTGTCGACACTTAACTTTGTTGTAAATAATAATATAGGGATGATTTATTTTTTATGCTCGAACTCACTACCTTCCAAGTTCCCATCACGAGTCCAAAGTATTAACCACTATACTACGGAGCGGTCAATTTTTATAGCGCAAATATTGATCTATAATATAGTGATAGAATATGAATAGTGATATGGTATAATGAATGATGATAGTTGACAAGTAGGTACAATTAGAACATCGGAGACGAGTCTTTTGTCGTTTGATTCTTGTTCTCTTTTTTATTAAAATTTGAGATCTCATTTTCTAGTTATTTTAATGTATTGTGAATGTGATATGAGGTAATAAGAAATTTGAGAAAATCACAGAGACAGTTGGGTATACAGAAGATGAGAGAGAACAGATACAATGAACTGATAAAAGTAAACACTTGTATACGAAAGATGTAAAATGAGAAAAGCACAATGAAACTATAAGCGCCAAGATATGCAGTCAAGAAGAGTAATTGAAAAATAAAGCAAGATATGTTTCAGTCAATCGATGTCACTAAATAAACATTTTTATACTTGCGTAGTGCAAAGCCTACATGTAATTTTTAATCAAAGTCTCATTTGAACGGTCCGTGGTTTGAACTCGTGATTGGAAGGTAGTGCGTTCGAATCCCGGCGGGGCACGAAAAACGTTTCATTTAAATTTGCTCTTCGCTGGGTTGAAAAATTAATCTGCCTTTACCAAAAACCGGTCACCAATCCCCATAGGTCCATCAAGTTATTGTATTTACCTATATTATATTTTTATCATGTCTAGGTAGAGAACAGCTCGAGATCATTTAGAAAATCAAGGACAATTTCATTAATTTATAAGGATGTACGAATCTAACAATTTT
This sequence comes from Agapetus fuscipes, assembly GCA_951799405.1. Taxonomy (NCBI): domain Eukaryota; kingdom Metazoa; phylum Arthropoda; class Insecta; order Trichoptera; family Glossosomatidae; genus Agapetus; species Agapetus fuscipes. Next base: position 21,465,815 of record OX637332.1, read on the forward strand.
CTACGGTGACTATGATTAAGCCGCAGTAAGTGCTCGTGACTTATACCCGTATTCACAGTGACTGCTGAGAGAGCTCGCTTTTCTAGGCACATGAAATGGTGATCTCCAACAGTATAATTTGTGAACAAGGGTTTCAAAATTTTGTGTAAGATTTGTCATCTAAAAGTAAATTATAGTGATTTAGGTACATTTACTTCAACTGTGTACAAAATAACCATTTTAATCTTTTGTAAATAATATTCTCTACACAAGAAAAACTGTAATATGGCTTTACTGAACATTCAATTTTTTCGTAGTAAGTCACTTGTTCCTGTTCGACAAATCTTCACAAGCATTTTATGTGAATGGACAAATTATTATTATATGGATCTTCAAATCTAAATCTGCTCCTTGACTGATAGGTTGTAAAACCCGTGCTGTAAAAATCGGTAAACTTTTGCCAATGCCACCCCGGTTTAGGGAACGGCGGCAGGAGTTGCAAGGTTTATGTTCATGTGAGGTTTTGTTTATTTGTATGCACACATGCAGAATGTATAGGCGCGAACCTACATGTGCCTGTCTGTGGACATGCATTCAATATGAGCCTTAAATGTTAACATATCTTTGCAGCTTAGATTATAGATGATAAAACTAAAGACGGAACTGAACTAGACGGGACGAGAACCAAATGTTTGTAACAAACCGTATGGACCAAGAAATATTAAATGTTTTAAATTTTTTAGTGTTGATCTGTTAACACAGTGAAAGTCCATTTTTATAAATATTTAAAAATATAAATGGTTAAACATTGTTTTAATTCACTTTATTTTATTTGTTTATGCTCGAATATTTTCGAATATTTTCGTAAGTTGTTTTGAAAATTGTTTTGAAAATTATTTTATAAAAATATATTTGTAACCATTCTGCTCTTGAAGATGCCTCATTAGGCGAAAATATTCGAGCATAAACAAATAAAATAAAGTGAATTAAAACAATGTTTAACCATTTATATTTTTAAATATTTATTAAATGTTTTGTTTGACTTGAAATAGCACTGTAAATTTTGTAGGTAATTATTTCTCTATTTTTTCAAAATAACGTTACCTAGATTATATTTGCAATGGCCACATAGGAACCATTGTAAACATTGTCATTAAAAAGTGTCGGTCGTTTCTTTTGTAATTTGTTTTAGCGATAAACATAATTAAAAAGAGTTAAAGAAATACACGGTGCCGGTTATTATATGAATTTAACAGGCGTGAATAGTTGTGAATATTAATTATACAAATGGTTATTATATTGTATAAATAATTATACAAAAAAAAAACATCCAGTCATACAAAATGTATTTTAATTATTTGCTATGCCATGACGGAAGGAACTATCAAGTGGCTTAGTGAGTACATTTGTGTTATTATTATACTAACATATTTTATACATATCCACATCATATACATTTATATCACAACGATTGTTCAACTTTTACAAAAAAACTTCCAATTAACAAATGAAGTAAAGTATTGTTATAATTTTACTTGGGCTTATTTTAATTAAACTGCGATTTTTTTAGTTAACAAGATGTATTTTGCACAATATTGGTTACACAGAACTCTTCTCGCTCTAGCTTATCGACTTCGCGGCACAATGTTAAAAGAGACCTCCCTCTCCGCAGAATCTTTACTCGTATATATATGGGCGGAAGAGACGACTCTTGCGTTTTCGAGATTATTCCACACTTTTTCTATAATGGATTGTTGAAACACTTCCAGATTGTTAGACTCTCACCAGCATGCTTAGGCGCACGAACTATGAATCCATAGTCAGTATGTATGAAAAAACGAAGTCAAATGAAAAGGATGAGATAAAGATACAATTTATTGTGTCTTTATATCAAAAACTTTAAGTTAACACATACAAGAAATTCTGAAAATTTGATAATCATAAAAAATCAAAAGCAAGAAATAATTGAAATAATTAAATGCATATATTTTATTTAAGTTTTTGATAAATGCGTTGTTAAAGATTTATTATGAAGAACAGCAAATATAGGTAAAATAATAAATTTAATGTAATGCAACAGTTTCATCGTGTATGTAAATCAGAGGGAAGGACGGCAAGAGTTGCAGGGCTTATGTTCATTTGAGATTGGGTTTTTATAATGTTGGTCCACATGCGGCATGTGTTAGCGCGAAATTATACATGTCTGCTTGTGGGAATGCATTTAATATAAATCTTTAATTATATACATCCTTGCAGCTTAGATTAGATTAGATTAGATCGGATAGTCGATGATGATGCTTATCGTTGTTATAAGCAAAATGTTTGGAAGACTTAATTCCCGCAAAAGCACCGCTTCTAACTCGAAAAGTATTTGTAATCATCTTCCAGGCGTGAAAATTTCTATTAAAAATTGTATTATGTTTTAGTGACTTTTATCTTCATTTCAATACATTTTGTTCTGACGTTCTGTTCCTTGGAAAAACTTTTCTGCATAGAAATATCATTACACAAAAGAAATAAACATTTCTTAGTGCAATTGTTGGAAATACTACAATAGTCCCTAAGCGAAAACTCGTAGACTAGAGTTTAACAATCTTTGCTTTGTTACATAACAAAATATGAATTCTGAGCTATCTGAAGATATTATAATTGAAATTGGAAAAGAAAATAAAATAATTGCAATGGCGTATCTAAAGGAGGACCGTGGGGCAGTATGGGCTGTTGCCATACTTTTATTTATTGTTTTTAACAAGAAGGTGTGTATAATGCTGACCAAACATACTGTAAAAAAGGTTCACTTTACCAATGTCACCCCTGTTTCAGGAAAGTTCGGCAAGAGATGCAGGGCTTATGTGTATTCGAATTGAGGTTTTAATGTTGTAAGTTTACATGCGGCTTGTGCAATCGCTAACTTATGCGTGTCTACGTGTCAACTTAGATGAAAGATTATAGTGATGACGTATGTTTGATTTCTAATAAATGCAGCTGTGAAATAAAATACCGGTAAGGTTAACTCAGCCTTCACAAGAAATGAGAACCAGGCCCCTCGGGATCTGGGAAACACCGACATCAACTAAAGTGGTTAGCGTACGCCCCCCCCCTGCCTATAAAAATAAATAGCTTCCGCTCACCACCATCGGGGAAACGCGGCAAGAAGTTGCGGCATATGTGTAGCTTAATTACATTGCGTTCTTAATTACGCAGCTTACTTTTTCTAGAATTGCATTCAGACCCGCTTTCCCCTTTTTTATATATTTTAAAAACAATGACTTGCCCCGGTAAAAGGATCTATTACCGACATAACTAACGTAGCGGCAAAATGCGATCTTGTTTTATTGTACTCGTAATGAATATTTATATTTGTTTAGACAAGGAGAACCAAAACTGGCTGACTCATATTTTACCGAGAAAAGCAGCGCCGCGAGTCGAAAGGAAAATCACCTTAGATTTTAATCAAACAGTTTATTCAAATCGCAGATAATTAGTTACTGTGATGTAACACATGCAACAACCATAGTCAGATCACTCTGGATGTAAAACAAATACACGTAGAGTGATACATTAAGTACATTGGACACACATTTCTCGTTCCTTGACTAATAGATTAGTATAAGGCTGACCCGCCATGCTGAAAAAAGTTGGTTTCTTATTTTGCCAATGCCATGGCGGTTTCAGGGAAAGGTGCCAGCAGTTGAAAAGTTTATGTTCATGTGAGATTTGGTTTATTTTGTATGTACACATGCAGCATGTGAAATCGCGAACTTACATGCGACTGCTTGTGGGCATGCATTAGATATCAGCCTTGAATGTCAATATATATTTGCAACTTTGATTATAAATTACGCTAAGAATTCCTTGATGAAAATGCTCGATAACAGAAAAAAAAGTAGGTAAACTTATAAACGCAATCAGTTCTTTATTTTTTTTCTACGTCCTTGCAACTCAGATTATTAATACGTATACTTACTAATTCTAGCTTAATCTATATCTTGAATTATAATGTTTAAATAACAGAATAATTTTTTAATGTTTGTATTTTTGCTCGGCAAAGCAAAACGTTTCTTTTCACCTTGTATTTCCGCTGGTCTTACTTTTTCGTTCGAGTATTTTCATAAACGTGTAATAATTTATTCAGAGAACAAAAACACATTATACAACTTATCAATATTCCATTCTTTCGATCACTATAAAAGAAGTCATAATATCATTATATTGTTTCAACACTTATTTTAATTATAATGTAAAAAACACACTAGCACACCGGCGGAGTGTGTTTTTACGAGTGTTTGTTAGAACTATTATTATGGTTAAGAATGTTGCAGGTAGTGCTGAATAATTGTTTAAAAATAATAACAAGGTATTAATTTATACCACCAGCGAAATGGTGATAAGAAAACTAGTGCAAATATATATATTTTAAATATACACATTTATTTTTAAGTAAAATGCATCATTCTTTTGAGTATGAATATTTAAACATAAACCGGAAAATCTTTTAAGTAAAAAGTATTGTAAATACGTCAATTTAAAATCAAAGAAGCTTAAAAACTACTTGGATCTTTAAAAGAATAGATATTCTAATGCTCATCAGGAAAAAGTCACACGTCTTTTTAACTATGGTCCTTTGCAACAAATAACAAAAACATCTTAGCAACCCAGCAGTATAATCAGACAACTATTTATCGAAGTCAAATATGTGGACTCTATAACTCTAACTCTATATAATAATCTATAATCTAAGTTGCTAGGATATATTCATTTAATGTTCTCAAATGCATGCCCACAAACAAACACGTGTAGTTCGCGCTTACAAATGCTGAATGTGTACTAACAAATAAAATCCGAACCTCAAATGAACATAAGCCCTACAATTTTTGCGCCCTTCGCTGATACAGGGGTGACATTGGTAAAGTGAACCATTTTTCACAGTATAGGTGGTCAGCCTCATACCAACCTATAAGTCAAGGAATCCATTATTGAAAATTGTTAAATTACTGTTAAAAACAACCTATTAGTCAAGGAACACAAAAAAATAAGTACATTTAACATATATAAAACAAGCAATTGCTAAGTAAAATTAAATGTAAAAATATATCAATAAAACCGATCCGTAGTCCAGTGGCAACACGTCGGACTCGTGAAAGTAAGGTTGTGGGTTCGAATCTCCGCGGAGCACAAAATATAACCCAATTATATTTTCAAAAATGCTCTTCGCTGGGTTGAAAAATTCATAAGACCTTTACCAAAGACCGGTCACTAAAGGTCCATCCAGCCTTACAGCAACTGGGTTTTGCTTGAGTATTGGCGCTTTGCAGCGACGACCAAGCTCGTAAACATCTTTACGGCACTACAACAAGTGTCATGGACCCCTAGAGTCTCTGAAATCTGGGGAGTCTCCCGCACAGGATTTCTTAAAAAAAAGGATCATTTTAAATTTAAAGCCATTTTTACAAGCCAACATTACAGATCAACCGCAATTTTTTTTTGGTCTTAACATACTTCTTGCATTACATTCAGAGTCATGAATGCCTAATTGAAAGCAAAGCAATTTATTTTATTTTATTTTATTGTATATGCAACGGCGACAGCTTTATTATTAATTATATTTTATAAACCTATTGTTCAACGCATTATTATATGAGTTTTATATAATTGAGCACAATTATTAATATAATAATATCTATTTCAATTATAAAAGCAATGAGAATTAATGTAGGATGAGTAATAACATAATATAAAAAGTAATTTCCTTGAGCCACTCTAGATTCAATGGAAAATTTATTTAACAGTATCTAAGTCTTAGATGAAAGGAAATACGTATATCTTATAAATAGGGCTGATCATACAACTCAAAAGCAGACACGTGAAAGTTCGCGCTTAAAAATGCTGAATGTGTACTTACGAATCAAAATTCAAGTCTCGAATGAACATACACCCTGGAACCCTTGTTGTCCTTCCCTGAAACAGGGGGACATTGGCAAAGTGAACCAATCTTTACAATATGGGTGGTCAGCCTCATACCGACTTATTGAATAGATAAATCTTTACTCATGAAGCATGAAATTTTTCATAAAATTGGTATTTTTTAAATTTTAAATGAACAAATACATGTACCATGACCGGTCTTTAGTCTAGCATTTAATGCATGTCAAATACCAAATTACCTTTGCAACTTAGATGATAGTATAGTTTTTTTATAAGTTATTCTACCAAATTAAACGCAGCCATTTTTTAAATTCAACTGAACATAACTGTTATGCTTTTTGATAATTTCTACATTATTAATAATATCAAAATATATTTTTAGAAGTCACATCATGACTCGGTGTTTTTTTTTTTCACTATTGGTTTCGAACTAATGGGCTCATAAAAATATAACATATTTAAAAAATACAGCCACATGCCTTTTTATGACTTTATTTATTTACAACTCATCTCACAGTTACAAATATAGCCCAGCCAGGTCTGCAAAGCTTCAAATATTTCATAAATATTTCGAGGCTAACACCTCAGTATTAAAAACAAAATATTTTAATGTCTTTTTACTCCTTACTTCAAGAAACATTATTGCATACATATCAGCCGTATAAAATGAGACGTCAATCTATGATTCTTTCCGATAATGGAAAAACAGATAATGTTTATTTTTTTTATTTTCAGTATATTTTTCTCATTAGTTTTTTGTAAATGCAAGATGCAAAATAAAATGCAATTTATTATTTACGTCTTCCTTGTATAACTTTTCTAAAAGGGTCTTCCTGACTTAGTTATAATTCAAAACTAATGTTTTTAATGGCGTTTTTTGTTCACACAGTTAAAGTCCTTTGTATTTATTTAAATTAGATTGACAAAACACAGTTCAAATTCACTTATTTTTTTATTTATTCGCTCGAACGTTTTCTCCTTATAATGTACCTTCAGAAGCATCTAATCTAATCTAATCTAAGCTGCAAAGATATATATCATTTAAGATTTATATTATATGCATTCCCACAAGCAGATATGTAGAAGCATAATGGTTACAAATACTTGATTTGATATATTAATTTTCACAATAAATATATTGCCTGAATGAATAACTCTTATTTTATGAATTAACCTAAATAAGTGAGATTGCGAAAGCATTGAACCTGCAGAGAGAAAATATGAAAAGAGTTTGTATGAGGAAGGGATAAATGTTGAAGAGATGAAAGAGATATGCAAGGACAGAAGAAAGTAGAGATGCGGATGTAGTGGCTACCCCTAGTGGAAAGTGGCAGGATATATTAACAGTTTATCAAAGTACTTAGTTTATACAAAATATTATTGAATGCCATATTTCACTCAAAATACCATATTTTCAACTTGGGGTACCTTAGATCGAAGGAAACGATATCTAATAATATGTTAAAAACTGATCTATCAAAAAAATTATAAGTTGGGTATCAGTCAATTCCATTTTTGTGAAATTACATCGTTTCCAGCTACTAGCGCAAAGCTTCAAGCATGATGCATTTTTCAATATTTGATCCACCCCCTCCTCGTTATCGCCCCATCTGACGGATAAGTTTTGCATTTGTCATGCGCCTAGTTAGATTTTGTTTTTGCGTGTAACGCTTGCAATAGTTTTTAGTTTTTCTCGCCTTTTAATGCCTGAGCATAAAAATTTCAGCTTTCCATCGCGCGAAATTTATAACAATGTTAATTAAAATATGGGCTGGGTCTAGCCAAGGCATTCCTTTGAAAAAGCGTGCTGGGATTTATGATTAAACACGGAGAGAACTAAAAACACCCCCCTCACGTTCAAGCGCCCCAACTTTTTTCAATATATATTTTTTTGTGTTTATAACTTAATTAAAAAATTAAAAATGTATAGGTAACGAAAACGGTATGCTGTGGGCCGTGGCTCATGGAGATTTTTAATTATTAACTTTTCAAAATTTAAAACGATTAGGTATGCTGGTTTAGCTTGGATTTTTTTTTTACTATTGAACGGCTGAAATTTGTACGAACAATATTGTATTCCTTGAATCCCTGCTAGAAATTATTTTACATTTTTTCGACATCAAAATAAAGATTTATTTTATGAAAAAAATCCAACATAAAAAAAACTCTTGTGACTCTTTCCATTTTTACGATTTGCCAAACGATGATAACTCCTGTTTTTTCTCATTTTTCAACGAGTTTTTCAAAGCTTAGACATAACACTTACTTTTTAGCTGCTTTGAAAACCCAAAGAAAAATTAAAGCCGTGCTCGTATCACATACATATGTATGCGCTACAACTGGACTAAAAGTACACAACTTGACGTTTAAACTCCAACACATCGTTTACCAAAATATATAAAATCTAAAGCAGCTCCTCTAATGAACGTATAACTTTCTATGCATTTTTGGTAAACGCTATTAAAGTATTTTTTATACTTTAGGTTCTACTGTGCCCTCGTCGCAAGTTTGTACACACATACGTCACAGATGTTTCGTATTATTTTCTTAGAGTTTTTGTTTCTTCGTAGCATAAGAAATCAACGCTAGAAGTCGCTGCTTCATGTAAAATTGGTGTAAACAATATAATAAGAGCAGTTGGTCGTTAATGTAGTAAACATTCAAACAGCGCTTTGTTATTGCTTATTACCTTGAGTTAAGTGATTTATTATTTTCAACATTTATAATATAATATTGTTTAATCGACCATATATTTTTTATGTATGTGACATTAATATTCTGCGTTATTTTTCTGATTGAATTGTATTGCTAATTTATTATTTTATGTCATTTGGAGCGTGAAAAGTAATTTAAAACATTATTTTTTTTTTATCATAAAACGATTAGTCTAGGATATTTTATTGTTATTTTCGTTTAATATAAAATATTTGCCCTGTAAAAATAATTAAAAATATATGTCAACATTTTATTTTATTGATATCAAATGTAAATGCAATAAAAAAATAATTAAATGGAAATATTAATTTAACATTACAAAAATAAACCTTATTATATTTATAATTTTAATTATTGATTAAAAAAAAACAGGTGCAATAAATGAGGTCGGAAAATTAAAAAAAAAAAAATCATAAGCAAACGTCAGTCTTGTATTGGACTGCCGTCCTAAACAATCAATAACAAAATGTTTGTATGCATTTTCCCTAGCAACCCGGCCGTGAGACGACACAATTTAGTCTATATCAATTTAAGTGTCGACGTCTGTGTAATACACATTAATATCAAATAAAAGGAGCTTGTTGGTTGTTTTTAATTTTCATTTTCATTTTACTGACTCCTATTTTATCTTCATTTCAGGTGAGTCCCTCGATTTTTTCTTCGCCAATTAAGATTATTATTTGGAAGGCGCATATGAAGGTAAGAAACAAATATTTATTTTTAAAAATCAAAAGTAAGAATCAGTTTTTATATTAAATGAACTTTCTTTCACACTACATTTTTTTTTGTATACGTCCCTAATAAGTCCCCAATCGCGAGCAGGCCAGAAATTACACTACATATGTAGCTTAGTCGCGTTGCGTTGCGATATGTAGTTAGCAATGATAGGAATCTAAAAAAAGGGCATAGTCAAAGTTGAGCAAAATTAACAAAAAAATGTATAAAGCGTATTATAATGGATTAAATATAATTTTGGGAGTATATTGAAGGAATGACGTTTTTTTTTTAAAAAGGCTTGGGATGAAGTCTGAATTAAAAAAAACTTTTTCCTTTTGGTTTACTTCATTTAATGAAAAATTGAAGAATTAAAAAAAATGTACACGTATTCTATTATGTTAACTACCTATGTACGTAGGTACCTACTTGTACATATTATTTTTCTGACGGTAAAAATGCCATTTATAAATAAATATAGAAATAAAAAGGATATGACAAAAAGAAGTAACGGTTGTGAGTATAATATTATGTAAAAAATATTCATAATTCATTTTTGACATGATAATAATATTGTGTTCCTCGTTATTCTTCTTAGTCACATATTTCCATGGTATGCTTTTCAAACAACTCTTTTATTGTTCATTCTTTTTACTCGTAGTTTCACAAAACATCGATTTGTATGCAAAATTGAAATTTCCGACTAAAAGTATCACGGGCGATATTATAACGACAGCCCGTCGCTCCGCTGCGAAAAATACTATCGGAAAATAAGTAAATATTATTAACGTAATAAAATATAATGATTTTGGAACAAAACAATGTAATAAAATATAAAAAATAATTATCTCGATCTGATATTGTAAAACAAGCAGCAAAAAATATATAAATATATAGCCCCTACACAAAACAAAGCAATTTCGGTTAAATTGAGTTGAAATAATTATATTAAATTAGAGGTTCGATGCAGCTACGTGGCTCGCCCGTAGTTATGTTGTAGTTTATATGATATTTTATTGTTTTTTATTATTTGGATTGGGACAGGTGTATACAATGGACGTAAAGTATGTAAGAGACGTCTTGTAGACGCGCCAACCACCGCTCAGAAAAAAAATGTCACAGAAGGGAGAACTCCAACAAAAGTCTCGGTACATCACCTTGTACCTACATATTGTAATGGTCCACCTACATATTAAGAGTGCTGGTACATTTTGTGTGACAATAACACTTTTTTTTCGTTATGACGGAACTTTTACATTATGCAAATGAGCGGAATTGTTACAGAAAACATTCTTGTATCGTATTTTTTTTTATGTCAAATTACTTTGCATAATACGTTCTTTATGTAATGAGGCGGGTGGGTACCTGCCTACATATTCTGTAGCCGTATATTTTATTTTAATACGCATAATTCACCGACAGCAGCAGTTTCACTGAGGGTTGGTTGCTGCGTATTAGCTATTATATTGCTCTACTATTCAAATACTAACTACTAAATCTAAATCTAACCTGCAAAGATATATATAATTTAAGATTAATATTAAACGCATTCCCACAAGCAGACATGTATAAGTTCGCGCTAACACATGCCGCATGTGGACCTACAATATAAAAACCAAATCTCAAATGAACACAAGTCCTGCAACTCTTGCCGACTTTCGCTGAAACAGGGGTGACATTTGCAAAGTGAACTATTTTTTATAGTTTTGGTGGTCAGCCTCATACCAACTACAATAAATACAAACTGCAAAAAAACTAATAAAAACAAGTGTGCCTACGTAGTGGACCATCACTAGAAAATTCATATTTTCATTGAGTATGATTGTAAAAATGAATTATATATATTGCGTATGTTCCTTCACTGATAGGTTGGTATACGGCTGATCACCTATGCTGTAGAAAATGTTTCACTTTGCCAATGTCACCCCTGTTTCAGGGAAGGTCGGCAAGAGTTGCTGGGCGTATGTTCATTTTATATTTAGGTTTTTATGTTGTAGGTTCACGCGCGCTATGTGCAAGCGAGAACTTATCCGTTTCTGCTTGTGGGATTGCATTTAATATGAATTGTGATTGTTTGTCTTTGTGAGAATGCATATAATGTGAATACTCAATGTTACATATCTTTGCAACTTAGATTAGATTAGATTAGATGTACTGTGTTCTACAAACCTCGAACTTCTTATTTTAACCTAGATATACTTTCACTTATATTTTTTCAACAATAGTGAGAAGCTTAAACATTTATTTATTTATATTTTTTAGTGTTGATCTGTTAACACTATTTATTTATTTATTATTATTTATTTTTTGAAAACAACATAATCAAAATAACATGACGGTTCGATAACATATAGTTAAGTATAAAAAACATGGTTAAAAACAAGTATAAAAAAAAAAAAAAAACGAGTATATCTTAAGGTTAACCATGTGAGTAGGGCACATTATTCTCAATTTAAAGCAAAAATATAGCGCCTCTAAATATATCTGATTATTTTTTTCGTAACTATCTATTATGAATCAAATTAGTACTAGAATAAAAAATTCCGTGACATTTAACTATTGTATATTTAATTTCTAATCGTCTGGTAGATAGCTTAGTTGGTGGAGTGTTTGTATTCCATGACGGGAGCTCAGGTTCGAATCCCACCGAGGGTGCCTTGAATGATTTCTCATTTTGGTGTTTTTTCAAAACCTAACATATGTAGAATACCACCAAGGTTTACTCACTTACTTGGAACAGGAAGAGGAGACGGTTATCAAGAGACCATATACACTGAAGGAAGGATAGCCCGAGTCGTGGCACAGGAGATACCGGACGGCAGAGTCTACCAGGTCGCCCTCTCAAAAGATGGAAGAACAGCTGGTCTTCTGCATCACAGCAGGGAGTTCCGCAATAAACAGATCCTAGATCTATAACAAGATGAATAAGAATAAAAAGGTTTACTCAGCCTTCACAAGAAATGAGTACCAGCCCCCTAGAGAGCTTGGAAGTTCCCACTTCAACTGAAGGGGTTGGCGTAAGGCCAGCCTCATTACCTGTAAAAATAAATAGATTCACCTTGCCAATTGCGAAAGCCTTCGGGGATAACGCGTCAAGAAGTTATACTACCTATATGTGTAGCTTTGTTGTTTTTTGCGTCATACAAGCTTACATTGTATGTAAGTATTTCAAATTCAATAAAAAAATGTATACACACACCATATAGGTAGGTACATGCTCGATTTAAAGCAAAAATATAGCACCTCGAGCGCCTCTAAATATCTCTGATTATTTCAGTCGTATGAATGATTCACGCCGATAAATCAGCTGGCCCCCTCTCGAGCTTTTGCACAGGGGGTTGGTCGGCGCTTTTTTAGCTCGCCCTGCAGACCGGGCGGCTCGGGGGGTGGCTATGCGAGACGCGGAGGCCGCTCGCCTCTTTGCAGCGATCGCTCGGGGTGTGAGAGACATTTCGGAAGTACCTGCAGGCAGGCGTACACACGCCGAATAATCCGGTATATGATGGCCCTTGTGACGTCACGCTTCAAAATTCAAATGCCCCGTGTAGAAGTGTCTCAATAACGCTTCAAAATGGCTTTGTTTCAAGTCTGCGTTTAATCTTTTCCTTTTTAATTTTTAACATGTTATAAGTACTTAAAGTGTCTCAATAATGCTACATATGTAATGATGAGATAGTGATTTCTTTATAGAACTGTTTCGTGATGTAGTCACTCCAAGATGTACATGTGATGCCAGAAATTTGCTTGCCTTCAGTGCATTTCGGAACGTAATCTTAACTTAATTTTTCGAAACTTTCGGAACTTAAATAAATAATAGCGTTGGTTTAAATCTGCATTCAATCTTACTTTCTAGCTTTTTAACTTGTAATATTCAAAGTGTCTCAATAACGCTTAATAATGGCTTTGTTTCAAGTCTGCGCTTAATGCTTCTCTTCTTGCTTTTTAACTTGTAATAAGTACTTAAAGTGTCTCAGTTATTTATTTATTTGTTTATAAAGACATCAACAGAACACTGAAAAGAATTTATACAAGGCAACACCGTAACTGTAACTCTGTGGCCATTCTGCTAGGGGTGGCCAGAGCCTCTGCAGAGTTGCCTCCATTTTTTCCTATCCTGACAATCCTCTTTCAATTCCTTCATATCCATCACCTTTTTCATGCATTTTCTTCTTTTACGCTCACTTTGTATATCCCATTCTTTCACAATCTCCTCAATCTGATCACTCCATACTTTTCTCGGTCGTCCCTTCCCTCTTTTGCTTTCACACTTTCTTTGTATACATACTTTGTCAGTCTATCATCATTCATTCTTTCCACATGCCCAAACCATCTCATCACATTCTTTTGTACTTTAGCTTTCACATCCTCTTTCAAATTATATCCTTTTTTTACCCATTCATTCCTAATTCTATCCCTCAAAGTTTTTCCTGTCATACTTCTCAAATGCTTCAATTCCACCGTACATACTTTACTCATTTCGCTATCATTCACTGTCCATGCTTCACTTCCATACATCAAAGTCGGTAACAATAGTCGATAACACATGATACAAAAACATTAGATCCCCAATGCTACAATGTCTATCACATAGTTACAATAGTTTTGGCACTGTTTACTTATACTACACACATAATAGCGTGGGTTCAATTCTGCAACGAATCTTACCTTCTTGCTTTTTAACTTGTCATAATTAAAAGTACTGGCTTTAGTTAACTTTTGCAGTTAATCTGAACTTCTTACTTTTTAACTTGTAATACTTAGAATGTCTCTTGTATAACGAAAATAATGAACTTTGATGAAAGGTAAACTTAATCAAATTGAGCTGCCATTTTAAGTCTTATATTTGAGATTTAAAAAAAAGCGTTATATGGCTTATATTTTTTGTACAACGGAAATATCAAAAACGTTACATCAAAATAATGGTAGCCAAAAATATTTTCATTTAGTTATCTAAGTGATGAACTCAATTAATATCTTATATCACTAAAAACTCAGGAAAAAATAGACAAGACAAGATAATTATTTTTGTTTTGAAGTCGATTTGCCGAAAATTGGTTACAATTTGCTATCCAAATTGACGGTCTTTGGATATGGAAACTACACTTTTCAGTACCTACCATAGTTAATCCCTTAGCCATGGAAAGTTTTTACAAGGTTCAGTATTTTAGAAGGCCATGGAGCCGTTTTGGACCAAAAACACAAAATGATAAATCAGACAATCTAGAATTCTCAAAATAAAAATATTTTTGAGAGAGAGCTTCGCATGTGTACCTTTTAAAATGATAGATCTCACTTTTTTTGTACTCATATGATCATTTAAAATGGCTGAATTCTTTATTGTGTTATACTTTAATTTCAATTACACGCTCGTACATTTTTTCATTGTTTGTTCATGTATAATAATACATTCAGCCCAACTACGAATTAAGAACTTTTTTTCTCGGCGGACAAACGTCACACTTGTATGGGATTAACTAAGGTCTTTAGTAAACAATAAGAAAATATGCAACAAATATTTTTTGTGTTATTTCGGGTTTGGCCATGTTCTATTTGCAGCTCTTACATCTTCCGACGATTCGCTTTCACGAGCAGAAAGCATCCTCAAGGCGAGCTATCAAAGCGCCGCGGGGGTCTAAAAAATATTTGTTTGTCCATTCACTAACAATCCGGCCGTGTGACGTCACAATTTTGTCAATATTAATTAATATGCGGAAGTCATTGCTCGCTCCCACTTTACTAAACTCTACACGGTTTTTCACTTTTATTTCATACTACTTCCATATTGGTACATACACCTTGTGAACTATTCATTGAATTTTAAATATTGCTTTCCAGCAAAAGTAAAATAGGAACATTATTTATTATTTAATGCAGGGAAGGAGCTCGCTGCACGGATTTCAAGGGATTTTTCCCACTACGCACATAGTGAGACGTGGAAACAATATTCCATACATATAATGTATGTAATACCCCTCTTATTGATCCCGCCGTTTCATTTTTAATGTGCAATATACTCTCTTTACAAGTGTTTGCTCTCGTATGTGTACTTTTTCCTACAACAATATCTGAGCGCTACACTTCGGTGCAGGGATAGTCATGCCGCTCTAAAGTGCGGCCTAAAAATCATATTGCGGCCATTATTAACATTCTCTAGTACAATATTCCGTTCAAACTACATTTAAATAGAAAAAAAGGGATATTACATTTGAGATTCAGATTAAATGCGTTCCCACAAGCAGACACTTATAAGTTCGTGGTTAAACATGCCGCATGTGGACTTACAGCAACAAAAATCCAATCTCAAATGAACCTACATCCTGCAACCATAAATCATTTTTTATTTAGCTTAAAGCATAGGAATATGAATTATGCCAATAATCATTAAAATCTTTTAGAGAAATCTTTTTTTTTCAAGAAGCAAAAAGATAAGCTTTGAGAATCAGTAAAGAAAGTAATGTTTTCAGTTCGGTACATTTTTATAATTTCGTACTCACAAGCAGCCATTGTTTTTTACCTATGTTTTTTTTCACGATTGCATAGTTGTATGAAAGGAAAATTATAACTTGAAATGAATATTATTTGCAGATTGGCGGGACAAAATGGTGGTATTGTAGTAGTAAAACATGCTAATTTTTAAGGCCAACCAACCTCAGCGTAAATCAACAAAAAGTGACCATCGACTAAGCCGCATTTATTTATTAATATCTAGGTATCTTAATCACAAAATAAATAAAAAAATAATAAAGTTTAATGTCATTCAAGAGGATTATGATATTATCCATTATTCCACTACCATTATTCTATTAAATCTAAAAATAAAAAAAAATATAAAAGATAAGTCTCTCAAGCCAATTATATTTATTTTAGTAATTTATAGATTACGTTTATGTACTTTAACATCTTCACTTTTTTTTAAGCACCTTTATTTACTTTTGTTTCCCTTATATATTTACTGGATGTTCCTTTCGTCATTTGTTTTGTATTTTCGAATGATTATAATTGTTGCACTAACGCTTTACTGTCTTATGCTACTGTTACATTTTTATCTACTGTCTTTTTTGCACTACCATTTTTGCACTAGTTTATGGTTTTACACGGTTATTTTATTGTTTTACACTATTTCATTGTTTTACACTACTATTTTATTGTTTTTCACTACTGTTTTATTGTGTTACACTTCTATTTTATGGTTTCACACTATTATATTGTTTTACGCCACAACTTTATTGTTTTATACTACTGTTTTATTGTTCTACACTACTATTTTATTGTTTTACACTATTTTTACTTTTATATCTAATGTTTTACACTTCCTGTTTATTCACTTTTACATTTGTTTTACTTCAAGTATGCTATGTCTTGTAATTTTGATGGGTCTCACTCACACTTCGTATATTATAACACTTTATTCGGTAATACGTGCTCGGTGCACTAACCTAATTATCTATATATTTCTTACTCAAATTAATTCACAATTACCAAGTTTTAACCACACAGTTTTATATAATTATAATTACGAATTATCTATAATTTCACATATCGATGTATTCAGTATACTATCAGAATGTTAATGGCTTGAGATCTAAAACTCACACGCTGCTAACCAACATATTAAGCGATGATTACGACATAATATTACTGACGGAAACATTCCTTACGGACGGCATCTACGATGCTGAACTTATTCCCTCTAATTACAATGTTTATAGAAGGGATAGGGACTATGATCGAACTCTTCAATCGAAAGGTGGGGGAGTGTTAATATGTGTCAATAAAAACATTACGTCTCGAGCACGTCCAGAGTGGCATTCGCTGTCGGAGGATCTCTGGGTAACCATTTCCACCGGTAATGCGAATCCCGACTTACACATCGGTTGTGTTTACATTCCTCCAGGGCCGACACACAACCTAAGCCTGCGTCAGCATATAGATAAAGCTTGTGAAATCTTTACTGAAAATGTTATTGACACATTCTTCATCGCTGGAGACTTTAACCTGAGCACAAATATATTCCCTCTTCCTGAGGGTAATACTCCTGATGACGAGTTTACACCTTATAGTGACCCATCTACCTTCATTGTACAAGATTTTATGGCATTTTCTGACCTTAGACAGTTTAACGGGCTTCCAAATGTTAATGGCAGAATTTTAGACCTAGTTTTATGCAACAAGAATGTGACGGTTGACACCCCTTTGTCTCCACTCGTGCCCGAGGATCGTCATCACAAGTCTCTATGTATGCGGGTGACGCATCATAGTGGCATTCTAAGCTCCTTACGTACGAGTACCCCGAGAATGGTGTACGTATACAAAAAGGCCGACTATACAATAATTAACAATTCTTTGTCTATGGTCGATTGGGACTCAATTCTGGATTCGGATGATATTGATGAGATGGTGGATAATTTCTACCGTGTGGTAAATGAAATTATTGATGAATATGTCCCGAAATCTCGATTATGTAGCACCAATACGCAGTACCCTCCTTGGTATTCCAACGCTTTGAAGAAAATCTTAAAAGAAAAACAATTGTTCCATACTAAGTTTAGGCGTTACGGAAATCCGTTGGACTACTCCACATTTTCATTACTAAGAAGTAGATTCAAACAACAGGAAAAGATATGCAAGCGTAAATATTTGAACCACATGGAGACGTCTATTAGAAATGACCCCAAAAAACTATTTTCCTTTATTAAATCAAAAAAAGGCGAAAGCTGTATTCCAAATGAAATGAAGTATGAAAATGAAATAAAAAATGATGCTGCTGGGATATCTGACTTGTTCCTTAAATACTTTTCCTCCGTTTTCGTGGAAGATGATGGTTTATCGGTTGCACGTCAATCTGGTGATTCATTTAATGATTGCTCCACTATCTCGTCCATAGTCATCAATGAGGATAGGTTATGTGAAAGCATTCGCTCATTAGACGTGAGGAAAGGTTGTGGTCCGGATGGTTTGCCGGTTATTTTCATAAAAAACTGTTGTGATAAATTAATTAAGCCATTAGCAATAATATTTAAAAAATCACTTAGTCTGGGTGTTTTTCCACGTAAATGGAAATATGCGCACATAGTACCAATTTACAAATCTGGAAATAAAGACAATGTTGAAAACTATCGCCCTGTGTCTAAGTTATCTATATTTGGGAAGTTACTCGAAAAAATAGCATATGATCAGATTTTCTCCGCGGTGAAAAATGCAATTGATGTAAATCAACATGGGTTTTTACCAGGCAGGTCCACCGCATCAAATCTGGTACTGTTTACGGAAAAAATTCTAAAGATTATGGACGCAGGATCTCAGGCTGATGTGATCTACACTGATTACTCCAAATGTTTTGATAAGATTAGCCACAAGATCCTAATTGCCAAGCTGGAGTGGCAAGGAATACACGGTGACCTACTCCGGTGGCTCAAATCATACCTGTATGATAGAACAATATCTGTAACGATTGGGGGAATCACCTCCAAACGTGAACGGGTCGTCTCGGGTGTGCCGCAGGGTAGCCATCTGGGTCCTCTTTTATTCTTAATTTTTATAAACGATATAAGACATTGCTTCCTCAATTCAAGCGTCTTACTTTATGCAGACGATATGAAGATTTTTTCAGAGGTGGCATCCGTGAGAGATTGTGTATCTATCCAAAGAGATTTGAAACGCTTTGGTGAATATTGTATCGTAAATAAACTTTCTTTAAATGTTTCTAAATGTTGCATCGTGAGGTTCACTAGGAAAAAGAACCCATTAGTCTTTGAATACGAGATTCAATCGGAGTTCGTGGAACCTGCCGATCAAGTACGTGATCTGGGGCTTGTATTAGACAATAAATTGAGATTCAATTACCACATAGATAGCATCATTAAAAGATCATATAAACTGCTTGGGTTTGTTTTGAGATCTTGTAAGCCATTCCGAAACACTGCAGTGGCATTATGTCTTTATAAAGTTTACGTAAGACCAATACTTGAATATGCTTGCCAAGTTTGGAACCCGCAATATATCATCTATGTCAATAGATTAGAGGCCATCCAAAAACGCCTCATCAGGACACTCTTGTACCGAGACGGTCTCCATCGAGAGCTTGCCGACTATCATACGGCGCTGCAACACTATGGTTTGTTTTCGCTCCAAGCGAGACGGAGTGTTCTGGACCTAATGTTCCTATTCAAACTCATCCGGGGTAACGTGTCTTGCTCCGAACTCCTGTCTGAAGTGGGAATCCGAGTGCCTAGGATGACGTCAAGAAACACCAAAATCCAGCTCTATATTCCGTCTCACAGAACAAATTCATACGGAAACTCATTCCTCTTGAGAGCTTCGCGGTTGTTCAATGAAAAGTTTAGTGAACTGGATATTTTTTACCAATCGACCAATACTTTGAAAAAGTTAACGACGGCCATACTTTGCCCTTAATTCTTGATTAATGATGTAAAATAATAATAATAATAATTGTAATTGTAATAATAATAGAAACGTGTTCATGAAATATAATGAATTTTGACTAGAATTTCAGTGTGTAGGTATTAGTGAGTGGGAAAAATTAAAAATATTGGCATGTTCAAGTGAATGTAAGGCTGATTTGATATATGTGATTCTGTTTTTATCTCTTATTGTTTGGTGTCATTACGGTTATCATGATTATTTTAATAGTTTTTTATATTTTATATTTTGTGTTTGAAAAAAAAAAAAAAAAAAGAAATATCTTACTATCACTAGTATTTATATTTGTATTCTTTTTTTTATTTTAATACTTATATTTAATGTCAACATTGTATGAAAAAATATCTTACTGTCATTAGTATTTATATTTATATTCTTTTTTATATTCTTTTTATTTTTAATACTTATATTTAATGTCAACATTGTAATTGGGAAGGTACAACATTAATTGTATATATTTTTATTATTGTTTTATATATTTTAATGTATTTTCCTGTTTTGTTGAATAAATTATTTAAATTATTTAAAAAAAATCAACATTACGACACCGTATGTCAGCAGAAGTGAAGCAATGATTTTTTTTATAATATCACAATAATGAAGAAGAAATAACAGTTTAAAATTGCAGACCTAAAGGAAAAATGTTGAGATCGTCTGCTTCGGTGCGAGCGGCCAACTCCGATACTATGTAAAGCAGCTATGAGCAACCGCTGACATGTGAACCCCTTATGAAATAAGGGCATAAATCACTAACATAGTGAAATGAGGTCTAAATAGCAGTGTGTTATATATACGATCTAATGCATCGCTTGCAATCAAATAAAATTGTATCCTACATATAAATTGCTGAACCATCTCAAAATACTATTTAACATTCGTCTTCGTCTTCTTGTGATCCATCTCAGCGACAATCAATTATGAAGTAGTACTGAACACGTATTTTAATTCATGATGTACAATATACATATTTCGTGAATACATATTGTATGCACGTCTCAAATATGAGTAAAAGCAGATGTTAAAACAATTAGAAGTCAAGTGTCTTTGATTTTGCAATGAGTATCTTGTTTTAGTATAAAAACAGTGATAATGGAAGATGGGGGTGCGTAAAGAAAAGCATGAAAAAATTGAGGGGCGGTCTTAGATTTCGAAATTTTGTGTAGTCTGAGAAATCAGTCTAAGCAACAATTCCAGTTTTTCTTTGATTTCTATCAAACTAGTAAATAATTGAAAATTGTAAAAAGTGTGGTCTGATATTATTGTTGCTGTAAAAAGCTCGTGTGTTTGCTTACAGCGAGTGAAGTAGAATTCGCCGAGCGGCTACGATATTGATTTAACATAAAGGTGGATGTGTGATTAATTGTGTACATAAAATATGATGAAAAATTATTCGGCAGGCGTACATGTGTGCATGTATGGGTGTATGGATATTTGAGCGTACGAGACATCTGACGCCAGCGCTGGCGCTGCGATGATATATGTATGTATGTTTATTCTTTAAATGATTAATACAAGCGAAGCTTACCCCCCCTTCCCGCCATTCATCCCTCTATCGATGTACGGTGAAAAAAAGTCATAAAAAATCAACGAAATTTATGCTCGCCGGTGGCACATCGCTCTACCCTCCCCCGATGGGGCGCAGAAGCGAATATCCAAATAAAACCTTAAAATTTATATGTACGCCGATACAAAATAAAGTATTAAAAACGCCGGAACAAAACCAAGTGTTGTCTGCCTTTTCGGTGAAAGCGCTCGCCGTATAAAAATATTATTTGAGGGATGTCAATCGAAATGGAAGAATTATTCAAAATTATACGTTTGCTCGCATACATTATCCAGCACTCGACTTGTAGCGGGAAACGAATCAAAATATGCAATAACGTATTACCGTACGTGTGGGGACAATCCAATAATTGCCTTACAATGCTCTTCTTTATTCTCCATCCAGAGCGACACAATTCGTACAGAAAACAACATTTTTCATACAAATTGGCAAAATTAAAATACGCCCTCCCATATGTCTCTCACACATACATGTAACCATAACATACAAAAAAGGTCATCGAAGGGCAAACATATTCTTTATATAGATAGCTTATACATTTTACTTACGTAATTGTAAAAAATCAGTTTGTTTGAGTACATGTCATTTTGATATCCATTCTTCATGATGTCTTTTGTAGCGCAATACAAGCAGGTATAAAACTGCAGGAGAACCTTTTAAAAGACAATATTATAATCATCATTTGTAAATATGAGACACAGTAGCGCAGCTGCGTTACCTTATTGTATTTCATGATAATTTAAAATTGATTTACGAGCACTTCAAATTGTTTTCCCCTAAATAGTAACGCAACTTTTCCATTGTATGTATTAAATACGAACACAGTGAAAAACACAAACATAAAAATGTGTTTTTATTATTTATCTAAAATACACGCTTTCAAAAATCGCCGATTTCATGGCAATATTGGTTCAGGTTTAACTTTGTTGGCATATATGAATCATAGGTAAGAGTGAGTATATATATTATACTTGACTACTTGTTTATGTTCAGAAAGAGTAGACATACATTCGTCAAATGTTGGTGCACTGACCGAAATGTAACATGATAATGAATGTGTAAAGGTTGATTTTACGATGATCATACACATTTGGTGTCGATAGATCTGAGACGCGTTCATAATCTCACTCGCCTCCTAAAACCATGAATTTCGGCAAATCGACTTCACATTACTCTTTGACATAAGATATGTCTTCAAATGATGGGCTTGAAGTAACTCTCCACGAATATGAACCTCAACGACTTACAAAATAAGGTCGAATTTTCGAACAAAAATATAATTGACACTACTTCTTCATTTCTGTATATATACACCGAAAATAAAACATTTAGCGAATACCCAATCATCGCGTTCACAGAAAAAAATATGAAAGTTACTATGGTTGTACATTTTTTTCTGTCATAGTAGCAATAGTTGCGATAGTTTTGCATTGTTTTAAATCAAGGTATCGATTCAAATTATTTCTCAAAATGTTTAGTAAATTTTTACATTAAGTAGTACCTAATGATCACAGTGAAACATTTTAAACTATAAATCACAGACAAATATGTTTGTACAAATATAATGTTCTTAAAATATATTGCTACAAATATGTTGAATAAAATATGTCAAAAATATAGGTGCGTCACTGCTTAAATCCAATCCGATGAAATATGCATATTCTTGCATTATCAGTGACAGCCGTCTATCTCTTATTGTATTCAGAATAATTGCACCGATGCAATTTTCTACATGCGGTTCATCTATAATTCAGGGTAAAGATTGATAAGTGGTTCTTCCCCGGCCATGTGGGGTGGGCAGCGTAATCCTGGTGCTCCATACATTATGTATGGAGTTCGGGTCGAACCCGCGACCCATGCAATCCGATTATGACAATAATATATTTCACGATACAAAAGCAACTCCTTGCGAGTCGATAAAATGAGTTGCATTTATTCCGCCTAGCTCGTTGCATTGTCTGTATACATTAATGAACAACCAACTACACTCGGGGACATCATATTAAATGATTAAACTAGAACCGCCTAGAAGCTGCTTCAAAAGCTGGGATTTTAAATGTAAGCTTTCATTGATATTGATATGCTTTGGCCATAGTAAACACATTGTATAATATATGTGTAATTTAAGTTGCAAATATATATTACATTTAAGATTCATATTAAATGCATTTCCATAAATTTCCATTTCCATGGTTCACTTTGCCAATGTCACTCCTGTTTCAGGGAAGGTCGGCAAAAGTTGTGGGGCTTACGTTCATTTGAGGTTTGGATTTTATTTGTAAGTACACATTCAGCATTTGTAAGCGCGAACTACACTTGTTGGTTTGTGGGCATACATCTGAGAGCTTTAAATGAATATATCCTTGCAACTTAGATTATAGATTATAGATAAGCACACACGTATAGACTTACAACATAAAAACCTAATCTGGAAATCTAGCCGACTTTCCCTGAAACAGAGATGACATTGTCAAAGTGAACCAATTTTACAGTATTTTACAGTCCGGTCGATAGCTCAGTTGGTAGAGTGCTTGCATTCCATGCCGTGAGCTCGGGTTCGAATCCCACCAAGCGCGAGGGTGTCAGAAATGATTTCCCGTTTCGGTGTTTATTTCAAACCCCAAAATAAAATACCGGCAAGGTTTACTCAGCCTTCACAAGAAATGAGTACCAGCCTCTCGGGAGCTGGGAAACCCCCACTTCAACTGAAGCGGTTGGCGTAAGGCCGGCCCCCTTACCTGTAAAAATAAATAGGTTCAACTCGCCACATGCGACCCCTTCGGGGATAACGCGGCAAGATGTTACACTATATGTGTAGCTTAGTTGGTGATCAACCAACCTATAAGGCAAGAAACTAACAACCTATAAGTCAAGGAAAAACAAATATGTATGTAAGTAACCAGTGTGACCAATGTGAGTTTGTAAATTTATCTATAATCTAAGTTGTGAAGACATCAACATTTAAAATTCACAATAAATACATGGCTACAGGCAGACACGTTGTGTAAATTCCCATTTATATATGCAGCATGTGTTCTTACAAAATAGAAACCCAAAAAAAATCAGTTTGATTCATTCTCCCTTTTTTGACAATTGGAATATTTAATAGCTTCCAAGCTCTAGAACCAGAGGATTTGATCATAATGTGAGGAAGGGCTCGCGCGCCTTTCAGAAACATCATTAGTCTTCCCAATTATAATTAACGATTTGTTAGTCCGGTCGATAGCTCAGTTGGTAAAGTGCTTGCATTCCATGTCGAGAGCTCTAATTCCAACCCCACCGAGAGTGTCAGAAACGATTACTCGTTTTGGTGTTTATTTCATAAACCAAAATAAAATACCGGCAAGGTTTACTCAACCTTCACAAGAAATGAGTACCAGCCCCCGGGAGCTGGGAAACTCCCACTGCAATTGAAGTGGTAGGCGTAAGGCCGGCACCCTTACCTGTAAAAATAAATAAGTTCCACTCGCCATATACGAAACCCTTCGGGATAACGCGGCAAGACAGGATCTTTGAGGTTGTCTAGAACAATTTGCCCGTCGGTGTTCGCACGAACCAGCTGTTAACTACCTTCAGAAAGTGACTGAGGACACTGCTTTTTTCAAGAAGCCATTGCGCCCTTGAGATAGTCCTGGACCATTAAATGGCGCCACGGGAAATAAATCATCACCATTGACAAGTTGCTCTTTATGTGTGGCTTGGTTGCGTTTTGCGTTTGCAGCAAACGATAATTCTGATTGATACAGTCAAAGCTAATTATCTCCACGATGCAATTTTTCCTTTCATCCTTCCCGTAGAGAGATGCGTCCCCGTCAGATTGCATTCACATCGTATTTACTCTACTCGGGACCGCATCATGTTGTAAAGAAACGCAGAGCAATTTAGAGGTAATTCAGCGGGATTGCTTCGCATTACTACGTTGCAATTCTGTATGTAATTTCATTTAAAACTGAATAAATAATGCTCGCGGAGTATGCGATCCTGCCGACGCATCCAGAGAAATCAAACAATTGCGAGGCTTCTGGAATTCATCAGTTTTGTTGGGGATTGCTTCAGAAGGCTACCGTGTAATGGGATCCGCAGGACTGTGAGTCCAACGCGCTGCGCTATTCTGTGTACCTTTGATAATGTAGCTACTACCAATATTGTATTTCGTTTTGTTAATTAATTGATAGTGTAAATCAGGTACGTTCTGTCTATAGAGGAAAGTAATCAATAGAAAAAAAGTAAGCAGAAGAGTTTAGTTATTAGAAGTTAGTTAGAAGAAGAGTTAGCCTCTGAAGATGGACGCATAAAGTCCGATAGCGCTTAGGCATTGTAAGCTCAAAAAATGTAAAAATAAAACTATGTTTTCAAAAAGTTTTTTTCATTAAAGAAGAAAAGAAGTCAAGTAAAATGGAAAAAAATTAACGTGATCTTTTCATATGACCGTTTGTATTTCTTCTAAATTATTTATCAGATGTTGTGGAGCCTCAAAAATTTTAGAAACCATATTTGTAGCTTAGAGCAATGTCAATGCTTAGGGCAGAGTAGTCAATCAATACTCCAGTAAACGTAGAAATCAATGATTTCTTTGATTAAGAGTATTGAGTTCTCAGAAAGAGTTTTTTTTTAATTATTTAAAAAATCTAAATGGAAACAAAGTTTTAATTCACTTATTTATTTCTTTTTTGCTCGAATATTTTCGCCTAATGAGGCATCTTCGGGAGCAGAATAGTTACAAATATATTTTTATAAAATAATTTTCAAAACAATTTTTTTCCAAAACAAAAACAAAATTCATAGATAAAATTTTTTTTTAAACACAAATGTAAGATTCAAAAATGCATTATTGTTAGGTATAATGAAATAAAAATTTTAATACAATAAAAATAAAATGTGTTAGTTAAATAAAAAGAATAATAATATAAAAATAAAAAACTTTTTAAAAAAAGTTTTTTTTTAATTTTTAAGAAATCCTGTGCGGGAGACTTTCTAGATTCTAGAGACTCTAGGGGTTTATGACACTTGTTGTAGTGCCGCAGAGGTGTATAACACTTTTAATCATTATTATCATCATAGGTACTACAACCCGGTGTAGGTCCAAGCATTTGTGGAATAGAAAACTCTTTTCACACTTACTTTTTAATAAGCAGCAAGTGAAATAAACTCAGCAAGGTTCCTTAACTTATAGGTTGGTATGCAGCTGACCACCCATGCTGTAGAAAAAGGTTCACTTTGCCAATGTCGCCCATGTTTCAGGAAAGGTCAGCAAGAGTTGCAGGGTGTATGTTATTATTATATTGTAGATTCACATGCGACATGTGCAAGCGCGAAATTATACGTGTCTGCTTGTGAGAATGATTATAATGTGATCTCCAATGTTACATATCTTTACAACTTAGATTAGATAAGATTAGAAGCAGTGGGGCAGCAAGTAAAGCACTAACTTAAATATCATCATCAAAAGTGATTGAATTACTAAATTCACCACCAAAAACCTTGTTGAAAAATGTATCGGCGCGCAAAAACCACTTGCACTTTCAACGCGAAACTTCATTCAATAAATAAATAGTGCGTGATGACATAAGCGCCCTACTTGTGTTAATCGCCCTCCACCCTCCCCTGCCATATCATTTAACATCATTGTCCGCCACTGTTGTGCAATAAACGGACGCTGGTTTTTCGCAGGCCTCACACATTTCCCAGTGACCGGGAAAATAGGACGGATAAGCCTCGGGCCGTTTAAACTATTAATTTTTTTGACAAAATTCACTCAAAAACTGTGAATCGAAAGTTAATTAGTTTGGAAAAGTGACAGTTTAATTTTTTGTTCACCATTAGCATTTTGATAAAATTCGGTAAAAATCGCGCATTGAAAATTATTCGTTATTAATTTAATAATCGCCCCGTTAATTTTCCCATTGTCAAATAGATCGTAATGTACACTATTTGTCGATTATTTTACCAAAAAACAATCAATAAAAAAAGAATACCAAATTTTGAAAAAGGTAAAATAAAGACATTATTAAGCAGTAATTTTCTCTGCATTGGAAGTATGAAACGCTATTTTCTTTATTCTTTTCTTCTAAGCTGTTACCAATTAGTCAAAAAATGTTCGACATAATTCCATTGATTTGTTACAAGTATGATTTTATTACGGATTTCCTCGTAATGCTCCAAGCATAAACCTTTCTATACCGATCTTTGACCGATAGCGTACGTGATTTTAAAATGTACTGTAAAAATCACATGCAATTTCTCATAACTTTGCCCTTCTCATTTTGTATAAGTCACTAAACTATTACCAATGATTTTAGGTCATTTTTTAAATGGTCAGTTTGTGAATTCATTGCAGTTTCGTGGAAATAAAACGCTCTTAGAATTTACGGACAGATCATATTTAAGACTATGATAATTTGTAGATTCAATTTAAGAACATACCACCTCTAACAAAAATCGACGATCAACATCGCTATCTTTACGTTAGATACTGCGGCTGCAAAAAGGATTTTACTTTTATTGAGCATAAAAATTTAACAAAGCATAATAACATAGGTATTGCTTTCAGATTATGTTTAGATCTAAGTGAGAAACTTATCACCGCATTCATGAATCCTACTAAAACTTCCCTTAAGCCTCACTAGCAGTCAGATTGTTTATGCACTGTATCTATAATCTAAGTTGCAAATGTATATTACATTTATGATTCATATTATCCGCATACCCATAAACAGCCACGTATAAGTGCCGCACGTGGACTTAAAACATAAAAACCCAATCTCAAATGAACATAAGCCCTGCACCCCTTGCCGACCTATATAAAGATATATTACATTAAAGGTTCATATTGTAGCATTCCCATAAACAGCCACGTATAAGTGCGGCATGTGGACTTACAACCCAATCTCAAAGAAACATGAGCCCTGCACCTCTTGCCGACCTTCCTTGAAACAGAGGTGACATTGACAAAGTCTTGTGACAAGTGACCATATCAAGGAATACATGAAAACAATCAATTTCTGCACTAGTAAGGCCTAAGGGATGTGCTAGTAGGATTTGTAAATAGTGTGGTTAGTTTTTCACAGTTTTCCAGCATTGGGCGGGACTGAACTCCCTCAGACTTCGGTCCGGGCGCGTGCCAGAGCGGTCAGCTACGCCAGTAGGTACCATCTGTTGCGTTTATTCGAACCGAATAACACGCACCGCGGTACCTCACACACCCAATCGACACGACCGCGTGAACTACAGTAGAGAGTATAATACCATTAACATCACAAAACGCTTTGACAATTTTACACTTCAACGAAAATGTGTGGCTCACAAACCTACATATAGAAGGGCACGCATGAAAATACTAGACGTGATAAGTCGAGGATATCAAATCGACTGCTCCAAGGAAGACAGCACTAAGTCAATAAATATAGTTTTGCAGGAGAGCCAATTGAATGTTATTTATTCTATGGAGAACAATGCCTAAACTTTATTTTACATTAATTTATTAACGAATTTAAAAGAGATAGAGACACGGCTGTCATCTTGGAATGAAGATAATGATTTGTTACCTTCAGAAATTAAAATAAGTCAAAAACCTAAATTTCGGAGTTACTTCCTTCTTCCTTGGAGCAGTCGAAATGAGTTTTCAAGGACATAAAGTTGAGACGTATATGCGAACGCACTGCCCAACTTTATCAAAATGGTTTCAGGGAACATTACATTATTTTTGCATGTCCGGTCGATAGCTCAGTTGGTAGAGTGCTTGTATTCCATTCCGAGAGCTCCGGTTCGAACCCCATCAAGGGTGTCAGAAATGATTTCCTGTTTCGGTTTTTATTTCAAACTCAAAATAAAATATTGGTAAGGTTTACTTACCCTTCACTAGAAATGAGTACCAGCCCCCATAGGTTCCACTGGCCACGTGAGACCCCTTTGGGGAGAACGCGACAAGAAGTTACACTTATGTATAGCTTAGTCACATTAACATGATCTTCTTCGTTTCTATTTTCATTGCTCAGGGATATGAAAGCAACCTCTCTACTATAGTTCTCCTTTGGCTGCGCTGCCCGAAGCGCTCCAATTACAGAGATGTCTGATGTTGTCTTCACTTGATCGGTCCATCTCTAGAGGATCTTTTTCTCCATCTTTTCCTATATAGGCTACCGATGATAACCATTCGATTCAGGCTCTTTGCTATGTGAAACATACCCGAAGAACTGAAGAATCGTCGAGTAGGTACAGACACTGCTCAGAGTCAAGCCACATAAGCTCATGATAGGAAAATATGTTAAGCCTTAAATACTTTTGTCTCTACAAGCCCATATGTAAAGGCATCATCTTTTTAGGGTCCAAGCTTTATAAAAAAAAATAGGGCTGAAGTGATGATAATTCTGTGTTTATCAAAAGACAGCTCTTACTTGACAAAAGTATAATTTTGTGATAAGCCCGGATGGAGCTTTCTGACACCGATATTTTTTAATAAGAAAGCACAAGTTTTCCTCAAAAATCGTATGAGATATCTATATAATCTAACGATTTATTTTTAAAGATTTTGTTGTATATACACATACACCAGTTTTGTGTGACCGGTTTTTTCAATTTTTTCTAGGTATACTTTTACATACGAGCATTTTTGCAACCGAGCTGCTTTCAGTAAGTCCACAGTAACAACTCTTTGCATGTAACGTCATTACAAGACTTAAATTAGCTTCAACAATCAGTTGGTCATCATCCAGCTTGTTAAATGAACAACCATAAGCAGGTGCGTACACTTCATGGAAAAATGACCTTTAAAAACGAAAAATTAAACAAACGTTAAGTGAAGGAATCTTCCATCATGAAACATAATTTCCATTTTTAAACTTAATTTTAAGTTTTTTGTCGTTTACTCTGGCTTCTAGGCATTACTCTTCGCTCTCCTGTTTGTTTACCAAAAAGCGTGACACTTTAAAAATATAGGAAACACAAAAAAAGATTTTCAAAAAGGCGGAAATCTTCAGCACCATCACATTCTTCGCTTGTCTTCAGCTAGACAATCAAAAAGTGTCAACAATTATCTTGCACATTGTGCGTCTTATAACTGTTTTTATCTATTGGCTCTCTACGAGCTTTTGTTCTCAAAATCAGCCCGAAATTGGTTTAAATGAATCCATAATCAAAGTCGTCAATATACAAATTATAACAGTACATTAGAAGAATGAGAATATAATATTGACGAGTGAAGTATTCTGCATACACGCAGGTACCCCAAAAGCACACTCGCAAACTTGATTACATACACCCCGCTTGCTCTCACCCCCTCTGATACATTCTCCCTCCCCTCGCGGAGCTTTCCCACAATGCTCTCGTCCAGTGCGCTGCTGCACCCGGAGATGCGCATTTTAATTCGATCAACTATTTCCACAATCACTGCGCTTTGAGGGAAGCTTTCAACTAAATCTTGTTTGTTTGCCTTTCATTAGTTTTTTCCCGAATTCATCCAAAAGTGCATTCGCTCCTTGTCTGCTATCGAAAAAGTGGAATTACGGATTCGTCATTCAATTAACCGCGAAAAACATTTTATTTTTGAGGAAGAATGACGGTAGCACGAAAATTTAGTTCTCTTTAACAAATATTGATTAATCGTTCATTTTTATTATCTATAATTTGTTGTGTTATTTGAAATTTAGTTTGTTATTTAATACTCTTACAGCATATTTCTGAAACCTTTATTTTTCAAAACCTTAAAGCAAAATGACTGTAACACTTGCTTCATATAAAGCAATTAATTTCAAATTCAAAGGTGAAAAAAATACGTTACGTATCATGTACATTTTTCAGAGAATAAATTCGAATAAAAAAAGGGTTTCTTTCAATGTGTGCAATATGTTAACAATAATACTGTTCATTGATTACATTCCGCAATATTAATTATTAAAATCTTAATTAACGATACAAGCCTTACAGGTCGAGTCGGATTGGAGATCAAACCTGAGATGCATCGGTGGATGAACGTACTCTGAATTCAGAACCTTTCTGCCATACTGACGGCAAACGCCCTTGTGAGCTAAGTCCCGAGGAGTTTGTCATGAATTAATCAAACAAATTTGACTCATGTACGTTGAACTTATAGAATATTGAAACTATGTGACTCGTTTCCCCCATTTGCCATCGCAGCTGAATAATAAATAGGCCCGAGTTCGACTTGAGGCTGAATTTTTTAAAAATAATAATACACCAATATTTGCTTAATACGGTTAGTCGTTTGACATTTTCAGTAGCCAACTGAAAATAAATTTCTACGTGTATCACAGACTAGCATTATTTTCTCTTCATATTTCAAGTGGCATATTAGTGACCGTCGCGTCGGTTTGCTCACAAAAAAAGGTTGAAAACTTTTAATTCGACCCTGAATCTGATAACAGTCTGGATGAAAATATTTTTTGTGGATTTAATTTCTCACCATTATCTTGAAATGTGATTTGTGTACGAAATCTGGAATGAAAGATACTAAATAGATAATATTATGATACATATAAAATACCTTTTGTTTTAAATCTATATCTTATTATTTTTTGTAAAGTATCTTTTTCATTTTGGTTAACGGATTCGATCTTCATAATTCCAAACATCTATACCCGTGTTTTTATAAGGTTTGTTAACCAAGAACCAAAACCAAAATAAATATGTGTAATATGCTCTTGACAAATATTGTATGAACATCGAAAGCGCTTGAGCTTACAAATCTCATTCTGATTTCCCATCAGTTTATAAAACAATGCCATCGTAAAATATAAAAAGTATTGTGACCGTCTCAAAATATTATCCCGTAATTTGATATTTAATTTGCTGAGGACGATTAATATTTAAGATTCACATTCAATGCATATCCACGAGTTGACAGTTATAATCTCACGATTACACACGCTGCATGTGTACTTGTGATTAAAAAATAAGAACCAACTCTCGAATGAGCATAAACCATGCAACTCTAATTGTTGGTTTTCGCTAAAATAGAGGTGACATTGACAAACGTGAACCAATTTTAATAGTATCGGTATTCAGCGTCACCAACCAGTCATTCGAACCCATCAGTCAAGGAACAGACGTATGTAGCAGTGCCTATGCATTTCACTTTTTCTATAAAATAAAATTACTTATGACGAAAAATACGATTCATTTATGGCTATTATTCGAAAAGGTGTTCGAACAAATTCGAACATGTTCGAAAAAATTCGAAGAGATTTTTATTAGTTACTTAACCATTCATTCATAAATAAATTGTACATATCTATAATCTAATTTGCAAAGATATATAACATCTGAGATTCATATTAAATGCATTCCCACATGCCGGCACGTTTAAGTTATCGCTTACACATGCCGCATGTGGACTTACAATATAAAAACCCAATCGCAAATGAACATAAGCCCTGCAACTCTTGCCAACCTTACCTGATTGGCAAAGTGAACCATTTTTTTACAGTATGGGTGGTCAAGCTTATACCAACCTATAAATCAAGGAATCATCAGTTTTAAAAACACAATTCTTCTCACAAAAGTAAAAATAAACATGATAGAAAGCCTACATATGCCTAAAATTGATGCTTTCATACAAATGATTTAATTAACATGGCTTTTGAAAATTATTTGAATGCATTTTATAATCAACAAACTCTCGTTAAAAAATTCCAGGAAATAGAGAATGGAATTTTTTAAAACGAAAATTAAAAAAAAAAAACAACAACAACGTAGCCATTATGCAATTTCTTTTAAAAAATAATTGGGTTGAGATGGGTAACAGTGAATAGAAAACTCATTCAAATGTAAAGTTATTATTCGCTAACAATATTTTCTCGATTGTTTTTTTTTTTCTTTAACCCTACAAAGTTTTATAATATGAATTCTGAAATGATTAAGAAGCAATTGTATAACAAAAAATATAAAACCGTGGGTTTTGTCTCCCTTTTTTAATTTATTAACAAAGCGTTTTCGAAAAAAACAAATTAAAGTTGAAGAATATTTTGTCAAGAATTTTTTGTCATACATAAAAGGAGAGCCTGTATGAGGAAGGTTATGACTATATTCCGTGATCTGTGATTATGACTCTGGAGAAAATAAAAGAAGTGTGTAAGGACAGAAAGAAATGGCGGTTGATCTGTGATGTTGGCGGCTAGGGTTTTTTAAATTAGAATTTGCTTCTGTTAGTTTTGATGATATTATTTTTTACTGATTACATGTTATAATTTGTTGATATTACAAATATCATTTGTCGTGTATGTTCCTTGACTTATAGGTTGGTATGCGGCTGACCACCCATGCTGTAGAAAATGTTTCACTTTGCCAATGTCACTCCTGTTTCAGGAAAAGGTCGGCAAGAGTTGCAGGGTGTATGTTCATTTGAGATTTAGGTTTTTATGTTGCAGATTCACATGCGGCATGTCCAAACGCGAACTTATACGTGTTTGCTTGTGAGAATGCATATTATGTGAATCTCTAATGTTCCATATATTTTGCAACTTAGATTAGATTAGATTTGATTAGATTAGATAAGTTAATTGAAATTGAAATCTATTTAATTTAAAATAACAACTTCGAAATTACTTCATGTTCATTGTATTTAATACAAACTTCAAATGTTATATTTTTGTCGTTGATTTATTTTATGGTTCGTAATTTTTATTTTATTTTAGATTAGGTACCTTATTGTTCCTTGAATTACCGGTTGGTATGAAGCTGACTACCTATACGGTAAAAAATGGTTCACTTTGTCAACGTCATCTCTTTTTTAAGAAAGGTTGACAAGAATAGCAGGGCTTATGTTTATTTGAGATTGGGTTTTTATGTTGTAAATCCACATGCGTAATGTGTAAGCGCGAACTTATACGCGTCTGCTTGTGAGAATGCATTTTATATGAACCTTAAACGCCTTTGTAACTTAGATTATAGACCACCAAACTCGTAGAATTATTTCCTACAAATTCTCAAAGCGAATACTTATTTTCATTGATTTTTGCATCAAATAACAACACAAGAGCTTCCTTTATTTTACTCCTCGTCATATTGTGCAGCAGTTTATTTTGCTTCCACTGAAATATACCAAATAAAACCACATGAACGAGCTGGTGGAAATAATATTGGGTAATTTAGCATTTCAGTAGATTTTGATAAAATATTTAATAAAGGCAATCGTCAGGCTATGGGAATGCCGACCTGTTGAATGCATTACCGTGTTCACAAATTATTTATTTTCAAGTGTGAATTATTCAATATTATATTTTAGGCCGCTTCTGTACATGATTAAAATAAAGATGTTACTTTGTTCTCAAATTGTCAACGACGCGACGTTACCATATTGAAAGCACCGGTTCCCATAGATTAAGAGAGTTAAGCAACATTGGGCGCGGATAGTACCTACATACTTGGAGGGGTTACCGCTCAGGTACACCGCGTGTCGTTGGCATCTTGGACCGGTCCGTAGTCCAGTGGCAACACTTCGGACTCGTAAATGGAAGGTTGTGGATTCGGATCCCGGCGGCGGAGCACAAAAAATATACCATTTATATTTCGAATGTGCTCTTCGCTGAGTTGAAAAATTCATAAACCTTTACCAAAGACCGGTCACTGAACGGTCCATCCAACCTTACATCAACTGGGACTTGCTTGAGAATTGGCGCTTTCTACAGCGACGACCAAGCTCGCAGAGGGCTCTTGAGGTGTGATACACACAAAAACAGCGCTCACCAAATAAATCATCCTAATATTATAATTGTTATTAAATAGGCGAAAAACTAATATATATGTATTTAATTTTCTTACAAGAATACCTACTCGATAGTTTGTATACTTTAGATTAATTTTTAATTATTATAGTCAACTTTCTTTGCTTTGTTTCTTGACCTATTGTTTGGTATGAGGCTAAACACCCATTCTGTAAAAAAGGGTTCACTTTGCCTGTGTTGCCCTGTTTCAGGGAAGGTCGGCAAAAGTTCCAGTTCCATATTGGGTGTTTATGTTTTAAGTCCACACGGGGCATTTGTAAGATTGAACTTATAAGTGTCTGCTTATGGAAATAAATATACATAATATGAATTATAAATGTTGGCAACTTAGATTATAGAATAATGATCACTTTTATACGTATTTCTACAAAGAAGCACTTTCATTTCTGTGTTGCAACGGAGAATAACATTACTAGTTAAAAAAAACAATTAAGAGTTCGAAATAAATATTTTTGTACAGATCTTATGACGAACATTTTAGTGGTTTATGGTACACTTAAAAAAAATATGGTACACCCTTCGATTTTTCTCATCTTCTTATTGTCTCACTTGCTTTTTCCCTCGCTTCAGCGTGTACTTATTTCAATAATGGTACGACGTAGGTACATCTATAATTTAAGTTGCAAAGATATATCACATTTAAGATTTATATCAAATGTATTCCACAAGCAGACACATTCAATTTAATTTAAAAAAATAAAAAAAACTCACTATTTTGTATTTTTTTTATTTTATGCTTGAATATTTTCGCCTCAATGGGTTATCTATAATCTATAATCTAAGTTGCAAGGATATATTCATTTAAAGCTCTCAGATGTATGCCCACAAACCAACAAGTGTAGTTCGCGCTTACAAATGCTGAATGTGTACTTACAAATAAAATCCAAACCTCAAATG
This sequence comes from Agapetus fuscipes, assembly GCA_951799405.1. Classification (NCBI taxonomy): domain Eukaryota; kingdom Metazoa; phylum Arthropoda; class Insecta; order Trichoptera; family Glossosomatidae; genus Agapetus; species Agapetus fuscipes. The sequence goes on from OX637332.1 coordinate 21,501,785, forward strand.
AACATAAGCCCCACAACTTTTGCCGACCTTCCCTGAAACAGGGGTGACATTGGCAAAGTGAACCATTTTTTACAGTATGGGTGGTCAGCCTCATACCAACCTTTATTATCAGGTTATCATCAGGAGGAATGACTCTTGCAATAAAAATCAATGTAAAAAAAAATTCATAGACATATTTTATAATCAAAATAGATTCAAATTATCATTGCTAGGATTATTCACTTAAAATCAAAATAATTATAATATTTTTTAATTTAAAAATTAAAATTTATTGAAAAAAAATCCGCGTTTAAGTTTGCATGTCGCACGTTTAATAATAAAGAGCATTAACTCAAAAAACATGAATGTTTGGAATTCACGTTAGAAGTTCAGACATCCAGTACAACTTGTATGGGATGAAAAAGGCGGCCGATGTTTTATCTCGGTCATATTCGTCCAAATTGAACGGCTGTCGCATTCTACCTATTCTTCTCGCATTGTTCTTGCGTTTTATTACAAAATCTCGATTTTCCCAATTTTCGAGTTATTTCTCTTTACTATTAAACGTGCGATGTGTTAAATGTACAAATAAGTAAATACAGAATGCTTACATTATAATAATAAACATTCGTGAAGGAACAATAGCAGTGTGTCGCTGTGAAGACTCTTTCTTTTCAATCATCCTGTCGGGTAATTACACTTCTCCATTGCGGGATTGGCCATCTACTATAGCAGTGTCTCTTAACCTTTTTTAGACCAAAGACCTTAAAAAATAGATTGATATTAGGCTGACCATCCATTCTGTAAAAATGGTTCACTTTGCTGATGTCACAAATGTTTCAGAAAGCTCGGCAAGAGATGCAGGACTTATGTTCACTTGAGATCGAGTTTTTATGTTGTAAGTCCACATACGGCATGTGTAAGCAAGGGCGGTTCGCCCAGTGGGCCCCCAAAGAACCGAAAAAAACTACTATAATTTTTCTCAGTGGTCTTTGCGGGAATTTGCGACCAAGGGGGCCCCGATTACATACAAAATAGAAATTAGTTTACATGCATTAAAACCAAAAATAAAACTTTTTTTCTTTCGGAAAAGATACGCATCATCTTTGGCGTTATGAAAAAAATACCGGTGACGGGGGTGGGGGTAAGTTTTTGGGAGGGGGGGGGGGGGGTTTATACGGGGCCCCGAGCTTTTTCCCGGCCAAGAGGAGCCAGACCAGTATGTAAGCGTAAACTTATACGTGTAAGCGGATCACTGCCGAGGCTCTCTCGGACCACCGGTTGGGAACAACTGAACTATAGGAATAACAATTTTAATGCAGCCGTAGTATAACTTTCATCGTATGATAATATCATCATCGTTCGTATTTACCGTAATTGGTTTATGAAAATATAATTTATTTGTACAGGCATACGCGCGGGTGGCATCGGCCCGCTGCAAATGCTATTGTTTCATCTCTGTAATGATGCAAAATAATTACGCTAATTTTATATTACGTCACAATTATTTTCATTTTATCGTAATTTATTAAGTCCCCCTAGTTTAAGGCAATTCTGCAAATATATCTCTGTGTGCATCTGCTAATTTAAATGCAATTATATGAAGCACCTTATGTGGAAATTGCATCAATTCAAAAATCTGACCACTTTTGCCAAATGCCACTTAGAATGCATGAAAAAAATAGTATTTGAATCTTTAAACTATAGAATAAGTTGCAAAGATATTGCTACGAACTAGGGATGTGAAGTACCCACGTGTGCCTTAACATGTACGCTAGTGTGTAAAGCAATCTGGCTCTAGTATGATGGTAGTAGTAAGGTATATAGAACGGTGGTCTGGTATGAGTGAGAGATCTACTGATCTGGAATATGCAAGAATGATCCCTTTTGTAATTATATTTACGGACTTCAAAGGGCATAAGTGGATTGGTTGTATTCAACATTCGGACGTGAATACCATATATGCAGAGATTATCAATTATTGTAAATTGTGAGCAAAAACGTGTAAAATAAAGTCTGTTAAAATAAATAAGTGCAGTTTAATTAAAAGAGAACCCCAGTAAAGTAGTTACAATATATTACATTTAAAATTAATATAACATGCATTCAGAATAGCAAACACGTGTAAGTTAGCGCCTACACCTGCCGCATGTGAACTTAAAACTTCAAAACTCAATCTCAAACGAAAATAAGCCCTGCAACTCTTGCTGACTTTCCCTGAAACAGGGGTGACATTGGCAAAGTGAACCATTTTTTATAGTATGGGAGGTCAGCCTCATACCAACCTAAAAGTCAAGGAATAATTATAATTTGGAAGAAATTTAAGAGCTATCTCAACGGATAATTGTAGCATAGATCGTCGATTCATTTTGACTGTCTGGGTTGAAAAAAGATTTACTAGATAATATTATTTTGAGGCAAGGTCACACGGAATATGTAAGTCATTTGATGATGATCAGGATGCAGCATCCATTCTTCCGGGCTTGTAGACCATGGTCCAGTATTTCTTCTCAGAAGGCTGCTTTTTCCTTCTTAGAAGGCTGCTACGTATCGTCAGTGAACTTGTGACTAACTTCTTCAAGGCTCGTACTTGAACTGTTTAGTTGATCGATGAAGAAAAAAGCAGCTTTTTTGAGAAGAAATACTGGACCATGGTCTACAAGCCCGGAAGAATGGTTTTTGCATCCTCATCATCATCATCATCATCTGAAGCCGGCAATGAAAGCCTAAAAACACTTATGTAAGTCATTGGTTACAAACGCCACAAGCTGTATATTGTGAGGCTTATGTCCAGCAGTGGACAACCCAAGTAACCATTTAGGTTTTAAAAAGGTTACAAAATGGTCCCACAACCTTTGTATGGAAATCGGCACGTAAGTCTTAGTAGTCTCAATAACGTTATATTTACCTTATACTAACCTCGTGAGTGCTAAAAGGGCCCCAGTTTTAGAACCTTGTGAAGAGCTACACCAAAACCTATAGCTCAAATACAGAACCGCTCTACGAGCTACGGCAGAACCCAAATATAACTTCGGCAACCTTAATTTTACCTCAATATAACCTAGCAAGACAGCGTTTACGTTCTAAATAAGTCTTGGATGTAACTCGTATACAACTTACAACTCGGGTTCTCTCGCTCTCGCTCGGGTGAGCGAGAACGAGATGTTTCTGTGGAAGATTTTTTACACAGCCGTGAATTGAAATACATATTATAATGGCGCGTGCGCGCCATATTCCGACTTACCAAGTTTCAAAATGGATAGATAAGTATGAGTTGTTTTCAAACAAAATAATAAATGGCTTAAAGAAAGCAGGGGAAATGTAAAACATACTGCGAATGGCACTTTATCGTGATACTTTAGGATAATAGTTCTGTATACGAGACGGGCCTTTCGTAACTTAAAAAATTTAATATTTTAATTTTAATATTTTTTTTCAATTAAGTGTTTGGTGGTAAGTTGCATTATAAATTAAACTTATATTCATACAAAAAGGCATGTATTTTAAATCGCATAGGATACCATATTTAATTTTGCATAATTAAATAAAAATATTTCTGTTGATTAAGATAGTTAGTTTTTTTTCATTGAAAAAATATGGCTGCCGTAAAGAAATTACCAGTAAGCTTTAAAATATACCTTTTTTGCCAAAAAAAGAGCTAAATGTTATCTCGCGGAGCTACTAACAACCACAAGGCTATTTTCGCAGCTTTAAGCTTATTGCGAGGAGCTCTTAAAGATTTGTCAGTCGCGACAATAACTGCGAAGAAACATTAGTTACCTTAAGTTTTGTTGCTGACAGGACGTGTTGTTCATCGAAAGAGTGCTAAAAAAACAGCTACAGGGTCCTCTGAAAGTAAGTTCATTTTTTCAATCCCTTGAAAGTCAAATGTTAAAAAAACACTTTGGATTACGTTTTACGTCAAGTTTGTCTTTTTAACTCGCAGGTATTTTATCCCTCCCCTATTATTATACATATTATTATATCATCCTATTATTACTCCCCTCTTTAAAGTTTTAAAAAATATACATTATTGTATTGTATAAAATTTCCTTTAAAATAGTGTTTGATGTGTTTACTGTTGTTATTATTACTTTTTCTTTATTTTCCGTATTTACTCAAAAACTATTGACATTATAAAAAAAATGTTAAGTACGGAACCTAAACAATGTATAGTTCTGTAATTAAAAGCAAAAACAAAATTCCAAAATACAGCACACACGAAAAAAGCCAAAAATGTAAAAAAAACGAGTTTTTTAAAATATTTTTTTGTGATGGCAATTCTTCAGTTATATATTTTGTTCAAGCTTTATAATTAAGATCTAATCTAATCTAATCTAATCTAATGCTTGATTTTTTTCATTACTGTAACTATTTAGCTAAGACCAAGTATAATATATATAATATATAAAGGGGCCGTCCATAAATTACGTCATCGATTTTGGCCGATTTTCGACCCCCCCCCCCCCCTTACAATCATCCTATAGTCATTATCTAATGACCCCCCCCTCTTGCTGTAATAATGGATGGGCTTAATAATTAATAATATTATATAACTTACATAATATTTTGTATATTTTGTAGAAATTGGTATTTACAAGAACAACGTCACTTTTGGTACTCGTACATCATTTGCCATCATCTGCAGACCAGACTCCCCCCCCCCCTTAATGCGAATGACGTTATATATGGACAGCCCCATATATATAATATATATAAGACTAAGTATAACAAAACCAAGTGTAAATATTATATGCTGAATCTTTTCGGGGGTAGTCGGCTACTTCCGGTAGCGGTCGGGGGTCTTCGGCACCACCGGCGATACAGCTTTCACTACATACCAGGCTACCGAGAACGCCCGAACGACTCCGGAGCGGCTCCAGACGGAGTGGACCGACAACGCCGGACGGTCCTGCAAGAAATCTACGGCGGAGATTGCCGAAGACCCCCGACCGCTACCGGAAGTAGCCGACTACCCCCGAAAAGATTCAGCACATAATATTTACACTTAGTTTTATTATAACTCTAAAGGTCCGAAGATGGCTTCCCTTGCGAGGCCGAAAATTCACCTATTAAATAATAAAAATCAAACGATGTTTCCAAAAAACAAAATCATATTCCACGTCGTGAAAAAAAATATCTAAATATATACATATATGTTGAGATAAAAAATTTCACGACATGGAATATGATTTATTTCTTTATTTTAACGATGTTTCCAAAAAACAAAAAAATAAATCATATATATATATCTAAAAATCTAAATCTTAATCTTAGCTGCAAAGATATGTATCATTTGAGATTCATATTAATTGTATTCCCACAAGCAAACACGCATAATTTCGCGCTTACACATGCCGCATGTGGACCTACAATAAAAAAAAACTCAAATGAACATAATCCCTACAACTCTTGCTGACCTTCCCTGAAACAGGGGTGAAATTGACGAAGTGAACCATTTTTTACAGTATGGGTGGTCAGCCGCATACCAACCTATCAGTCAAGGAAAATAAATAATTAATAATAATAGAAATATATAATTAATAATAATACAATAAATGAATAATAATAGTAATATTTAAGATGCTTTGTAGTCTTTACCATTCACCGAACTACCTACCATAAAAAATAATAAAAACTTACCGGTGTATTGATAATTCGTAAAAAAAAAATACGGACTTTACGTTTAAAATTTCCATTGAATTTCTTTGATATCACCCTGTGTCGGTTCATCTTACTAGGCAACGTATTGCTTTGAAATTCCGTAGACAACTAACAGCTGTTGAGCATAAAGCATTATAATATTATACTTGTAGCTCCTGAAGACAACCTATTGGTTTAGGTTCTTACCACGCAGTCCTAATTTGTTTGCCTAGACAAGTCTTATACAACCTAAAGCAATTTCAACATTCTTTTACTTTATGGTTCTAACAATATTAAAAAGATAACCTTTAGCTCTCACTTTAGCAAATGCCAACCTCTCTAGAACGTAATCAGGAGTCTTAGACAACCTTAAGATCATCGGACTATAAGCTCTTGAAACTTAAGTCACAATAACGTTAATTTAACCACTTGTCAGCAACTTCTACGTTGAAATAATAACCAGTTGGTTTTTGGACGTATAAGTTATCCTCAAGCCATTTATATGACCAAATAGCAAAGCATTAACCTTTTTATGAGCCTTATAAGACCTAAAGACAATTTTCACAACTTAGGACGACTAAAGTGGTTACTTGGGAAGTTAGGTCTGAGATGTTTACGATGATGATGAGATATATTCAGACTTCTCTTTTCTAGTGTGCTTAAATTACGCGGATAATTTTCTTCTAAAAGGGCTGCACGGAAGTATAATATATTGCATAGCAGTGGCAAAGGGTGCCATACAAGCCGGTTTCCATCGGCTTTCCTTTTAAAATGATGTAACAAAGTAGTTAAAAAATATAGGCACAAAGTAAAAAAATACACTTAAAACCAAATAAACAATACGTAGTTTTTCCCCATTGAAACCATGCAGTCTACTTTATAATAATTTTTGCCTCATTTTAAACAGGAAACCGATGGAAATCGGCTTGTATGGCACCCTTTACCACTGTTGCATAGATTTTTTACCATTTAAGGTTCATGTGAAATCTCAAATTAATTGAGCCCTGAAACTTTCTACGCCCTTTCCTGAAACAGAGGGTACATTTGTGAACCAATTTTTAAATGTTTTTTTTTTTATTCAAAGGAAAGACATTGTTATTTTCTAAAATGAAATCTAAATTCTTCTAAACATGAATGTAGGAAGACAATGATATATATAAATATATTTTTTTTCAAACACAATAATTTTTTTACAATTTACTTTCAGTTCACCGAAGGCTTTAGAAAAAGTTATGAGGTTTTTTGAGAATGTGTCGACGCCTCGGTCTTGTATAGAAATAATATTTGTCGTTTACTTAGTAGGTAATATGTTAATGAAAGCCGAAATTTTAAAATTATTGACATTGATAAACAAATGTGATATGTTTCCATTTGTATGTTTACTTTAGTTATTTACATGCTTGTGTGATTCTCCTAATAGAGTCAGCCTAAGTCTTGTCTGCGTACAGCTATATAAATATCTCCGACTTACTAATAATACTCTTTTTTTTAATATAATAATATTTTTATGAACCTAATTCATCTAATAAACAATGTTGGAATGTTTGGAAGAGATTAGGTTGTGAAGGTAATATATATATTTTTTCATATTGATTAAAGAGGGATACAGACAAAGAAGTAGCAACATTATGAGCTAGATATCCCATTGCTGAAACCAGGATTCTCCTCTACTCTCTCCTGTCCATCGTCTTGACTCTCCAGCCGCATGTCTGCCTTGGCTGCATGTCTGCCTTGGCTGCATCTGCGTAAACACCGTCCATCCATCTCATTTTTGGCCTTCCAAGTTTCCTACGGCCTTGTGATACTGAGAGTACTATATTTTTAATATATATAGTAATATGTTAGTCCGGTCGATAGCTCAGGTGGTATAGTGCTTGCATTCCATGCCGAAAGCTCGGGTTCGAATCCCACCGAGGGTGTCAGAAATGATTTCCCGTTTCGGTGTTTATTTCAAACCCCAAAATAAAATACCGGCAAGGTTTACTCAGCCTTCACAAGAAATGAGTACCAGCACTCTCGGGAGCTGGGAAACCTCCACTTCAACTGAAGTGGTTGGCGTAAGGCCGGCCCCCTTACCTGTAAAAATAAATAGGTTCAACTCGCCACATGCGAGCCCTTCGGGGATAACGCGGCAAGAAGTTACACTATATGTGTAGCTTAGTTGCGTTTAGTTGCGTTTAGCGTCGTCCATTCTGTGACCAACCATTGAGGTATATATACCTCAATGTGACCAACCCACTGCATGCGCCATACTTAAATTAAACTGATGTAAAGGTAACAATATTTTTTTAACAATACAAAATATAATATTTTTTAAGGAATGTATTAACACGTTATTTTTTTACGTGGATCCTGTGCGGGACACTCCCTAGATTTAAGATCCTCTAGGAGTCTGTGACACTTCGCTCCCCCAGTTCTTGTTTGCCGTATAGACCAATTCTTTCAAATATGACTTTTTAATGCAGTTGTCTAAGAATCAAATTCTACACAATCTGAGCTTACAAAAAACGTAAAACTCGATAATGTGAGAGTTGTTTTAAATATATTTTTAATCAATGTCCTGTCTCATAAGACACATTAGTCCAGTACACATGCAAACATTGTTCATGTAAAATTAGCTTAATGGTCTATACGGCAAACAAGAACTAAGGCAGCGACTTAGTGACACTTGTGCCGCACAAGGTGTTGGTGATGTGGCAGTTGATGTCCTGATCCTTTGTAGCAGGGCTGTTAGCTGCTTAGTGTTGTGTTGTGTTGTTTTTTTTGAGACACTAAAATGCTTTTGGAAAGGCAACTAGTAGCGTCTAACCAATAAATCTAAAATTAAATGATATATTTCGGAACAACAACAAGAAAAACAAATTTAAAAATAACAGATTCAAGTTTCAAGTCACATTAATTTTTAAAATACAACAAAAATGGAGGTGCGACACGACAAATGTTGTTTCTTCGTTGAAAGTATTCACATGTTTATTGCATGTTAAAACACCTTTTTGCTTTTAATCCCTTAAAATACTCGTATCTATACGGCTTTGTGTATACAGGAAAAAACACATTTTTTTTCGACCAGCGACAGTCCAGTGGTTTTTACTTTAACCCATTAATCCGGAGATTCCTAGTTCGAATTCTGCTTAAGTTTGTATCGGTTTTGCACATTTAGTACCTATACATCCAACTTCTTATGGCTGTCTTGGATCTATCATTTTTATGTGCATAAAACAGTAAATTTAGATCTATAGTAAATTTAATTTTAGTTAGTCTTGGAATTAAATTTAATTTCTAATTGATGCCTCATTAGGCAAAAATGTTTGAGCAAAAAAAAAGAAATAAATAAGTGAATTAAAACTCTGTTTTTATCCATTTAAATTTTTAAATAATTAAAACTGGACTTTCACTGTGTAAATAGACACTTAAAAATATCATTTCTAATGTATTCCTTTAAAGGAAAAGGAAATAAAATACTTAATAGTATTTACAATAAGTCAATAAGTTCGTTTGTAACTAGCGTTGCTTTTCCTTTACATCCAATCACAGATCAGTGGTTTTGCTGAAACACTAGCCTCTAATAGATGAGTGCGCTTGATGGAGAATGGGAACCCGCTTTCCTCTCTCTCTATTTCTCTCTATCTCTATCTCTCTCTGAGAAACTAATGAAGCGCTGCCATCCTACCCATGTGACCACATGAAGTCTCCACCTGACCTTATCGGTATGAATCCAAGTGAGTCTATTTGTCCCAATATGGAAACAGAATGAAAGCCTTGATAATATGCAGGAATTTCTATTCTATAATCTGACGATTAACTGTTATCTTTGTCGTAGAGACATATTTGTATTTAAAATCCTAATCTTCACCAGTAGCCACACGTGGTTTGCAATTACACATATGTTGTGAGTGCACATACTTACTTACTTAATCCGGCTCACAAACCTTAAAGGCTCAAGGCCTCCAGCACCACAATTCTCTAGAACTATCCTTCTTATGCGCTTCCCTCCGTGGTCCTCTTACCACCAGGATTTCCAAGATTATAATGGTACTTTTGTTAAATATTATTTACCGTAAATGAAAATGGGTATGCAACTCTCGTCGTTTGTCTCTGTAAGATGGGTAGCGTGCACAAAAAAACACATTTTCTTGCACTGCTTGTGTTCAGCCTCCAAACTATTCAGAAGCAATAATAATAATGTTAGAATATTGTTTTGATGAGTGCTGTTTTTGTGTGAATCACACCTGTGAGATAGGTGATTGCTGTATAAAGCGCCAATTCTCAAGCAAGACTCTGTTTCTGTAAAGCTGGATGGACCTTTAGTGACCGGTCTTTGGTAGAGGAATATGAATGTTTCACCTAGCGAAGAGCGTATTTGAAAATGTAAATGTTTTTTTTTGTGTCCTCCTCCGGGATTCGAATCCACAACCTTCCATTTACGAGTCTACGGACTAGACTGCGGACCGGTCTTAAGTAACGATTTATTTTACTGCATCTAATGGAAAATTCAGATTATTAAAAAAATATTTCACAAAGTTTACCTTAACTCTTGTCAACACAAGCGGGCTATAACTAAATTATGAAACGTTATAGATTATAGAGATAAGTTTAATTTTTTTCCGTTTATTACATGTATTGTCAAAATGGAATTAGTGAAAGAAAAATCATTCTACGCATGCTTTGCCAATTACATTTAAAAACTGAGAATCAAAAACTATTGTAATTTCACTTCACATTTATCTCATTTTTTCTTATATCCATTCCCATTGTCAATCGATGTCACACACACATTAAATACTACACCGGTACTCATGCATAATATTATCACCTCGCCATAGCTCATTTTAATCAATTTACAATTCCCTTGATGTGTCCTCTGCAATAGGGTGACGTCGCTTTCTCATCGGTCGGCAGGAGTTGCCCGCAGTCTGTGTTCCCGTCCAAACGAGCCCTGTTTGATGGTCTCCCAGTTATTTCGTTAGTAAGGTAATTGCAGCTCCAACGTCCCTACATACATCCATACATATATGGATACGTACATTCAATCATACTTAGTTTATCTTCTCCCGAATTCAGATGATAGATACAATATCGAAATCCTGGAGCTGTAACTTTTGAGCTTGGTCGTCTTTTATTCTGTTGTTTTTTTTTTTCTATTTTGGTATTACCTCATGAATCTTGAAATAAATAGGTCCAGTCTTTCAGCTGGGCACTGGAATTTCTTTAACTTCGATGTGTGCGAGTCTTCCATGGACCATTCTGGAGACACGATCTCTTTAAAACCACCTCCTGGATCTACTCCATCTCACTATGCCCTTTATTTAAAAGGCTTTTTGGATCTGGTCATTATGGATGTGTTCTGTTAATGTTCTGTTTTTGATCATTCTAAGAAAAAAAAAATCGGTTGTTCTGAACAGTCCTTGTATCCGCTTCAGCTTCTACTATGTCATGCAGTTTTTACACGTGGACGTGTTGTCCAAAAAAATATTAGTTGTATGATGACTTTATAAGATTATGCGTCAAGTACAATAAGCATGAATTTTCAGTAATTTACTTAAAACATCTTTTATTTAAAGGTAAGTACATGCAGTTTATAATTATGTAATTGGTATTATTTTAAAGGGTTTGGTGGTTTACACAGTGAAAGTCTATTGTATATTAATTAAATAAACAAAGTTGTAATTCACTTTTATAATTTTTTATTTTTGTCTAGCACTTTCGCCTACAAGGCATTATCAGGACAACGACAATTCAAAATTAACAATCAAAATTCTTTTCATCATCTCCCTTCACAATACATAGACAATATAATTATTTTAGGTATAAATATAAAGTCAAAATTAAATAAAAACAAATATAAATTTAAAATAAAAAAACATCTGATTTTTTTCTGATTTGATTCAATAAATTCAAGTATTTTTTTTGCTTTATGATGAGTTTTATCTACCCAGCATCATAATGCACGGAAACGTTCGCTTGTTCGTATGTCAAATGCTTGCGGAACAATAAAATAATCACTTGTAACAATAAACTTGTTAATTGGGCCTTTCTTTGTTCGGTATACAACGTCCCGATAAAAATTATCCAACTATGAACAAATTACCTATTAATTCATTACACAGAAAAATAATATTATGTTTTGTTAAGCTAATCATATTATTATTTTCGTTTTAAAAATAACTGTAATTTTAGTATTTTTCCTGCAATTTATACGAGTACAATGCCGGTGGGATAATTATTAAATTATTGGGTTGTTATAGAATATTATTAATAGATTAGGAATAATAGACAATATTATGAACGTATACATAGTAATGCATCAACTGTTCAATGTTGATGGATAAAACTCGAAATGTGTTGACGTTAATTTGATGGTAAAAATAGTATAAGAGTGACGTAAAATATGCTTATAATTATACATAATGATATGAAGGTACGCATGTATTGATTCACTATAACCTTTTGGTGTTTTTATTGCTGTAAAAATCAACGTTTGAAAATGAAATTATTCTTTTTTTTTTACCATATCAGAAAACAACAGCGTTCATAGCCCTATTTTTTTTCACAGTATTTGTTAAAAATGTATATTATGTATGTTACTTATTAAAACATTTGTGTTTTGTTTTCAGGTAAGTCTTCGCCGCACTATATTTTGCAGTCAGAACTTCAAGGTGATGTGAAGATCCTGGAAATGGTAAGTCCATATTTTTCCTTTTTATATACGTTACAGATTAAAAAAAAATATTTTGGTTCTCCGAACCTGTGTACCTACAGAGATTGAAATTTTGTTTAGTCAAATCATTTTTTTTTTTCACTTTAATTTTTTTTATTGCCAATGTGTGTGTTTTCAACATATAAAGTAGACAGCCTCACTCAAATTCATTTTTTGTGCAGTGTGTGCGCGGTAGGTATGGAACTATCAGTAGATCCCATTTATATTTTGATTGCGCTTTTTCCAGATATTGATATCTAGATATTGATTGACTCTTCATCGCCTTTATAAAATTGACTAGAAATTTAAGAAAGCACCGATCACGTTACATTAATATTTATTGTAATTACAATTCATTTTTATTTGTATCATCTGATCTCCCTTCTCCCCGCTTAATTAGTTTTGTCGGCATGTTTCAGTACATTGCCACTACATTATATATTTTCAGTCAACGCTCCCCTAGTGGTACTTATCAAAAGAAACTTTACGAAACTTTCCAAACTCAATTTAAATTAATTTCAGCGTACAATTTCACGTCCCCCCCACCCGTCTGCAAATAAGCCGCGTCAATAAACTATAATGTAAATAATTAATAAATCGATTAGTCCGCGGTAGGTATGGAACTAATCTAATTGTATCACTAACTAATCAACTAAAACAAATAGGTCCTTGGGACTGCGAATATCAGACACGGTTTGCACCAAATGTATGCATCTGAAACAGGGCTGGGTCCAACACGAAACAATTGTACAATAAAAAGTCAATTATCTTTCAAATAATCTCAAGAATCAAAATAATGATAACGTTTTCAGAAGCAATATCTAAGAACATAGTTCATCAAAAAGATGTTCTTATTAACCGAGTTTTCTTAACCTAGAACTAACTGAACCAAGCAATGTAAAAATTGTACTCAACCTATCTCTTTTATTGATTTTTTATTTCATAGAAAACATAATAAATATTCTGTGTCTTTCTCATACATAGTTATACATAAAAGCTAAAAGTGGGACTTTGTGATGATTATAAGAAATACTAAATAATATAATCTAAAAAAGGAAACTTCTGTGAAAATAAAAGTCCGGTGTTTTGTTAGTTAGTCATCGATTTTTTATTATTTATCCTAAAGTTCTACAAAAATTGTAATGCTCTACAATTTATTTGTTAAAAATAAAGCGTGAGATAATGTCATCTTGCAAAAGTAATGACAAGTGTTTTCCTTTCCAAAGAAAGAACTTTTTTTTTGATATCCAAAAATTGACGTATTTACTTATATTCTACAATGACTTAGATAACTAGATTGATATGATTTATTTATTTTACTACAAAAACGGATGGGAAGTGTTATCTTAGACACCTTATATTTTTATTTACTTTGAAACGTATGTTTTAAGCCTTTAAATTTTGCCGATACCTGTTCTTTGTCAACCAAAAGTTGTCGAAATTGACAAAATGGATGTCACGGATTTGTTAATTTTTGTTGATACCTAAAAAAGGGGAATTTTAAATGCAATTTGAGCAGTTGATTGGTCTTACCATCTTTTAGGTGACCACAGGGTGATTACAATTTATATGGACGTTAATGGATATTTTATCACTTTTAGTCTTTTTTAAGGAATCATGTTATGTGGAATACGTCCTAGATTTCAGAGAATCTGGGGGTTATATTGGAATGCCGCCGAGTTGGCGGTTGATGTCATGATCTAGTGTAAGCGACGTTGTGTTGCGCCTTTCATTTGAGACACTGAAATGAAGTGGCGATTAATATTGGTTTTGAATAGACAGGATTAAATTAGAGTGGAAATACATATACCCTTAACTCGTTTCATAAACGGGTAGTTTGGCAAAAGAAGGATTACCGTCGTTCTATGATTTGCCCAAGTTGTAACGGTAGAAGGAGGAATCTTTTTTGCCTTTCAGCGCCCTGTAAGGTCCCCTCGAATGTCCCTTTTATCTTTTGCAATGAAGAGGAATTCTTATTTTTCTTTCAGCGCCACTTCTAACGAAGATTGTCTGTCGTCATGGCTTTTTTCACTTAAGGTGCTGCGGCTCTAAATAGGGACTTAAACCAGCCAAACAATGAGGAATAAATGAGGATATTTAACCTCAATTAGTTATCTTTTTTGACCATCATCTTTAACTTATTAGTGGAACGTTCTTTTGTGTTTTAAACAGAGGGACTTGTTGACTTTTTAGTTGACCACAGGTCGCAGCACTGTGGGCACGATCCTTCAGCCCTGTCAGGCAGGCTGGCGTCCTTTGTCGCAGGCATGTCATTGCAGTTGTACGACCGATAGCCACCACTAGATTACCAGCGGGCGGGTATTATATATGGATGAATGTTTGCCGTGGGTGCAGTTTATATTACATTGTGCCGTTTGAATTGAGTTCTGCCTACCCCCTGGTTCATTATCTGGAACCTCCCTCGCGGCCTTACCTCCCCAAACCCAGGCTCCCCTGCGTATACCGAGACCCAGTCCGGTCCCACCACATCACAAATACTTATGCCATCTATCTGCAATCAAAGTCTTTCAGTCAGTTATAATCTTGTTTCCTGATTAATAGATCATTAAGAGGCGGACCACTCGTACTGAAAAAATGGCTCCATTTACCAATTTCCTCCTGTTTGAGAAAAGTGCGACAAAATTGCTGGGCTGATGTTCATTTCACATTTGTTTTTTTTTTTCATTATTTCTAAGTTCACATGATTAGCATACTATGAATTTTTCTTGTTAATGTATTTTTATTATTTCATGTGACGAAAAACATGTTTGTATGCACCCACGCACCAATAAGTGTGCGTATAGAAGGAAAAATGCATTTTTTGAGATGTTAAATGAAAAGCAACGACTAAAGTAATACGTCCTCATTAATCTAACAACACTCTCTATTTTTTTCCTGTTCTCATTATGTCGTGTGAAGCTGGACTGCGCTGTGGGGAAAAAGTTGAGCTGCCCTTCCATCTCCTGCTAGTCTTTCGATATTATTATTTTTTATTTCGACAATATTCACTAGTCTTGTGTCCAAAAAAGCTCTTGTTGTGAATATCTCAGTTTGTTTGAGTGTGTGTGACGGGTCGAGTCCGGACTCACTAGCGGAATACGCTGCACGGCTCTTGTGTACGCACCATCCCACTGATATTAAATATTTAACTACTAATCAAATTGTAATATTGCTACAGTCTCAATTTTACAGTACAACTCACTTGGTTTGTGTTTTCATCTCATTTCTATTATTATTCTTATATTATTCATATAATAATTGTTCTTCTTACTTCATTTTATGCATACAATATTAAAAAACATTTTTTTAAATTATTAATGGTAAAATTTACCGTTTATAATTAAAGATCAATTTATTAAATATGAAAGAAATATCCATTTACATAAAAAGAGCTAAAAGGATAATACAAGTATATGAAACGGAACAGGATAGTAAAATTCTGCAAAAAAAGTTTTTGCCCTGTGGTAGAATGGTTTATGATTAAAAATAAATTTTAAATTCAATTTATACAAATCAAAAAAACAAGCACGGAAAGACAGCTAAAAGAATAATATAAATATACCAAATTTAACAGAATAATAAAATTCTAAATTCTAAAGTTTATTCTAAATTCTAAACTTTTGAAATTCACAATAAAAGTTTTTGCATTGTGAAAGTAAAGGTTTCTTAAAGTCAATAAAAAAAAAAAATGCATTAATAAAGTTATTTTTATTGAAACATATAACATAGAGACTGTACTCGTCCTGACATTAGTGTAAACAGTTTCGTAATTTATTATATTTATTTAAAATATGGAAGTCTAAATTTTAAATATAAAATAATAATTAAATCCAATCACTAAGAACTGTATACTTTTTTGAGCATTCTTCTTATTGTGCTTCATAAAAACTGAAGTTTTAGGTATATCAGAAAGGTTTATTTTCTTTAATAAACTTTCTCAGGCTTACCTGAGAGCAATGTCTGGAAAGACACTGAATGACAAAGTCCTCAATGATTATGTGATGAACGTGTGTGCCATAAAAAAATAATATGAAAAACTAAACTACGAAAAAACACAATGAGATGGTGTGGACATTTCGAAAGAATGGATGACGAATGACTAACGAATAAAGTGTACAGAGAAAAGCGTTGCAGGAAAAGACTGAGGAAGGAATGGATAGACCAAATATGTGAGATTGCGAAATAATGGAACCTGCAGAGCGTCTGCGGAGGTACCAGCCACCCCTAGTGGAACGGCGGCAGGATACAGTAACAGCAACATATCATCTTGACGCCTTTCCCTGAATTAGGGACAGAATGAGAATAAGTGAATATTTATATGTGTGTGGTTAGCGCCACAATTATAACACTAATCTACTCTCATCACTAATTAGACAGTGAATCAATAATCTGTGTGTGTATGTATATTACGCAATGTCCCGTCTTTACTATGCAGCTCTAACCGATGTTAGTATTTAGTTCCCAATTTGCAGTTGCATTCATTTGTCAAGTATTCAATCGTACCGGCTAATCTAATGGTCATATTGTCGGGATGCTCCCCCTCCTCCCCCAGTGGGGTCTGCTTCTTGATCAGCGTGGCCTGGGACCTATCATCCATTCAACCCTGTCAAATGCATCTATGATTCGGACGCCCATTGTCCTGATCAAAGTATCCACCTCTCGCTGAAAATGTAATGATTGTTTGCGAGTTGTAATCAAATAGGCTGGAGGAGAGTCTGCATTTAGATAAAGGATAATTAGCTTACTAAGTTTATTTATTTATTTATTTTAAAGACGCCAACAGAACAAAAAAGTTGCACATACAAAAAACACATTATACAAATACATAAGTATCTCCAATGCTCCAATAATAGGTATCTATCGCATAATATACAAGTTGTTATTTAATTGTGTTTTTTTTCTGAAGAGGGAATCTTTAGTTTTATTGTATATTTGAAACTTATTAATAAATTATAGAACATATCGATCCTTAAAAGGCAAAACTGAATAAGTGACATATTAAGCTGACATAGGTGTCTGAGATAAATGCAACTTGTTTCCTGTTTTCTACGAGAAAAAACATTAAAAGTTATGAGAATCCTGTAGTTTACAAGTTTTCCATGAGCACTTCCTTATAACTCGTTCACTTACGTTGCCTTATATTACCTTCCACCCAAATAAAAAATGAAGATTAGAGATAATATGAAAGTAAAAGTTCAAAAGGATGAGATCAGACGATTTGGACGTGACGTAGGAGAAATGCAAAGGAAATGTGAAAGAAAAGTGGGAAAAAAATATTTCCCTCAATTTCTTGACTTATAGGTTGGTATGAGACTGACCTCCCATACTGTAAAAATATGGTTAACTCAGCCAATGTCCCCCCTGTTTCAGGGAGGGCTTATTTAGTTTATTTATCAAAATAACTCTTATTTTCAATACGAAAATTTCCAGCTTTGAAATGAAATTCATTGGAATTTGTTTTTTTGGGATCTGTAACATCTAAAAGCATTCGCTGAATGCCATATTTCTGATATTTAAAAAAACAATAGACTGACGTCGTAATTCTATACGATTCACGTGTTAATATATTAAATTTCAATTACATTCGTCTAGACAATGATCATTGGTGTTTATTGGTATTCTGCCCACGGTTGTGAAGCCCTAAGCACGTTTGAAAGCCGCAATCAGAAATGCTTTCCGTTTAGTTGTTTGGAATTATTAAAGTGAGGCATCGGACACGCCGCGTGTAAATGAGACAAAATCAGAGTCAAAGGTTGTCGAGCTGTCGACCGCAAACTACCCAGCTTGTTGTCAGTCGCCGGTCGGTCAAATGCGCCGACAAAACGTCACAAATCAGCTGAACCATCTCTTTGTCTTTGCCGGGATTCAGCTTGCTTGCCCGGATTCGCGGCCGTTAGGATTCTCTGCGTTATATTGCGCGTTGCCGATGTTTGCGCGCCAATATTGAGTTATTGAATATTGCTGGATTGTCCTGACCGAGACATAATTAAATTGTAACTTTAATTCAACACTGTTAACTAGGATGCTCCCCGTAACGTGTCTCTCACAGTTCCATGTTTTATCTTTTAAAAGTAGCTCGTTCTGTAAAACTGATTATTGTTACACGCTTGCATTGAGACCGATGCTACGTACGCTGATACTTGTAAAGTTTCCAGTGTTTCCAGTGTGTTTATAATACGAAAATATAGAGGAGGAAATTTTTGTTTGTGGACAAAATGTTTTATACAAGTTGTAAGTAAATTAAAAAAAAACATGATACTAAAAAAAATATAATTTGATTGCAAGATTTATTGGAACTGGAAATCATATTAATATTCTTAGAAGGCTCTTATATGTAATGGTTGTTTTAAATTAAAATCCAATAAAATACGTTTATTTAATATTTGAAATTCATTTAAGTACAAGTACTTTTCACCATATTTGTTTTACTTACAAAGACTCTGACGTAGGTATTTCTGAGCCAGACTGCAAATTGACTTGGGAAAAATATTTTCTCAATCTTGTTATAAGCTCCTTGAAAAGCAACGAAAGAAAACCGAGAAATAAATTTGTGGGTGTGTTAAAACCAAATTTATTTTTACTTTAACTAAGATTGGACAATTGGACAAGCTGAAAAAAATAAAGTGCTTCAAAAAATTCAATAAAAGAAAGAATATCATTAATATGATTGTTATGCAGAGTGGTTTATTATATACTTACAGTCGTTGCTCTACTTATTTGTGAACTAGATCAAAGGGTGGATAACACGTATGCAACTTTAACCTAAAATTATTTTGAACAATAAAGAATCATATCTTCAACAATCAAGTGAATTATTTAAATGTATGTATGCATAAATTCGATGCATACTTATTTTAATATATGTATGTAGGGACTTCGTGAGTAATGCCATATTATGACTTAATACAATCATTTTAATCGATAAATATATGTATGTACGTAGTGCATTAACCAAATTTTATGAATAAAATCTGCATAATTTAAGTTGGTATTGTTTTTATTTTTATATTTTTTTAACCAGTTTAAATTATTTTGTTATCTTCGAATGCAAGAGTTCGGCTTTCTTTCACGTGGATTATTTATGTATAAGAAAATACATGTATTACATGACTCCAACAAGACTAATTTTTCTGTACAAAATTTGACAACCTTCAAGCTTCTACTGCTTCATGAAAAAAATAAAATAAAATACATTAAAAAATATAAATTATTCTGTTGAAGGTATGTCACTGAAAATGAGATTTTTTCTTATGTAAACTTCGTTTTGCCGTTTTTAATTTTTTTTTGATAGTTGGACAAAATTTTCCATTACCTGTCATACATATTTATGTATCTTCCATTGAATTCTTTATCGTTGATTTTTTCTTTTATCTGATCATCGTACATGAGGTCTATTTAAAAATCTTCTTACTTATCTTGGCTGCCTCTCTTAGATTTTATTTTTATTTTACTCGTATTGTTTCATTTTGAACTCTTCTTAACTACGCCAATTATTGTGTAAATGTTTATCAAATTTGTAAGTATTCTTTATTTGCATTTATAGAAATACCATTAAAAAGCCCACTCAAGTCTATAATATATAATCTAAGTTGCAAGGGTGTATTAACATTCAAAGCTCATATCAAATGCATGCCCACAAACAAACACGTGTAAGTTCGCACTTACAAATGCAGAAGTGTATTTTCAAATTAAAATCCAAACCTCAATAAACATAAACCCTGCAGCATTTACCGACCTTCCCTGGAACAAGGGTGATATTGACAAATTGAACTATTTTTTACTGTATGGGTGGTCAGCCTCATACCAACCTATAAGTCAATGAATTTATGCTCTATCGACTTAGTCTTTTGCAAAATATGGGTACAAAATGTATGCCTCATTAGTGTGACGCCATTTATAGTATCTAAGTATTATAAAATATGTGATTCAAAGTAGACACCTTTGATGCAGCATCAAATATTTTTTACATCGATGTGAAAATGTCCCAGGTGAAAAAAATCATCAGTCAATCGTCGTTGATTGGGCGCATCCGACCGGTTAGATTCCGTACCATGAAAAACAGTGCAATCAAAGGAACCAGCAGACATACCGACTCAAACGCCGTGAAAAAAATACTATGTGTGCGGTCCGAGTGAACGGTAGAGTGAACGTCGGAGTTCGAGTGAACGATGCGATCTGAGCGAAAGGTGAGGTTCGAATGAACGTTGTCGTTCGAGTGAACGATGCGATCTGAGCGAAAGGTGAGGTTTGAATGAACGTTGTAGTTCGAGTGAACGATGCGATTCGAGTGAACCATATTTTCTGATTGATAGATGCAGTTCGATTAAAAACAAAGTTATAGCAAGTTGGCAATCTAAATCTAAGTTGCATAGATGTACAACATTTGAGATTCATATTAAATGCATTTCCACCAGCAGACACGTATAAGTTCGCGCTAACACATGCCGCATTTGGACCTTCAATATAAACCCCAATCTCAAATGAACATAAGCTCTGCAACTCTTGCCGACCTTCCCTAAAACAGGGAAGACATTGGCAAAATTAACCATCTTTTTACAGTATCTATGAGTGGTCAGCCTCATACCAACCTATAAGCCAAAGAAATAAATTTTAAATAAATGGTGTTATTCAAGTGATCGGTAATGTTGAAGCGAACGATGCGGTTTGAGTAGATTCTTTGGTGTCTTGAATGAGTCTTGTAATCTGACTGAATGATGTGATTCGATTTGAGTAAACAATACGGTTCGATTTGAGTGAACAATGTGGTTTGATTGGACTGAACAATGCGGTTCAAGTCGAGAGAACAGTGCGGTTCAATTGGAGTGAACAATGCGGTTCGATTGGAATGAACAATATGGTTCGATCGGAGTGAACAATGTGGTTCGATTAGAGTGAATAATGCGCGAAACAGAAATAACAAGAGTGTTGATTCTTATTCCCATCTCTTATTTATTACTTGAAAAATATTAATTCTGATATGTTGATAAACAAATAATTACTCTATTTAGTTCAAAGTCAATCGTTCACTACACTCATGGTTTTATTTAGAACTCAAAATTTCATGATGTGAATGAAAAAATATGAACCAATATAGCAGTCTTGTTAATGACATACTAAAAATAGATATATTGATTCATGAGATTTCAGAGATAAACCTGGATCAGTAACTGAAACTTTTGTCTACGACTTACTATGAATAGCAGTGTTTCAGTATGATATTTGTACTCAGTAGTAGTTAGGTACCGAGCGCTAGGCCTTCAGTTGTCGAGCGTGTTCAGGAAGCACACAGAAGCCGCCCGCCCAGAGTCCTTTGGTTTTTTTCCCACAGAAAGAAGACTTGTATAAATACTAGATGGCCTCGGGGACAAATGAAAAACAAAGAGGAAAAATTGTAAACTTAAAAATTCATCACAAAACAAGTCGGCGCGGCTGATGTGTGTGTGTGTGTTGGTGCTCGGCACACGGATGAGCATGTAAACACATGCGCGCATATCAACACGTGTATGAACATGTGTGCGCACGTGTTTTATTTATGCTAATGTGTACATGCGCATGCATGTATAAATGTATCCAACAGTGTGCTGCTTTTACGTTTTTCAGGGTTGACATTTCAAACAAAATGAAAAGAAGAAAATAAGTATAGATAATATTAATCTTAAAATCACAAAATTTCATTATCCAAAAAAAGATTTTATTTTTCATATAAGCATGCGGATTCTGAATCTCCTAATAAGAGCAATATTGTATTATCCTTTTATTTGGACATGCCGTTTTCTCTTCTCCTGAAAGATGCTCGTATAACTCTTTTCTAAAAAACCTTTAAAAAACTGCAATACTGGGATTACGTTACTTGACTACAGGTTGGTATGTGGCTGACCCTCCATGCTGTACAAACTTGGTTCACTTTTGCATATTCCACCCCGATTTCAGGGAAACACGGCAGGTGTCGCAAAGTTTATGTTCATCTGAGGTTTGGTTTATTTCGTAAGTACATATGCAGCATGTGTAAGCGCAAATTTGCATGTACCTACTTGTTGCCATGCATCAAATATGAGCCTTAAATGTCAGTATATCTTTGCAACTAAGATTATAGACGTAAAGTTAAAAGGTAAGAGATTCAATCCAACTTTTTAAGATATAAAGTGCAATTCTGATTAAAAAAAAAAACATTTCTAAGTAAAACATTAAATACACAACAAATATTGCGTTTTCACTGCTTTAAAATTTTATAGTTAGTTTTATTTAGAGACGGCCCTATTCCGCAGCGGGTTGCGTTTTTGAATGACCGTTAAGGCAGCTCGGAACACGTTTACATATATATGTAGCGGCATCTCTGATTGTAAGCACACATTTTTATGCATGAGTTTTGGTAAAGACGCAGGGTGTACATTTTTTTCTTAAAAAAATCATTCGCTTTGTATGTATTTGTGAATTCTAAATAGTACACTCTTTAAATTTTAAACAGGGAAAAGTAAGGATTTCTTTTCGATTCAAAAATATTCCATTATTACAAAATTCGTTTCATTAAAGATTGTTAATGAATAATGTTTAAAATTTCACAAAAAGATGATAAAAAATATCTTATATATGAAATTCTCGCCTCTAAATATTTGTGGTCGAACTCCTCCGAAACGGCTTCACAAATCTTCATGAAATTTTGTAGGCTTATTTGATTAGTATCAGAATCGGACAACAAGTATATTTCATACAGCCATATGATTAAGAAGAGCGTACACAGATTTCTTCTATCAGTTTTTTCAACGAAATATTTTTTTTGTATTTTTCTGTTATAAGTCATCATACCATACATACGATCTGAATTTTTCAGAACACCTTCATCTTCATGTAACAAAGAATTACTATTTTTTTGTTTTTATTGGCGGTTATCATCTACAGCACTCCTTTTTTCTCTTTGTCTACATCTCATTCTAACACACTCACAATAGCTACATATGTGATTTTTCTTGAAAAACTAAAATATTTACTTAAAATTATGTACATGGCAGAACAACGTTTGCCGGGTCAGCTAGTTATTTTATAAAAATACTATTTACTTTAAAATATTGTTTTCCTGGATTCAAATCCTTTTTTTAAATATAAATAAACATTAATTGAAAATGTTATGTTGAATGATGTATACTTCTTTATAAATGAAAAAAAAAAAGGTTGAAATTCAGCATAACTAAAGTAAAAGAGATTTTTTTTGCTCCTTTTCGCTACAGCTACTTAAATTTTGTTATGAATAAAATATCTCTTTCCGGCGCTATCACCCGCTGCGGCTTGCGTAGGTATCCGGCGAACACTTCATGCTTCTTTGAGATGTCTTTGGCCGTCACTTAGCTCGTGAATGCGACCCTCCCGCCAAAGAACCGGTTTCTCTTTGAGGAGCCTCTACGCTTTGAGTTTTTGTATGGCGGGGGAAGCTACGCGATTGTAGCGCGCGGCCCTCAAAGGCCGCAACTGCGTCTTGTCTTGTTTGCCGTAGAACCACGGAATTTTTTGTGTATCGAGTTACATTCATGCATCAATGGCATATGTATGCATGGCATTTTTTATTGCAATAATCCACAGTCGCAGGTTCTCCTGACGTCTCAGAACTAGCAAAGCAATATTATCCGTAGCTGAAAGACATTGGCCGGTCTGTAATCCAATGGTAACGCTTCGGACTCGTAAATGAAAGGTTGTGGGCTTGAATTCCAGCGAAGCACAAAAATATGTGTTTTCATTTAATATGCTCTTCGCTGGGTTCAAAAATTCATTTACTTCTAACAAAGACCGAACACCAAAGGTCCATCAAGCCTTACACTTACTGGGTCTTGCCTGAGAATTGCGCTTTCTACAGCGACGACCAAGCTTGCAGAAGTATCTTGCGGTGTGATTAACACAAAAACAGTGCTCCCAAATAAATAATCCTAATATTATTATTAAGGGTAGATTTAAGAATCTGTACTTTAAAACAATTGATGCCAAATCTTGATGTGGTTAGGGGATATTTAATATAAGAGATATAATCACATTATACAATTAATTATACGAATAGCCAAGTTTTTTTTTAAATTAAAAGAAAAAGGTGGAAGCATGTCTATTTTAAAACGTACTAATTTTTGTTATAAGCCACCACTTGGGTGATTTATAAACATAGGGATGAAAACAGTCAAGCCAGTCTCTTTCAGGCATAAAATCAGTTTTCATCAAACAAAAAAATTATAAAAGAGATTTGCTGTTTTTAAATCTAATCTAATCTAAGTTGCAAAGATATGTAACATTGAGGATTCACATTATATCCATTTTCACTAGCAGACACGTATGAGTTCGCGCTTAAACATGCCGCATGCGCAAAAAAAAGCTTTTAAAAAACTTGTAGCAATATCAGACATAGTAAGCGAAAAATATAAAATTCACCTCAATTATAATACGTATACACGTAACCCGACTACAGTAAAAATAATATTATGACGGCTATTATAAGTTATAACTCAGAGTATTTTAGCGATCCACCGCTGGTGTCGTAAAATATGCAAATGGCAGTAAAGTATCGAAACAATGTAGCTCTAATTCTACAGGGGCGTAATAATCTGGACATTTTATTTTTTATTGTTGCTTTTAATAACTGTGTGTGCTGTAACGATTTTTACATTATTAAAAATCCCGAGGGTCATTTTGGGACCGCAATTTCAGCCTACTCCAACCACACTTGATGAAGTAGAAGGAATACTATAACGATTCCGACATTAGTTGGAATTTCTTTGAAATTGTATATTTTTTTGTTATTTCTGCCGTGGAAAAATACATCGAAATAATTATGTAAGTCACAGGTTACAAATGCCTCTAACATTTTGGAGGAGTGGTGAGGCTTACATCTAGCAAGGGCTGAGATGATGATGATGATGATTAAATAAGCCATTTAATACTTTCAATTATTATTATTATTGACTCCTTGAGTATTTATGTAAAAGAGATTACCAAAAAAATATACCA
The DNA here is from genome assembly GCA_951799405.1 of Agapetus fuscipes. Classification (NCBI taxonomy): domain Eukaryota; kingdom Metazoa; phylum Arthropoda; class Insecta; order Trichoptera; family Glossosomatidae; genus Agapetus; species Agapetus fuscipes. Next base: position 21,527,082 of record OX637332.1, read on the forward strand.
TTTATATTTTCAAATATGCTCTTTTCTTAGTTGAAAAATTAATGGTCTTGAACCAAAGACCGATATTCAAAGGTCCATCCAGCCTTACAGCAACTGGGACTTGCTTGAGAATTTGCGCTTTCAATAGCGACAACAAGTTTGCAGAGGGCTTTTGAGGTGTGATTCACACAAAAAAATCGCTCACCAAATAAATCATCCTAATTTTATTTATTATAGTTTTTATTTGTGTATATAGATTCTAGGTAAACGATTTATATTAGAATCTATGATCTATTATATTTAATTTAAGTTGCAAAGATATGTTAACATATCCATATTAAGTGCATGGCCCACAAAAGACGGTGTAAGTTCGCGCTACAAATGCTGCATGTGTACTTACAAATTAAAATTGAAACCTCAAGTAAACATAAACTCTTCATACCAACCTATAATTCAAGGAATATTTTTTTATAAAAATAGTATATTTTTGAAAACAAAGCATTGCAAACAGAATTCAAAGCACAATACTTGATAATGGATTCAGAGAAAAGTACCACTAGATTTTCCTTTGTAATACAGAGTATTTGAGATGTTACATATTTGATACCGCTCCAGTTAAAGTTCGCAGTGATAATTTAAGAGTGGTCGAAGTCATGTATAAATATATAATTAGTTGAGTAACTGAAAGGAGTCTATAATCTACAATCTCAGTTGCAAAGATATTTAAATTTAAATCCATATTGAATGTATGCCCACATGCAGACACGTATAAGTAAGCGCTGTGAACTTGTGAAATATAAAAACTTAAATCTCTATAATGATCATAAGCCCTGCAACTCTTCCCGACCTTCCCTGAAACCAGGGTGAGATTATCAGCCACGTACCAACGTATAGTGAAATATTCAGGAGTAGAAAGTAAAAAATGTAGTTTGTTTTAAATATGGTTACGTAATGAAATGGACAGCTGAAAATATAGGCTATTGAAGTTTATACTCACCTCACCAGTACACATTTTTATGTACTCCTTTCCAATCTGTAACTCTGTATATTTTTTTTAAATAGAATTGTGGAGTGGAATGCAATGCATCAATCTATTTTGCCTGGCCAGAACAAGGTATTACTCACAGATCACGTGGTATTACTATTATCAATTAATCATTTATTATTTAATATTTTAATGAATTATTAATTAATAACTACCCAATGATATATGTTGAACCAGGGTCAAAGTTGTTGTATTAAACACACGATAGGACACGGCGTAGGTGGAGTTCAAACTTGTGATTGTTTCAATAACGCAAATTTGAGTGCCGACGCCTTATCCCCTTGACCATAACGGTGACATCTAAGAAAATAATAATAATATTAGTAAAATGATTTTTTGTGTGAATCACACCTCAGGAGCCCTCTGCGAGCTTGATTGTCGCAACATAAAGCGCCAATTCTCAAGCAAGACCCAGGTGCTGTAAGGCTGAATGGACCTTAGGTGATCGGTGTGTGGTAAAGGTATATGAATTTGTCAACCCAGCGAAGAGCATATTTGAAAATAATATCAGATATTTAACAGTTATTTGTCTGTAAAGTTATTCACATGTGCCATATGTTTGATGTGGCGCATGCGTTTTGTGTTTGAATGAAAATAAAAAATTCCCCGAAGCAAATTAAGGCGTTGCATGTTACAAAGTCACTGAGAAAAAACACACTCACTTGGGCGCGGTATAAAATACACACGATTGCCTTTATCTGCTACCATGTTTACAAATTACAAATCTTGATGTTTACAACTTTTACAATGCTATTTACACTAATGGTTGCCACTTTCTTACACACATTTTTTTCATATATTTTATGCGTGCACACAAATTCACATACGGGCCACAAAATAATGATTGGTAGAGAAATTTGGAAGGCAAAGTTTGTTCGATGAAAAAAATGGTCCACAGTTTGGAAATGAACACGTCCATATGAGTACAATTAAAAGTGCTTGATCATTGCCATCTGTTTAAAATAGCACATTTATTTAAAAATATTTATAAATATCTATTATTATAGCTTTGCTCAAACAACTTTTTTATGGAGCAGCTTGCTTTAAAAACTTGGTTAATTTTATCCATTGACACCCCGGTTTCAGCGAAACGCGGCAGAATTTGCGAAATTTATGTTCATGTAAGTTTTGGTTTATTTGTATGTACACATGAATCATGTGTAAGCGTTAACTTACGTGTGCCTCTTTGTGGGCATTAAATATGAGCCTTAAACGTCTTTTCCATCTTAAACGTTAATATATATATTTGCAACTTAGATTATAGTATGCAAAATTCGCTTGTAATTTTTCATGATACATTTTTCACTTGATAATAGCACTCTGGTAATTCTTTTTTAATTTTCTTTTTAATATTTTGTACTTGAAGTTGGTATTCCAGAAACATTGAACTTAAATTATCGCGTTCATCTGTCAATTATTCTTCCTTCTCGGAACAGTCAATGCACTCACCTGTACGTAGCACAGGCAAGTACTTAGAATTCCTCGATTGGTCTGTGAAATTAAGGTGGAACCAAGCTGAAATGTCACAATTTAATTTCAAGTGCTTTATAAATAATCTATTACTTGCTTTTAAGTATTTGCTTGAAAATTTGTTAAACTTGAAAGTAAATGAAAAAAAAACAATCTAAGCTACGTATCATTCTTTATTACCCTTAAATTAAAGTTTTCTATCCAATTTCTTCGCCTTTACGCACCTTTGTGTTTTCTTTTACCAAGCATCATCCGCAAGGGATTCCCAGTAATACATATTTTGAAATTTATTTCTTCTAAAGTTACTCGCAATCTAGCAATCGTTCCACAAGGAGTGTCACCCGAGGTATGCTATCAGCTTTAGATATGTAAAACCTCTTAATTTAAGAGTCATGGGCACACCCATAACTTAGTGGTTCTTGTTTTGTCGTGTCATTGCTTTCAACTTTACAGGAAGGTCTTCCGCCACTTGAAAAAAAAAATGTATTGGTTCCTTCTGACACATACGTACGCGGAGGATTTGAGCTCCTAACAAGCTACCTACTCCAGTGTCTATTTACACGTCATCAGTAAATAATTCCCTCTGCACAAACAGTAACAACAAAACGCATCCATGCTTCAAACATTAAACTTCATTAATTGATTAAATACTGTTTTTTTTTATTGTTTTACAATGCATAATTTTCAATAATATGCTACTGTACGAATGCGCATATAGAATGCACCCATGTTAATAATAATAGGTGCCTATAATAATATTATAAATGCGCTCTTTAATGTCTGCCTTCCTTCATATGTAATTGTTAAGTAGACGTGCAATCGTTTGCAAGCTTCAATAAGTCATAATATCCCATCGCTACTCAACATCCAAAATAAAGTTACTTAAAATAAAAAACTCGTATATTTCTGATGATTTCTTTTACACTGATCCCTGCTTTTTGAGTAAGCTCTCGCATTCTTGATTGTCATGCCATCACTTTACGTAAAAATCTTGAAATGCAATTATAACCAAATGCATACTTTATTTCCCGATTTGGTATTTATTTTAAACCAAAAATCATGAAAATTTCAAGAATATGCATTAAAAGAAGCGTACGAATTATTTGTATTTAACTGATTTCGGACTGATGAAAATATATTTTTGACACTGAAAAAACATTTTGTATTGAAATATCGAATTCATTTTTGATACCAGATGGAATTAAAATAAATAAATAATAATTTAAAGATCTAGGTAAATACCGATTAATTTAATGTATCGGGTGTATAATCTATATTCTAAGTTGCAAGGATATATTCATTCAAAGCCCTCAGATGTATGCCCACAAACAAACACGTGTAGTTCGCGCTTACAAATGCTGATTGTGTACTTTCAAATAAAATCCAAACCTCAAATGAACCTAAGCCCTTCAACTCTTGCCGACATTCCCTGAAACAGGGGTGACATTGGCAAAGTGAACCATTTTTTACAGTATGGGTGGTCCGCCTCATACCAAGCCTCATACTCAGCCTCATATAATATTTCGAAAATAGACATATATGTACATATGTATATTTGGTTGACGTTTACCATCACTGGATAAATTTGCGCTCCTTTGCATAAAAAAGTGCAGAATCACTGGGTCGATGTATAAAATAAAATAATTATTACACAATATGTAATTACCTATGCAGAGCTCAATAATAATTATGCCAGCGTTCCTTCGTGCCGACCAAACTAAATTCATTTTACTTCAATGACTTTACGTTATAAATGATCATTACGAAATAGTTCTAAACACAGTAGCGTTATGTTGAATGTATTTACGTACAAAGATTACAGTCCAAGCCGGAGGTGTGGATCAAATTAAACAATCAATATTATATTTGATTTTCTAGTGAAATGTTTGAGAGCTTTCCGAGTAAGGAATAATGAAAGATGTTTATTGTTTTTTAATATACAATTTCACTGCACTCATTCATGACATAATTACGCATTAACTACTAATAAAAGTGATTCCATGAAAATGGATGATTATGAGCTATCACGTTGGTATTTTATTGAATCATTCAAACTAAAGTACGAATTTGCAAAAATAAAACAAATTAGAAAACGTGTGAAAAACATTAATAACTCAACGCCGATGTGATTGAAGCACATTTTTGGGCTAAAGTCGATTGCAGATTTAGACAATCTTGCGTTTGGTGTAGCGGGTTCCTTTTTGTGTAGCGAGCTGCCACCGGAAGTCCTAGGCTCTTAATCCAGGTGAATCTTTAAAAACTATTCAAGACCCACCACTTCGCCGCCAAAACTCAGCAAACGTGACCTTGGAGTATCAATGATCACGAAACGGCGCTATAACAAGTCATCGTCATATCATTACGATATTATTATATTTTTTTATTCGCAATCTAAATTTTTTAATAACCTAGGATTGCATATTATGCTTGAGTCTGAAATGAATTAAATGTGAAAAACCTTCAACAGATGGCAAGCTCGAACATAACGGCCGGGAATAGGGACAATTTTTGTCACACAATACAAGAGTGTGGGGATCCATGTTAACTTGGTTCTTTTAAAAGGAAGATCTAAGAGTAATATTTCCGTAGAATTAAGACGCTGAAAAAATCTTGTGGTCATAAAAGAAAAGCTATAAATATGGCTTGTTTAATTGTTGCACGTCCTCTGCTCAGAATAACTTTAGCAGAAGAAGAAATGATGCAATTTACTATACTGCGTTTAAAAGTTGGTGTTATAGCCGCAGGGATCAAGACAGGTTATTTGGAACCGGATAACGCTGGTTCGAATCCCGCGACGATAACTTTGACCCTGGTTCAACAGATGCCGTTGCATGCACACAAGCTTCTGCTTTCGCATGAAGACAGCTGGCCAGGTAAAATAGGTTGGTGGATTGCATTCCTTTCCACAAATCTATTTAAAAAAAAAAAAAAAAAAAATGTGAAAATCTTTCTTGATACCTTTTATAAAATAAACATTTAAAGAAAACCACTGCTTATTTTGTATTGCAAACAAACAATAATATTTACAATAATAGTTAACAAATCAAATAAAAATCAAAAGAAAAATATTTTTACAAAAAATGAGTTTGAACCGCCCTCCCGGACAAATTTCCTCCATTACCAATGGTTGTTTTCCTATATTATTTTTATAATAATACTTGACAAGTTGAGAGCCGCTTTCCATACAGCCAAAGTGGCCACAGAATGTGGATATTATACATCACCGGCCTTATCAGATCATCAATAAACCTATAAAATAAATATATAACAATTATTTCGTATGGAGCGTGTACGCCAGCCGGCTACATTTTATTACCCCGGATCGCGTGTGAGAGTAAAACTTTTAAAAACTACGATACTTACATTCTATTTAATAATTTCATTTATTATTATTTTCCTGGCGATGTTGTTAATATTATAATCTCATAATATTATTGCATCGTTATGCATAACTATCGTTTTTACGAACTCGATTACGGAAGGTATAAAATCTATTCCGTCGAAATAAAATGCCGGCTCCTATAGTATCATGTTATTTTATTACGTTTTTTTCTTTGTATTTGAAAAAACTGAAATAAAGGAATTTAATAATAATAATAATAAGGTAATAATGCTTTTATTAGTATTTACATTCTAATTGGATAACAATGAAATGAGTACCGGATATAAAAGTAGATATTTTTCTGAGAGCCGAGTGATACAATTATTTTGGATTACAATGTTTTTAAAAATGTAATTTGTTGTTATGTCCATTGACTTACACGTTGGTGTGCGGCTGACCACCCATGCTGTAAAAAATGGTTCACTTTGCCAATGTCACCCCTGTTTCAGTGAAGGTCGGCAGGAGTTGCAGGGTGTATGCTCATTTGAGATTCGGGTTTTTATATTGTAGGACTACATGCGGCATGTTTAAGCGTGAACTTGAACATGTCTGTTTTGTGAAAATGCATATAATGTGAATCTCTAATGTTACTTATATTTTGCAACTTAGATTAGATTACTCACTTTTGTTTACATTTTAATTTGACTTTTAAGCTCACACAGTGGTTCGATCGATGGCTCAGTGATTAAGCGTTCACTTACTGAGCGGGATATTGAAATCGAGACCTGTGCCACATGAATAGGCCATCGGGAAAATTCCCCACTATCGCGTAAATAGAAAAAGTATAAAAGCTACAACAGCACACCAAGCGAGTGATTTAGTTTTCACACATTTTATTATGATAACTGAATGTTATACCGTTTACAAGGGTACTCTACACCGAGCACAAAATATTGTGTAAATACTCAACTATATATAGGTAGAATAGAATAATATATATTTTGTATTGTTTGTATATTAACACTGTGAAAATTCATATTGTTTAATTTATAATTTTTTGAATGAATTCAAACAAAACACTGTTTATTTTCACAATAAAATTTATTTAAAAAGATTAAAATCTGTAAAACAAATTACAAACGTTTTCGACCTAGTAGGTCATCAACAGAATTATCTCAGAAATCATAGAATTTGTAACCTGTTGATGACCTACTAGGTCGAAAACGTTTGTAATTTGTTTTAAAGATTTTAATCTTTTTAAATATTTTTTTTAAATAAATTTTATTGTGAAAATAAACATTGTTTTATATTTTGTATTGTTTGTGTATTAACACTGTGAAAATTCATATTGTTTAATTTATAATTTTTGAATTAATTTTTTTTACCATATAAAGCTTTTCATTGTTCTATTATATAAAAAAAAATTGCTGAATGTTTTTTATTTTTTCCTTTTTTTACCTACTTGACTGTAATTTATACCAATTGACTAAATTTAATAAAATATATTTTACTGTAATCATACCTGATGATGACCTACTAGGTCGAAAACGCGTTTGTAATTTGTTTTAAAGATTTTAATCTTTGTAAATAAATTTTAGTGAAAATAAACAGTGTTTTCTTTGAATTCCTTCAATAATTATAATTTAAACATTGTTTTGTTTGAATTCATTCAAAAAATTATAAATTAAAGAATAATATATGTATGTAAGATAAAAAAGCGACTCTAGTGAGTGTTTTAGTATTCATACATTGCTGGTTTTACTCTATGGTTTAGTATTTTTATAATGTGGCCAGAATTAAAAACTAATTTTGATATTTTGTTGACTGCCTTAACTGTAAAAATAAGCAGGTTTCATACGTCTACCTTTTGGGGGGCAAGTGAAATATACTATGTATATTTATTGTTAACATCTATGTATATTAAAGATAGGCATCTCTTATTTTCTATGAAATATTTTTCTTTCATTATTCAATTGTTTCAACTAAATATACTGAAAGTTAAAAAAAACTTTATTGGTATTTGTACAAGCTGCTCTTAAATTAATTCCCTCTAACATCGCATTGAAGTTTTAACAATTTCTTTGGATTAAATTAATTATCAAAGGAAAAGCACTTAAAGTCATTAATATTAAATTTAATTATTTCATCTCCATCGACGATTCTACGAGTAATTATAAATTTAACTGATTTATTTCGCGAGCGCCTTCTTTGTGTGAATCACACCTTTAGAGCTCTCTACAATTCGAATTCAGTACCGACTAAAGCAAGAACATTTTTTTTTATGCTGGATTAACCCTTTTGGCCGGTTTAAATAAAACTTCGCCCACTATGAGTATTCTGAACGGAACGTAAATGTCACTGGCCGTATATTTCAAGCATCCATATGATTATAAACTCCATGATTTCAAATGTTTTTTAGTTGTTAGGAATGCAGTAGTTTTACAATAAGTGGACTAAATAAATTGGAAAATGTCTGCCATTCTGTGTTGGGAATTCCAACCCAATACCTTTTGATATTAACTCGGAGGTCAACCATTAGTCTATGACTTATTGCAACGTGGTCGTAACTTATCAGCAAGTATCATTGTATGTATATTTTAGCAAAAACTATATATATTTTACATCGATTAACACCTGATCTATAATCTAAGTTGCAAATCAACAATAATACTCGTAATTAAAATCACGCTAAATGCATTCTCACAAGCAGACACTATATGTAAGTTTACAAGTGCCGTATGTGTACATACCAAATAAAATCTCAAATGAACATTAACCCTGCAACTTTTGCCGACCTTCTCTGAAACAGGGGTGACATTGTCAAAGGGATCTATTTTTTCAGTATAGGCTGTCAGGCTCATACCAATCTATAGGACAAGGAATAAACGTCAAAGAATAAAAAATGAGGTGTATACCTGTATGTATGTATATGAAAACACAGATAATGTCATTTTATGTATTTTTTATGTATGTACATACATCACTTCAGATTGCCGTCTTTGATTTTATGCTATTTAAATGTCATAAAAAATTATAACAAAAAGGCTCACTCAGTACAGTATCAACAGACTAAAGACGTGTCAAGGAACCATTGAAAAGAGAATGCAGGGAATCAGGCTCAAAAACAGGGTTACACACCAGGAGATATGTAGACGCACTGGTGTCACTGATGTCATACAGCGAGTGACCTGCTTAAAGTGGCGCTGGACTGGTCACGTTGCAAGGCAGGACCATGACAAGTGGCCGAAAAGGATCATCTAGTGGCGGCCCAGAATGTCCGAGACCTCAACTGAGGTGGCTGGACGACATCAAGAGAACTGCAGGCAGAGGATGGCTGAACACAGCAGCCGATAGACAGAAATAGAGAGAATTGGAGGAGGCACCCAATCTCAATCCACTCCTGGACGTAGGTCCAGGAGTGGATTGAGAAAGGTAAGAAAGAAGAAGAAAAAGTAAATGTAGAGTATTCGGATGAATGGATTTACATAATCAACATATTATTGTTAATCCATAGAGGAAGCTAAAATATATTACAAATAATTGCATGATTTTAAATGATGCGAAGCGTGAAATGCCAGTTATATTACTTAATTAATAAAAATACAACTAATCAAGACAGTTTTCGATTCTTTATTATTCTATAACAATCGAAAAATAAATCAAATATTACTAAACTATACTTGTATGTTAGGAAATTCGTTTTTAGTTAAAAAATAAATTTATATCGAAACTGATTTTTTCCGTTAAACCGTATTCAGATATTGAAATGGTATTTGGGAAATTAATCGTTTCTAGGCTAAAACTTGTCAACGACGTTACCATGTTGAAAGCACCGGTTCCCATAGATCACCGAAGTTATCAACATTGGGCGTGGTCAGTGCTTGGATGGGTAACCGCTCAGGTACACCGCGTGTCGTTGGCATCTTGGACCGGTCCGTAGTCCAGTGGCAACACTTCGGACTCGTAAGTGGAAGGTTGTGGATTCGGATCCCGGCGGAGCACAAAAAATATACTTACCATTTATATTTCGAATGTGTTCTTCGCTGAGTTGAAAAATTCATAAACCTTTACCAAAGACCGGTCACTGAAAGGTCCATCTAACCTTACAACAACTGGGTCTTGCTTGAGAATTGGCGCTTTCAACAGCGACGATCAAGCTCGTACACCTCTGCGGCACTACAACAAGTGTCATAGACCCCTTGAGTCTTTAGAATCTAGGGAGTCTCCCGCACAGGATTTCTTAAAAAAAAAAAAAAAAAATGTTGTTATGAGACGAACCACCTATACAGTAAAAATGGTCACTTTACCCATGTACCCCTGTTTCAGGGAAAGGCGGCAGGAGTTGCAAAGTTTATTTTCATGTGAGGGTTTGTTTATTTTGTAGATAAACATGCAGCATGTGTTAGCGTGAATTAACACGTGTCTTCTTGCGGTCATGCATTTTATAGGAGCCTTAAATGATTTTCCGTTTCGGTGTTTATTACAAACCCGAAATTAAATACCAGCAAGCTTTACTCAACCTTCAAATGAGTGCCAGCCCACTCGGGAGCTGAGAAACCCATACTTAAATTGAATTGGTTGGCGTAAGACCGGAAAAAAAAATAGGTTCCACTCGCAACATCGACCCCACTATATGTGTAGCTTAGTCACATCACGGATGATTTGAAACACAGACCCAAAGTATCAAAGTACATATTTAGAATGGAATAACGTTGGTTCGATCCCCGCCTGGGTCATTTGACCATACGTAACTTTGATCCTCGTTCAACAGATGTCATTCGGTAATTATTAGATAATAATTCATTAAAAAAATATGTATGTATTAATTGATCATATTAATACCTTTTTCTAGCCATGGCTGGAAGTCTCATCCCCACGGTAATTCTTACCTACCGAATATCGGTAATATTTGTTTGAAGACCTGTCAATCCAAGATAACCGCAAGTGAACAGCTGATTAGTCTTCATACAAATATTACCGATATTCTGTAGGTAAGAATTACCGTGTTGATGAGACTTCCAGCCCAGGCAGAATAGGTTAGTGAATTGCATTCCTCTTCTCAAATCTATTTTTAAAAAATCAGAAGGAAAATTCGTCGGCAAAAGTCGGCAAATAAGTGGATGAGTTAATTTCGCACACTTCTGCGTTTTGCGTGACCGAGTTGCCTGTCAGACAGTCTGCTGTTAGGCAGGGCAGGGTGAAGGCGGGCTGCACTTGCCGGCTGCATTGTGGGGCGCACTTGCGGTGCGCGAAAAGCAACCCTTTTGGCGGGCGGTCGCCTTGGCAACGCCTACCCCTCGAGACAATGAGCCCGGGAGACAGATGGATTTTCACTTTTTAATATTAGTATTTTTAAACGCGAGGGGAACGCACAATTGCAAATTTATTATTTTTGCACTGCTCCTTCAAAACTGCACTCGCTGGCTACGCGATCCAGCTCTCTGCAGCTCGCTCATGTGCGCGCTCTCTCATCTGTATGCATAAAATAACAATATCAAATGAATGTCTTATTTATTTATACATTCATAAATTTATGTTTTATTTTTTGTAAACCCATCAACTTTTTTTTGTATAGATTTATTTGTAAGGTTGTACATTAATGTTATTTTTTATATGTATTCCTTGACTTATATGGGGCTTGTATTGTACCTACATAGATTATATTGTTAATATAATATTGTAATAATAACTATATTGATACACATTACATAAGTATCACTTGTACGGCGGACACGAAGTAAAGAACGCATGAATAAACTATTTAATTATTAAAACTGTTTATTAATTAATAACTAAAATAAATAAAAACGAAATATAATACAGGGCTGACCATCCATACTGTAAAAAATGGTTCACTTTGCCAATGTCACCCCTGTTCTGGGGAAGTTCGGCAAAAGTTTCAGGGTTTATGTTTATTCGATGTTTGGGTTTTAATTTGTAAGCACACATTCAGCATTTGAAAGCGCAAACTTATAAGTGTTTGCTTGTCAAAATGCATATAATGTGAATCCCCAATGTTATATATCTTTGCAACTTAGATTAGATTAGATTAGAATATCATCATGTATTCCGATACTCTAACTAAACCACTTACACTAAAATTGTCTCACAAAAATCTTCGTCTTAATTTTTGTAAAACGCATATTTTTAGACAATCCTTTTCGGGAGAACCCCATATTTCAGAGAATCTGGAGGTCTATAACTCTTTCGAATGCTCCGCAGAAATGCTGGTAAAGTGATAATTGATGTCCTGAATCATAAAGTAGGTACTTTACTTAAGACAATAATTCAAATTCAACGCATGATTCCGATGACGTAGTTTAAAGTCACCTTAACTAATATTTACACTAGATAGGTGACTTCAGATAAAGATTGCCCTTTTTAGGTCATTTCCATTCAGTACATATCTTCAAGTGCATGAGTCAAAAACTGTTTCTTTGTACCAAACTATCGAGTTGTTGATTAACCAAACTTACCAGTCATATTTAACATTGAAATCTCAAACTAACAGTTTTAATATGTTATTTAGCCACTGCCTGTAGTTCATATCCAAGTTTGCAACTTCAAAAACCTGTGCTAACTACTGGATGATCAGGCCTTTTCGGAGGAAAAATAAGCATATATTTTTAATATTTTTTTATTAGTGCAAAGATAATTTCTTAGCACATTTTTTTTATTTTATTATTTGAATCTATTTTTGCACAGAAAATAATTAATTCAGTACAATGTTATTCATATTATACAATGTACGAGTATACAATTTTAAATAATATATTTCTGTTTCATTGAAAGTTAAATTGTTTTTCTTTATTGTGCGCGTCCTGTGTAGGTACCAGTACCATTTGTTATTAAAATAATAATAATTTAAAATTGATATTTTTCAGCGACTTGCGGTTTTGTGGTCTCTATTCAACACATTTACAAGGGCTGTAATAACAAACGAATATAAGCATTCAATACCCTTAAAGGTTACAATTTCTTCGAAACATTTTTTTTTTATATTACAATGAGTTTTTACTTTTTTTGGAGTGAGTTTTGTTTTTATAACTTCTAACATTAATATAAAAAGATATGGATGTAATTGATTTCTGCATATGCCAAAAAACTTTATTTGTATATGTCTTGTACTTCTTCTCCTTGGCTTATAGGTTGGTATGCGGCTGACCACCCATACTGTGAAAAAATCGTTCACTTTGCCAATGTCACCTCTGTCTCAGGGAAGGACGGCAAGAGTTGCAGGGCTTATGTTCATTTGAGATGGGTTCTTATAATGTAGGTCCACATGCGGCATGTGTTAGCGCGAAATTATACATGTCTGCTTGTGGGAATGCATTTAATATAAATCTTAAATGATATATATATCCTTGCAGCTTAGATTAGATTAGATTATATTAGATTGTATAAAATGACTGATTCCTTGAAATTTATAAGGTCTCATCATTTGATCAATATTGCCTTAATTAAAGATATTCGCTGGTTGGTACACAAAGAAAATATTTTATTAAGAAATATTACCGATACACAGATTTTTCATAGAATTTTCATCAGCTTGGCGAAATGAGACAAATGTGAAAATGTACATTTTTACAACGCACCACAAAACAGCTGTCAGAGTTTTTAAAGTAATGCGCCCTCGCTGATTATGTTAATGAATATTTACGTACAAACTCTCGTGATAAATAATGCAGGTAGCGGCGCGTCGGGACGCTAATCGATGTTCCGAGTTGGAGGAGACGAAGCCGTCACCGCCACCCCGCAGCCTTCCAGAAGCGTCTGTCAGGCAGCCGATGATGATGATGGTGATTCAGCGCGCGTAACAGAGCAAACACAAAAAAAAATGATTATTAACGAGCCGATGTACGCGCGGCTCACGTATGACGGCCCATAAATTACTCGTAAGGCGCAATTATTTTTCGTTATATCTAGACGCCTAATGCAAACATCACAAATTTACTTGCCGATGATTTATAAGTCACCCACCTCGCGCGCCCCCCGACGGCCTGTCGATTTTATATAGGTTGCATGTTATTTGTTCTGCCGCCCTGCGAACCCGGCACTTTGGGAAAAAATGCCCACCCCGTGTAACCCATTAAAACTGCCTCCGCGCCCCCCCCGCCCCCCGCTCAGCCCCCTTCATGAAATATTAAAAATCAAATTGCGCTTCTCTTTATTCCCCCCCCCTCCCCACTCCCCCAACCCGCCCCCGCGTCCCCCGGCGCCCCATCCCCGTATAATATAAAAATGAAAAATGTATTCGGAAAAAATTAATGTCCGTCTATTATTTATAATTTGTGTTTTATGTATATAAGCCGACGAGGCAGGCCACCAACACCTAGCCGCCGCCGCCTCCCTCTCGCACACCAGCGCGGCCTCGCTCCCTCTCGCTCGCACCCGGGCTCAAGGCGCAAGAAAATACACGCGCAGGGTGATAGATGTGTGCGATTTTTAAAATATGAATGCGGAATCGAAATGAAATTTGATATAAAAATGTTCCCTCCATTTGAGCGCTCCGCCGTGTTTGCACTTTCTTTGTGTTGGTGGATTTTTTCATTTCATCCATTCTGTGAAGATTTTTTTTAACAATTATTATTGTGTTCATTTGACATAGTAACATAAACCGCGGTCTGTATCTCCGACGCTTTTTACGTCCATGCCATTCTCCACCCCGACTACTCATTGTATAAAGGAACACTATACTTATATACTTTTAATATTGTGTAGGTATATAAAGCTACATGATTCCCCCAATCGATTTCTTCTTAAATACACAACGATACTTAGTTAATTTCATCGAAAGATAAATATGTAATACAATATGTTTATATACACAAGTCAAAGCCTATGACTTCAGGTTAAAGAAACAGAACTTTATATTGCAGGAAACAAGTCTAATATTTTTTTAGTTTATCTGAAGATGGCCAAGAGGCCGAAACCGGTCGAGCTCACTATTTGTTAAATAAATAAATAAGTAAGTAGTTATAAAAAGTTTTTTTTTTCGTATTTAAAAGTTTTTAAAATGGAGCTCTACAAAGACAAATTAAAAAAAAAATTAAAGGTCTAATACTATTCTCCCTTAGGCTTTTATATTTCATTTCAATAGCGCAGTACCTCAGTTGACGAAGACATAACTTCAAATATCAAATTTGCTATCATCATCCCATATCAAAGCCATATTGAAAGCTCCCATTTCATCAGAGGGTAAAACTCTGGGTCCGAAGGTACGTCCGGAAAACAGAGATCATCAAATTGGCGGGGGTCCGGATTGGCGAGGCCCAAATACTTAACAATTGTAGATTTTATTAGCATAAGAAAAAAATAGGTTTTCAAAGCTGAAAATATAATTATTAATGAATATTAAAGCACTTCAAAACGTAACAAAGCTGCACATATGGTGTTTTATGGTGACTTTCAACCATGTTGAATACGGTGTGTTGAACCTACTTATTTTTTACAGGCATGTTATGCCTATACTTTACTTGAATTTGGGTTTTCCCAGCTCCTGATTTTAAATCTTATAAAATTTATTTCATAAAAAAAGTTTTTTGAAATAAATATTATGTAACGAAAAGAATACATCAAATTAACGTAACTCAATATAGGAACTTAATATATAATATTATCAATAATTGAGCGTCTGTTTTATGAGTTATCATATATTCTTTTATTATACGCCAGAATATTATGGTTATCGTGCTCGAATGATTTCGGCCATACAACCGATAATTATACAACATACGGGGAACAATAATTAATATAGAATAAAATGTGTACGCAGGACGTTGCGCCGGTACCAACGTGAGTATTAATTAAACCGACAACCAGGCCTGCATTTCTTTGTGAAATTGCTTGCAAAGCATTCGCATGAACAGTGACACATGTGATTTTGAATATAACACGACGAAAGATACATGTATGCACATGTAACTTTATCATTTATTTTCGTCGAATATTTATGAAAAATACACATCTAAATCTAAATCTAAGCTGCAAAGATATGTATCATTTGAGATTCATATTAAATGCATTCCCACAAGCAGACATGCATCATTTCGCGCTTACACATGCCGCATGTGGACCAACAATATAAAAAACCCAATCTCAAATGAACATAAGCAATGCAACTCTTGCCGACCTTCCCTGAAGCAGGGGTGACATTGGCAAAGTGAACCATTTTTTACAGTATGGGTGGTCAGCCGCATACCAACCTAAGTGTACCAAGGAGTACAAGCAATTAATACAATCAAATATATAAAACAAATAAACTCTAAACAATTAAACAGTAAAAAATTAAAAAACTACAAAACATATTTTTTTAAATTTAAAAGCCTCAGCTTTAACCGCCAGCATTACAGATCAATCGCCATTTTTTTCGATCCTTGCAAACTTCTTTCATGCCATCCAGAGCCATAACCTTTTTCATACATGCTCTCCTTTTATTATGACTCTGGATATCCCATTCATTCGGTATTTCGAAAATTTGGTCCATCCATACCTTTCTCGGTCTTCCTCTTCCACGACATCCATCAATTCTCGCAGCATACACTTTCTTCGTCAGTCTTTTCTCATTCATTCTCTCCAAATGTCCAAACCATCTAAGTATACTTTTTTTTACATTATTATTAAAATAACTATTCAAGTGAAAATTTACGAGACCAATCTTCACATACGGCAAAGAGACTTGAGCAGATACCTCAAGGACAAAATCCCTTTTGATATGCTCTTGAAAAATCCATAAAACCTTTACCAAGGATCGGTCACTAAAGGTCCATTCATCCTTACAGCAACTGGGTCTTGCTTGAGTATTGGCGCTTTCTACAGCGAAGACCAAGCTCTCAGAGTGCTCTTGAGGTGTGATACACACAAAAACAGCGCTCACCAAATAAATCATTATATTATAATTACTAATTTTAACAATTAATTATAAAAAAAATGCAGGAGGTGTATAACAGTTCATTACCTGTATTCAGATTAAGTAAAAAAAATAATATATGAAAGTAGATTTTTCTTTCACGACACAAAACATGTATTATTTTTAACTCTTAAGTTCTACCTTCACTCTCATCCGACTCCACATTGTTCTAACCGGACTAACTTGCAGTGTGAATCGATTCAGAGGGGCAATTAAATATTTCAACGTAGTAATTATTTTTATACACCAGTCATCCCCAGAAAAATGTTACCCTTCCTTATAAAATGTTCTCTTTATTTATTGCTAAAAATAAATAATGATGCGATCCTCCAGCGAGCGGCTGGGACGCTTCTCGGGGCAATTAAACGTTTTATTATTTTATAAGTCAAAATTATATTTAAGTACCATGTTATTTAAAAAATATACGTACACATAAATGCCTTCGCGGGTTGAACAAAAATATAATTTGTATAAATGGTTTTAAATTTTGAACAAATTGTAAGTATGTTACATTTTATATTGAGCGAATTTAAAATGATAACAATATTGTTGTTTTAAAGGTCCGAAAAGTCTACAAATTACAATACACAGGTCCTCTTTCAAATTATTTATTTACACGTGATTTATTTCTTACAAATTGATATTTATCTTTAACTTTTCTACTACACAAATTTATATTTCACAGGTTATGTATCGCTGACACTCGTCGATCAAAGCCGAAAATGTAACTGTGGGGCTGTACGCGACTCTCAGCTTTATATTCTTTATACTACGGAATATTCCAGTGAGTAAATTCGCTAGCCCATTCCTGAACAGTCAACCAATTTCGAGAATCATTAATTTCTAGCAATACACATATATAACCCGACTTATGACATAATGCTAATATAACTATATACTACCTACCTTCTATAATAACTATGTATGTAATAACTACCTAATCTACCATTTACATTACAATATAATAATTATAATACAATGCTCGGTTTCACCAACAAATCATAAATTTTAAGTGTCCCTTAGTATATTTTAAATGGAAACTTATAGACTTTTGTAAGGCAAAAATACACACATCGTAATTTAACAGCTCCACAAAGAAGACTTTAAATATGTTACTTTGATTTTGAACCAACGAACCATGCCCGAAATGGTATTTTAGTCTCATAAAATTTGTTGAAATTTGATGAAATCAGGCATTTACTTTCTTTTGATGTTTTAACAGCGTCTTAAAAACCTTTGGTCCTATTTTTTTTTCGAAGTTCCATAAAGTATCACTTATTTAGGACATTGATAAGGTCCGCACATGAATTGACATATTATACAAAATTGTGCGGACAATGTAACGGATACAAAATTGTGTCCGTTACATTGAATGAAAAATATTTTTGTTACTTAATTGAAAACACAAGCCCTTAGTTGACTTTAATAATATCGTACGTCTGATGTCTTTTAACTTATCTTTGTCATTTTCAATTAAAAAAAAAAAAACAACTCTTTTCTTGGATGGATTTCTTTTCTTGGATGGAATATTTTTGTTTTTCAAAAACTGCAGCGAGGAATTGTAGTGCATCACTTTTTCTTATTTTCTCGATATTATTTCTTGCGGAAAATTGCCACGTAGTTGCCATGATATTCAAAGTTATATTTGATTAGTTTCTCGAACTGAGGAACTCTCATCTTCGGAATATTATTTTTGTAGAAGAAATACAAATTCCGAGATGAATACCATGTAAATTCAAACTTGCGTAGGTACTATCGAAGCAGTTAACCGCTTAAATACGGATCAACATCGTTCGTCAAACTTAGCTTTTTCTTTTTCTTGAATTTTTTGATTGCTTGGACAGAGAGGACAGCAAAAAATATGAATCCACATTGCTAGAAACCAATACTAGGATTAAAAAAAAAAGAAGAAAAATTACAATAACGCCGAATTTAAAATTCTGCAATCTATAATCTTAGTCGCAAAAGGATTAAAATAAAATATATGGCCCCAAGAAGACACGTGTAAGTTCGCGCTTACACGTGTCGCATATGTACTTACTAATAAAATAAAAACCCAATACTTTATGAGCACAGACCCTGGCAACTCTTCCCGTCTTTCCCTGAAACTGAGGTGACATGGGCACGATGTTTTTTTTTAACAGTATGGGTGGTCAGCGCCATACCAACTATAAGTCAAGGAGCGTAACCTGTAAATTATATTTATGTATGAAACGCATGATTTCTTAGGCTGAATTTTTCTCAGGTTTAGTCTTCAAGGGGTTAAATATAATAACCATCAAGTCGTGATCTCCGATTCCGAAACTTTGACTTGCCGGCACATAAATATCTTCACATAATAAGTGTTTAACCCGAAATATTTATTACATATCGTTGATGAATCGACATTGTATTTTTTTATTGAAATTAACATTACATTTTGTATAAACTTTGGCTGCATTTTTAATTCGTACTCGGTCCGCAAGCTGCATTATTACGGCTCTTGATTTATAAGATTTTTATTAAGCCGGCACAATTATAATTTCGTTTTGGCTTTTATTTAATGCTACATGAAACAGAAAACAGCGGCAATAACTCATGGCGGAGTTCTCACAAATAAACCCAAAGGTGCACGCCAAATGCTGGTAGTAATTATTTTCAAATTTTATTATGCATCTACATAAATATTTGTACAAAAAAATTATCTGTAATATTCTGTGTCTGCGTAATGTTGCAAATTGTTTTTAGTTTTTTCAAGAAGAAAGCGCTCATGGTATTTAAAAAAAAAACAGTTTCAAATTTTGTAAGGTTTGTTCATTAACAAAGGAAAAATATTTTTTAATTTCAATTCAAAATAACTTAGCTTAACGTAATGTTAGCCTCTGAAGATGGACGGATAAAGTCCGATAGAGTTTAGGCAATGTAACTCATAAAACGTGAAAATAAAACAATGTGTTATATTAAAAAGGTTATTTGAAATTAAAATTTAACTATTTCTATCTTACCAAAATAATCAATCGATCGTAATTCAAGTATATTCAATGATCTTGGCATGTTGATTTAAAAACGAAAAAACAAGAAAAATCCCAGATTTTAGACAAAAAAAACTTATGATCAAAAATCGTTTTTAATGAATCGTGTTGCACAGGACAGGTTTTTAGCATTTCTTGAAGTCATATCCAACCTCATTAGGAGTATATTTTTATGCTCTGCACTTAACATATTTTGTATACAACTGAATACTTTAATTTTTACGTAATACAAAATTACCCTTCAGGATTATAAAAAACATAACAAATTATAAAAAATATAAAATGAACAGAAAAATCTAATAAATTCGGACACAATACAATATTTCTTTCTTCCTAGAAATTTTGCACTTTGTCTATTTGTATTTTTTTTTTCAATCTAATAACATGAAAATGAAATTTCAATTCGCTGAAAATCTCTCTGGGAAATGATATCTCTGGATTCCGCGTAGTTCTAAGAATTGTCAGACGGCTCTAGTAGCGGATTCACAAATAAATCATCTCTTCTCGTGAGCAAACACAACTCATTTTTACAATAGGAAAATTGATCTAGGGATCTGTAGTGGTTTCACTGCGTTCTAGATTCACGCGGAGGTCGTGGAAGTGTAGTCGACTTTTTATGAAATATGAATCCTTCTTTTCTTTGGTGAAATGGCATTTAAACATCAGACTTCAGAGACCTTGCAGGTTGTTGTAAAAGATTTAGGACTTCAATTTAATGGATCACTCGTGAAGTATAAAATCAGCCCAATGTACGAACAGATAGTAACGAAATAGAAAGGACAAAAATAAGGGATTTTAGCGTCATTTGCAACAATAAATAACAAAACTAAAATAATGTAAACAAACCTAAATGATAAGAAGCGACCGTATTAGGAAATATATGAATTAGAAGACATTGTGAGATGGATCTTCGTTCTAATTCAGGGATTCAGTCAGGGTTGTGACACTTGTGACCATGATTCTTAAAGTAAGTTCTTCGATGTTCGAGGTGCATATTTCTCCCAAAAATATGACAAAAACATCGTTCTACTTACATGAATTCTAGAATAGACACCTACGGGAGTACCTCTAGAGGTCCGCTGTGACGTCACGCTCAGCGGGAGCATCTCTTGCCGCTTTTTATTGTAATTGGTGTGAAGGGCCCTCCGCCCGCGCCGCGCCGCGCATTCAGCGGAGAGAACTCCAATCTGGGCGCGCCTCAAGGAGCAGGCAGACCCGCAGCCATTCATGTGCTCCGGATATAATTCCCAAAAAAATTTCATCATTTTATCTTTAAAGAAAGAAGAAAAAAAAAATTCAGCTGCACAAATAGAGCAACTTCTTGAAGGGTTCGTATGTTTTCTTCTTCCTTCTTCCTCAGCCTCAGTCCACTCGTAGACGGAGACCTCCTCCAATCCTCTTCATTACTGTCTATCGGCTGCCGATTACTAAACACAATACACAAATTCCTAAAATATGAGATAATATTATCTTTAAAGAAAGAAGAAAAAATATCTTAGCTGCACACACTGAAACTTTCAACTTCTGAAAGGGGTCGTATGTCGCGTGTGTTCTTCTTCCTTCCTCCTCAGCCTATCTCAGTTCACTCCTGGACGGAAGCCTCCTCCAATCCTCCTCATCATTGTCTATCGGCTGCCGATAGACAGGATGTCACGTGTGAAACATATTATTTTTTACACTTAACCCCACTCAGTTGAAGCGAGGATTTTTTAGTTCTTGAAGGGCTGTTTCTCAGTTAGTGTGATTTTTTGTGTGAATCATTGACCTTTGCTAGTATGTATTTTATTTTGTATTTGGAATTTCCGACACTCTCAGTGGGGATCGAACCCTAGCGCTCGGCATAGAAGCGATATAAGGTACTCAGATGATGACTGAACAAAATAACGCTGCGTACGAACTAAAAGTTGAAAATACATTACACCGCTAACATAAAATAAAATGTTGACTATTCATTGATTTTCTTACCTAGTCAAAGTTTTTATTAAATGCGAACTAATCGGGGTGCTGTTTTTGTGAAGGAATTGTAAATATCGTAAATGTAAAACTTGTTAATCTTGTTTTATAATGCACTGATAATACTAATGTCATCTGTCGATTGTTATCTGCAAATAAATACAGCTAAACAATATAATAATTTTATCTTTCTTATTTACCTTTGTTTTGTGCAATACATATTTCAAAATTACATATCATTATATCCTTTATGCGTAGAAAAATTAAGATGTCTAGTTGAGATTACATAATAAGTGAATTAAGATTGATATTCGAGGGAAAGGAGGTTCTCAGTTCGCTCCTGTCTCCTCACGCCCTTTCCACATTTACTTCCCTCCAGTGGCAGATCAAAGGGAGACTTCAGCGTCGACATGAATCCGATGAATGGATTTTTCATTAGAAACCAAGAGCATATTCTTTAAGTATATTCAGTTTTTGCTAATAAAGCAACTGCCAATAGTGTTGATAGAAGTAATTATATAATTACTGCTTGAAAAATCTATACATAGCCAATGTTACTCAGCTGCATGTTTAAAGAAAAATCCTCAGAACCCCTTTTAATGAACATTATAAAAGCAAAATAAGGGAGAATTGTAAAAAAATGTACTCAAATGCGAGTCTAAAAGAAAATTTATGTTTTGATTTCCAAAAATTTTTAGCGGCAACTTGCTGATAAAATATGCAACAATCCGTTCGATAGCTCAGTTGGTGCTTGCATTCCATGCCGTGAGCCCGGGCTCGAATCTCACCGAAGGTGTTAGAAACGATTTCCCGTTTCGGTGATTATTTCAAACCCAAAGTAAAATACTGGCTAGGTTAACTAACCTTTCACAAGAAATGAATACCAGCCCCGTTGGGAGCTGGGAAACCCCCACGTCAACTAAAGTGGCTGGCGTAAGGTTGGCCCCTTTACCTTTAAAAATAATTGGGTTCTACTCGCCGCATGCAAAACCCTTCGGAGATAACGCGGCTATCGTCAAGAACTTCGACACTGATTCAACAGATGTCATTGCATGCACACAAAGTTCTGCTTTCGCATGAAGACAACTGGCGAGGCAAAATTGTTTGGTGAATTGCATTCCTCATCACAAATATATTTAAGAAAATCTGTATGTTAAATGTTATTTATTGTGCATGTAACTTAACTAATAGGTTGGTATGTGGTAGGTTCACATGCGACATGCGACATGCGGCATGTGCGACCTTATACTCGCACGCATCTGCTTGAGAGAATGCATATAATGTGAATCCCAAATGTTGCATATGTTTGCAACTTAGATTAGATTCGACATCAAAAACAATTCGTAACTTTCTTCAACACAATCCTCTTGTTTGTCTTTGAATAACAATAAATTATTTTTCATTTTCGAAGGGAAACAGTGACGCCCGTCGGAAATGTACAGAAGTAATTTAATAAAATTGCAGGCATTGAGATTTTTTGCGTTATTTCTTATGGCGGGGGCGATGCATAATCGTGTAGTACAAGTTGACCATTTCAGAGGGCATTGTTATGATAATGAAATGCTCGGTTGTTATTTTCTTGGTGATAAAAAAATATTGTACACTTAAATTTACATAGTAATTGTATCTGGAGCCGGCCAGCGAATCTTGGTGTTATAATTTATTTTAACACCCCTTCACTATAAAGCCGGCTGAATACTAATGCTCGCACAAGTAATTGTACCCTTAACACCTTTTACTTTTTTTTAAGGAATCCTGTGCGGGAGGCTCCCCAATTTTTGATAGTCTTGGGGTCCATGTCACCCTGGAAGGGTGCCACAGAAGTGTTTCTTGAGTTGTTGCTTGAGCGCTTTCTATAAGCAGAAAGCTCTTGAGGTGTGATACACACAAAAAAGCGCTCACCAAATAATCATCCTAATATTATTTTTTATTATTGCTTCTGTCGTGAGGCGCTGCAAGGAAGTGGCGATTGATGTTGGTTTTGAATAAAACCGGATTAAATTGGGAAGGGAACACAGATAGGTACTGGTAGATCATTCTACTTTTTTTTTTATAAAGAACTATCTGTACCAAGCCACCCCTTGTGGTGGCTCGTCTTCCTCATCGTACTGTTGCACTCCGTTATTCTGTTAGGAGGGATCAGTATCTCTGCAGATGTGTCTCCACTGTGTTGTATCTTTCACACTTGTTTTAGTCTAAAAAAATCCCTGTCTATAATCTGTAATTCAAGTTGCAAAGATATACTACATTTGAGATTTCAATTAAATGTATTCTCACAAGCAGACACGTTCGCGCATAAACATGCCGCATTTACCCGAACAAGACTTTTATAATATAGTATACCTTATCTTTGACATAAAATATAAAGACAGATGGAAATAAAGGTACCATTGCAGAAGCTCTGACCACTAGAGCTACTAGTTATACTTTCTCTCCATTTTTTTTTATCGAAATACGTTGTCATCGAAAAAAAAATTTGAGAGATTTTTTCATCCGATGTTTACATAAACGAATAAACTTTCTATTGTCGTCTCTCTGTAGATAAAGATCTGCGATTCTAACATCAGCTGGTGTACCGAATAACAATGTGTGTTATCATTTTGTTAGCGGTGAGTCCGTTGTGTTCACAGCATGTATCATGTGTTTGACATGGCTATACAAGTAATATAGAAACTACTCTCTAGACCAGGCCTGGCCAACCCGCGGCCCGCGGGCCGCATGCGGCCCGCGACGCCTTTAAGTGCGGCCCGTGGTCATGTGTGATGATGTTTTTAAATTATGTATTTATATATTTTTTTATTTAAGAACTTTATTGTCGTTAAAGTTGTACAATTTAAAATCAAAACTACCCCAGAACTTTCCTAGTAAAAACACTATTTGACTGGACTAGAGATATTTTTAGGCGATTTGAGTTGCAGCGGCAACAGATTTAAGCGTTAATGTGTAATATAGGGGTGAAATTTTGAAAAAATATCGAATTTTTCCCGCAAAAACATTGTCGTTTTTTTATATAATTTTTTTTTGCAAAATATTTGTATGTGTGGCCCTTGGGAAAATTTTAGGCCATCAATGCGGCCCGGGGTGCAATTTGGGTTGGCCAGGCCTGCTCTAGACGCTTCCATTCAACCCTCTTTCTCGGTCGCGCGAAAGCAAACATCACGTTGAATGAATTGTGAAGCAATCCCAGAAAATATTTAGAATTAATCTTTTTTATTATTGGTTGATTTTTGAAAAAAAAAAAAGAGTAATGATATGTACATATTTGATTTATTTAAACAACTGTTAACAAGTTAGGATTAGTCTACTAAAGAGAAAGAAAGCAAAAAACACACAGCACTTAATCGAATTCGTAATCCTACGTGAAATCTGTTACAAAATGGCTTTTTTTTTAAAGTAAAAATAACTTCAGACCGGTCGTTGTGGATTTGAAATACGCCAAGTAAAAAAGGATTACATAAACTTCCCACTATAATTATACATGGAAAAAATGTATGAAAACTAAATCACTCACTAGAAGAGCCGTCGTATATTGCATACATTTTAGATTTACGCAATCGAGGCGAGATCTACACAATATTTTACACTCGGGGTAGTTTCCTAGACTTCTAAGCTGGTATTCTTATTAATATGATATTATTTTTAGTATTCCTTGACTAATAGGTTGGTATAAGGCTGACCACCCAAAAAATGGTTCACTTTGCAATGTCACCTTGTTCCAGGGAAGTTCAGCAAAAGTTGCAGGGTTTATGTTCATTTGAGATTGGATTTTATATTGTAGGTTCACATGCGGCATGTTTAAGAGCGAACTTAAACGTGTCTGCTTGTGGGAATGGATTTAATATAAACTTTAAATGTAATATATCTTTACAACTTAGATTATAGATAGATAATGGTGTTTAGACACCAAGTCATCTAAGACGCGTCCCATGTCTTCCCCGCCCTTCCTCCTTCCCTAGTGAGCGCCGTGCCTTGACCTGCCCCAACCAGAGTCGTGTGCCGCCTACAGGGGCGGGGGAGGGGGCGCTAGGCGGGCGGGGGCGGGGGCGGCTGCTCCCCACACGCGTCTGTGCGCCCAACGACGTGACGCCACAAGACACGGTCTCTCGCTTAAACACATACACACCACGCTGCACGAAACACAGATTTTAGGCGTTACACCGTTTTGCCGAAACACCGTCGCACCTCTCAGACAATGAACACGTACCTTAACCCTTTCAGTGCAAGCAAATTTTGTATGACATCTTGCGCAAGAAGTGCCGTGTATTGCTACAAAGCTTAAACTGAACACAAGACCTAGCTGAAAGAGAAAGCTGTTTTGATTTTACGGCTTACAAACTGGTAAAATCAATGAGTATTATTTCATGTTCTTTAGGGTTTGGTGGTTTGTACAATGAATATTGTATGTACGAATTAAGTATCAGTTTAAAAATCAATTACAATATACTGAAACGAAGTTTAAATTCACTTTGAAATATGAATTTATTAAGCTCAAACGTTTTTGCTTAAGAAGGCATTATTTTGTTATTTTCTGAGTAGGTATTATTTGGTTTTTCGTTAATAAAATACTTCTTTAACGTTAAGAACTCACGTTGAACTATCAAAAATGCCAATTTACAAAATTGTTGTGTTTGTTCTGATTTTCAAAAGGTTCAGTTGCCGTGTAGGTCAATATCTTTCTACGGAGTAACTAGATAATACATTTTTTTTTTTTTTTTTAAGGAATCCTGTGCGGTAGGCTCCCCAATTCTTGACAGTCTTGGGGGTCTATGTCACCCTGGAAGGGTGCCGCAGAGGTGTTGCTTGAGTTCTTGGTTCTGTCGTGAGGCGCTGCAAGGAAGTGGTGATTGATGTTGGTTTTAAATAAAACCGAGTTAAATTGGGAAGGGAACACAGATACTGGTAGACCATTCCATAAACGGGCAGTTTGGCAAAGGAATGAGTCATGAAAACGCTTTATGAAAATAAAAAATAAAAAATATATGGTGGGTCAAAGAAATTAAAAATAGGAGATGATTAAGGGCATAATATTCCTATTGAAGGGAAATGAGACAATAGGAACAATATTTCCACTAAAGAAAATCTTCAATAGGAAGCAGTTTTGATACCTGACAGAAGAAAACTCTATATGTGGGATGTCGGACGTCCTCGGATTTGAACTTTAACTTCATACTTAGGTCGCGAGCTTTATTTTGATCGAGCTATCGACAGGTCTTTTAACATATCTCCGAGATTGCAAAAATAATAACATTGTCTAATTTGAGATAAACAAAATTTCTTGTGTAAAACAAAAATGTGAGTATATAAGCTCTATAGAGTGAACTGAGAAAATAAACATGCATTACACGATACGAAAACGGATGAACTGAAAGAAGTATGCTAAAGTTTATTACAGCTATTTTCATTATCTTAACTGAAATTGTGGCAAAGTAGGTAACAGTGCCAACAGAATGGAATTATTAGGTTTCCATTTTGTTTATTGTTGTTTGTACAATCAACTCCAATTCCCGCCAATCAATCTAAAGAATGAATTTCCATCTCGATGCTGAAATTAAAAACTGCGGCAATATTTGCTACGAATGCATTGTTTCTGTGTTTGTGGAATAGTTCGGCGACCGGCATTCTCGCGATGCATGAAAATTTAAATTTTGATAAAATGCCGTTAAATGTTGAAATAAAAAAGAAACGAAAAATAAATACAGAGGGCGCGTGAGGCAGCGATCAATGAGTCCGGAGGCTTTTTGTGCTGCACACACACATACACACACAACATGCTCGCGCGTCTGTGTGTGTTATGTTTTAGTGTGTATCTACCCCTCTCCGTTTCATTGTTGCAGAAAAAATATTGCACGAAATGAAAGAAAAAATAACAACACAATTCCGTTCACATAAACGACCTGACTTTTTTTTAGCAAATGAATGTAGATTGTGTGTATGTGTTGGTGGCTAACAACGGTCTGCGTCTATACCAAAGCGCCGGTCCACAGGGGCGTCTGACGCTTTTTCGCCCCGCGTTTTTTCATGTCAAACAAAACTTTAATAATGTGTAAAAATTAATAAAAATAATTGAATATAAACTTAGTTTTGTGCTGCAATTACCAAAATTACTCCAAATAATTGTATACTTCATTTTATAGAAATAACTTTATATATAATAGCTTCAAATGATCGTTAATTTTTAGGCATAAATTTAAAATACTCCAATGGCGACAAGCTTTTTAAATAGATAGGCGTTACAAAGACAGCTCAAATTTTAGCTTCAAATAAAATTAGCACCACTTCTTAGATTTTTCTTATGATCATGTCTATCACATAAAACTTATGATCATGTGATTTTTAATACAAAGAATATCGCATTGCATCTTAAAACTAATCCCTACAATACTTGCTGCCTTTTTCTGAAAATCGAGAAACACCATACATTTATGCATACTTAAATATATTATTGTACATATACGAGTAAATTACTTTCTTTATTATTGTGTGGGTACTACTGATATTTTTTATTTGGACTTACGGGTACTTGCATTTATGTAGCTTTATCACTGAAAGAAGAGCTACAATTTAAGTTATTGTAATCAAGAAAATATGCTAAAGTAAAAATCTATCGAATCCTGTACGGAAAATGTCATTCACTTTTTGTGTATGTGTGTTTTTTTATTCAACATACTTGTACCTATGAAAGAAATTAAATCCACAAAATAAATATAAGGGAAATGAACAAAAAAAGGTTCTTTTCAATTTTTAATTCAAACAACGTCCATAAAAAGTATTGTTCACTTTAATACTCAGTCATGTTCATAACACTTGATGTTTTAATAATTTGATTGGTTACGTTATTTGTTCAAACAAAAATACTTTCAGCCTGTTTATTAATTTATTAAACGCTTTCAGTGTAATAACTAACAAACAATGCAACGTCCCCCTGCACTGTTTTTCTGTACATTTTTTTGCGCGATTTCTGTACTTTTTTGTACAATTTCTGTACATTTTGGTACAATTTCTGTACATTTTTAAGCGTTCGCGTTATTGGTTATCAATGCACAAACCGGCAGAATCCACCGCCGAGTATTGTTCTGAGCGTTTTTAATAATAAATCGAGCTATGAAATCAGCGCGGGCTGGAAAACCAACAATAGGTAAAGGTTATTAAAGGTAAACTTTTACCAGCCATAGTCTTAAATACATACATACATATAGTATGAATTGTTTGGCGTTTGATGACTTGATTTCAGAAAAAAAATCTCCATTTAAATCAGTTCCTCAGGTATCTAATCTAATCTAATCTAAGTTGCAAAGATATGTTACATTGGAGATTCACATTACATGCATTCCCACAACCGCAGGCACGTACAAGTTCGCGCTTGCACATGCCTCATGTGAACCTACAACATAAAAACCAAATCTCAATTGGACGTACACCCTGCAACTCTTGCCGTCCTTCCCTGTAACAGGGGTGACATTGGCAAAGTGAACCATTTTTACAGCATGGGTGGTCAGCCGCATACCAACCTGTAAGTCAAGGAACATACACGACAAATTACATTTTATAAAATTCATTTATCAGGTATTCAAAGACAAACCAAAGATTTATTAGGTAGGTACCTATTTTGAATTGCATGTAAAAAATTAAAGAGCTTCGGTGGATGGTTTTGATGTAAAATTTATTATTGAATTAAAAAGATTATCGTTTTGCTGTGTAAGATCGGTTGATCTGTTTGTTCGGCACTGATATTCAGACCAGCTGTTCTTCCATCTTTTGGGCGGTAGGCCTGATAGACGCTGGCCGTCTGGTATCTCGCGTACAACGCTCCGAGTTATCCTACATTCATTCATTCGATTCACGTAAACCGTCCGGGTTACTATCTAAAATATTTTTTAAAAACCAAATGTAGTTGAAAACATAACCGATAAAGAAATTAAATCACGTATTACTTGAGGAGTCCAAGGCAATTTTACAGGATAGGTAAACAGATGTCATCTTTTGAAGGATCAATAAATATGGCCGCATGCCTCATTAACGTTTATTTTCGTTAAATTATTTTTTTGCATGCGAAAAAGAGTACATTTTCATTGGAAGAAAAAGGATTATTTTAAGGTAGGCTTATGTATTCCTTGACTTATAGGTTGGTATAAGGCTGACCACCCATACTGTAAAAAGTGGTTCACTTTGCCAATGTCACCCCTGTTTCAGGGAATGTCGGCAAGAGTTGCAGGGCTTATGTTCATTTGAGGTTTGGATTTTATTTGTAAGTACACAATCAGCATTTGTATGCGCGAACTACACGTGTTTGTTTGTGGGCATACATCTGAGAGCTTTGAATGATTATATCCTTGCAACTTAGATTATAGATAGGCAACTAATTATTACTTCACAGAAATTCTGATAAATAACTGAAAAGATGCTTGTAAAGGATTTTTTATTGCCGTTTTCACTAAACCGTGGTAGGTCAGAATAAATGCATTCTTGCATTTGAAAAAGAGTGCAAGCATTAAATGCGGCAACCCGCTTACAAGACACTTCAGCCAGGATAGACGCATTATAAACTCTCAAAAAACCTAATAGCATTGAGTAGGCACTGAAAATAAAAACAAAAGAGCTAAGAGCATGTGCTGAGAGGGGCTCGCTCACCCCTTATCCAGCGACTGCGGTACGAATTACGCTCGTGAATATTTCCACCCCTCCGACGTAGAGTGTCGTAACTCACAAGTTAGCTATTTTGAGGTTTTCGTATATTCAGCTATGTTAACTTAAAATATATTTTTTTTTATTTAAAACACTGCGAGAACCTATATGAAATTTTCACAACCAGTTTCGCAAACAATCCGTTAGCATATTCAGGTGGCTAAATAAATACAAAATGGTTCAGATACGGAAACAATCGTTGAGAGTGTCGTGTGAGGGTATGAGGGAAGAAGGGTTGGTAGGATGGCCATGTGTGGAATTTGTGTCATTTCTTATAATCAATCTAACATTTTTAAAGTTGGCATTAAAAAATAACAATCATTTAACAAAATGTCATTGCCAGCAACCTGACAATGAACTCGTAGCAAACAAAATTGTGAAGAGGGAAAAGTCAAGTAAAGATTTTGTTTTGGTTGCATAGGACCCTAGTCCTGTTTTAGAAGTGGGGCGATTGCCCGGCGCGAAAAAAATCTAAATTCCAATTACATTTTATTCAATCTTAAAAACCAATATTAATTTCGGGAGTATGCTATCGTTGGAATGAGGCTGACCTTCTATAGAGAAAAAAATTATTCAAACTTGCCAATGTCACCACGTTTTCAGGGAAAACCGCCTAAAATTGCACGGCTTGTGTTCATTTTAGGCGTGGGTCTCAATTTCTAAATACTCATTCAGCTTATGGAAACACGAGCTTATACATTTTTGCTTGTGAGCGTGCATTCAATCTAAATATAAAATACTTGCATTTCTTTTGAAATATCTTTTACCTTATCTTGCTTGAAAATCAACGCTTTCTATTTCGATGATCCAGCTTGCTCAGGGCGTGCATTAAATATGAACTTTAAATGTTAATATGTTTTCGCAACGGAATGGAATTAGTTACCGGTATCTATGTTTCCATCCCGATTTAACCTTTCCCTTTTCAAATCCAACATCAATCGCCATTTCCTCTCAGTGTCTCAAAACAAAGCAATGACACACACACCACAGCACTGCGCAGCTAACCTGCAACCCTGCAACCGGACATGGACAACTGCCACATCACCAACACCTCTGCGGCACTACAACAAGTGTCATAGAGTCTCTCGAATCTAGGGAGTCTCCCGCATAGGCTTAAAAAAATAAAAACTTTGCTTAGATTAGATTAGATTTTAAAAAGTTTGGCTTAAAAACAGCGCCTTGTAGCACACGATCCTGTGCGCCGCAGGAGCGGGTCCCACCCCCTGCATTGCGCCTACTCGCCGGTCTATTGAGGAGGCCACTATCGCAGCGTCTGAAGCGGCGCCCTCCAAAACGCGCGCATCAAACGGCGGGAAACATCATATTGGCACGTCGCACTGCCAGGCGCCTGGGACATTCACCCAATCTTATTCTTCTTCTTCAGTCTGTATTGATCGTCCACTCCTGGACGTAGGCTTCCTCTCGCATTTTCCATTCATTTCTATCCTGAGCGATCCGCATCCAGGCAAGTCCCGCACTTCTCTGAACATCGTCGCGCCAACGCAACTGTGGGCGCCCAACTCCACGCTTTGCCGTCCTTGGGCACTAGCACAGCAGTCGCTTTGTCCACTTTTCATCTGGATCGCGAGCGACATGTCCCGCCCATCGCCACTTGAGGGTTGCGGCCATCTTGATGACATTAATTCACCCAATACGGTCGAAGAAAAATAGCGTAATTTTTTTTAGATAGTTTTAGCAAAATTGTCGGTGTTATGGCCGAGGGGCCAAGTGGGATGATCTTTCTTGCGTGCTTGGAATAGAACAACGTTGGTTCGATCCCCGCCTTGGTCATTTGACCATAACTTTGACCCTGGTTCAACAGATGTTATTGGGTAATTATTAATTAATAATTCATTAAGATAAACAATAATGAATTAGTAATAATTGATGATATTAATACCTGTTTCTGGCCAGGCAGAATAGGTTGATGATTGCATTCCTCTTCACAAATCTATTTATTAAAAAAAAAAGCATAACATTCGACTATCTCTTGGTTTGAAGTTGTAATGTGTGGATTATTATGGTAAATAAGTACACGGAGCTCTAGGGTTACCATACGGCGCGTATATTTGGGACCATAACCCTTTGAAATTCTGAATATCGATAAAGGGAAAAGCTTGTATAGTAAACATTAGTGACAAAAAAAACGGTGATAAAAATACATCTGCGTTGTTTTAGCTCAGATCAAAAAAGAAATAAAGGTTCAATATAACTTCCTCAAACATGTTTTTCAATGGAAGAAATTTATTGCCTGTTTTTTTTTTTTAAACATACTTTTAGTCTGAAGATGGCCTAGAGGCCGAAACCAGTCAACTCACTTATTTTGGTTTGTTTTAACAAATTCAAATAAAAACATAGTAAAATAAAACAAAGTTTAGTTTCATTTTTTTTTTTAAATTAGAATGGAGTTCTAAAAAGTTTCTGCTGAAACATTTCAAAAATTACTTTTAGTATGTTTAATGTAATTGTTTATTTTATCCCATTAATGACAATTTATAGTCATTAGAAATATTTTTAGAAGTCTTTGAAATGACAGATTTGGTTAAGCAAAAACTGCTTGTTATCCTTGATTCGTTGAAAAATTAAAAAAAAAACTTTTCTTTAAATGCCTGCTTCTTTGTCTCATTGTGCTGGATATTTTTGAAAACAAGAAATACTGCGTATAATTATTAACATTAATTAACAGTGTGTGCTAGAAATTGCAAGCATTTCTTTTTTCTTTTCGTGTCTTTATTTATTTGATACATGAACGTACCATGTGGGTTCTTAGGATCCGTGGAAGCCCTACAGATCCACCATACATGGCTCGGATAGGATAGAACACGGGAACACCTCACTGATGCGACCGAGGCAGTGATCATAGACGAGAATTGCTGATTGCACTTTGAAGTCGTGAGGGAATGGATGAAACTGCATAATATTATTTTCAACACCCTAAGTATAAATATACGCTTAAACTCATAGCATAAGCACACGCAAACTAAAACGCTCACCGCAGGCTCTGTTTTATTTTTCATACATTATTCGATAAAACGCTGTGTTTGAATTTGAAGTTTTACACCAATATGAACGGGTTTCGGTTGGTCGAGAGAGCGTCATCTTCGCCTGCGTTTTGTTCCCATGATACATTACATATTTTCCTCCTTCAAGCTCTGTTTTTCACAAAGCACAAAGAGTGAACAGACAACGGCTGTAATGTTATGCGTTCGGCACCTATTAGGACTTTGTGTTCACATTGTCACGTCATATAACATTTCACATTGTAATTATTTCTTTGAATATTTTACTCGTATACATTATGTATACATACAAGTTTACTGGTGACAGTGGTGAAATAGATTTGTACCATGTAAAACTTTCTTGTTTTGTACAAATTCGGAGTACGTAAAAATTTGAATGGATATGAATGAAAAGTTCATATGTATCCACCTAAATAAAATTATTTTTTTGTTCATTCACAATTTGCACTGTTTTTTTATAAAATAAATAACTTTTTGATTTCCACTAAATTTTATATAAAAAAAAATATGAGTTTTCAGTGTTAATACAAAAACCATATAAAATAAAATTTACATAAAACATACATTCCTTATTGTTTGTTTAATCCTCTAAATGGTTCATTTCTCAGAACATTATCTTACACTTGTCATTTTTCTAGGATTGGTAAATAAAGTTCTTTATAATTGTTCATAATTTTGTATTGTTCGTTGTTACGGGTTAAATTTACTTAAATATATTCTTAGTAAATTTCCTACTCTTCACTTAACTATTTGTTTTTGTCCATACTGTTCTTAGTATACAACTTGATAAATTCACAAAGCTATTCTTTATAATTTTTCATATTTCTCCTAATTCTACTGTGTGTATAATATTCATTTTGCTTTATATAGTCTCCCATTATTTTAAGATTTCAGTTTCTCTGAGGATGGCCAAGAGGCCGAAACCGGTCACAACTCGTTATTTTTGTTTGTAACTAAATAAAAATAAATAAAGTAGAACTAAACAAAGTTTGTTATCATTTTTTAATAATTAAAATAAAACTTATTGTAATATGTAATTATGCTCCTGAAGATGCCTTATTGGGCGAAAACCTTTGAGCGAAAAAATAAATAAAAATGAAATAAAACTCTGTTTTTCCACTTGAGTTATAAAAAAATAAAATGGACTTTCACTGTGTAATAGATCCTTAAAAATATGTAACTTATTGTGTTTATGTATAATTTTTTAACATGCAAATTTTGAATATTCTTGTTACTTCAATAGACCATACGATAAGCTTTGAAATAGAATGATTGGCTAGTGCAAATAAGTTCTAAAACCATAAACTTGTAAAACTTGTCAAAAAATATTTTAATTCGATTACTTTATATTCATATTATCTTCTCCGTAGTTGGATGTGCACTTTATTGTAATACATTGATGTTTTTTCATACTGTTTTTTTTTTCGTCTAGGGCAGATGGCGAATTATCATTTTCCATTATTTTTACAGGCTAGGGGATTATCCAAAGGGAAAGTACAGTCAGTTTATTAACAGAGTGATATTGTTTCATAATAAAGCTTTTATGAATACCCACATAACCTTAGGCTAGGCAATTCTAAATACATATTTTATAAGTTTTTTAAATAAACAAAAAGGTAAGTGTAAGTCGTAAAACTATATGATATATCAACAATAAAATACGTTGATCTATGATACAATATTAAAAGTTTTTCCACTAGAAAATTCAACAAAATATGTCATTAAAATGGCAGTCCTTTAATCTCTCAAATTTCTTATTGTTGTACTCGTAGCACTCTTAGTAAATGATTACTTTTTATTTATTTATTTTGAAATTCCATGCCAGAAGCTTCTACTCCTAGTTATAGAGTTGTTGTTGTCTTTCTAAAAATAGATGAAGTGATTAATTTATTACACTCATTACAATTTATCAAAATTTTAAAATAACTCAGTGACTTTTTGTTATTAATGATTGTGAATATTTGGGCGTAATGAGGGCGAGTGCTGGGCGTTTCACAAAATTATTAATTAATTCAAGATGTCGCTTTTGGTTTTATTAAAATAAAAAATGTCAAAATTAACTTTGACGCTCCACCATAAATCAAATTATGATTTTCTCATAAAATACTGTTGGCCTGTATGTCGGGGCGTTAAATACGAAAATAGAAAAATCGAATTCTGTGAAATTGTATGAGAATCCAGTGTTGCTTTTGTATCGCACGTGCGCGAGTTACTGGAATAGCTGTTTAAATGGCAATTTAACGTCATTAAAATATATTTATATTTCCAAAGCGTGTGATCACCTTGGAGGGGAAACAATAAAAGTTTGCAAGCCCATTCAACATTTATTTCGAGGCCCATTTAGAACTTAAAATAAATATTAATATTTGCACGCTATTTTCTTTGAATGTTTTATTAATCCTTACATACTTATTATTTTGCTTCTTATTAAGGACCATCTGCGTTATAATTTAAGAGGACCTCATAGTTTGAAAAACTGTATCAGATTCTTCACCTACTTTTAACCATTCGTCTTCCTCAGCATTTATTAGTCCGTTCCTGGACGTAGGCCTCCTCCAGTCCTCTCCATTTCTGAATATTCGATGCTGTATTCAGCCATCCTCTGCCTGCAGCTCCCTAGATGTCGTCCAGCCACCTCAGTTAGAGACTCTTTCTTTGAGCCAAAAGAGTTCATTTAATACAAGATCTAAGATGACAAATATCTTGTTTCCAAAAATGATAAATCTATAAGGCTGAGAAGCAGAAAGAACTGTTTAAAACGAAAGTATTTACAAGACAGTCAAAGGTGAATAGTAAATGCGACAAACTTAAGAGTATATTTGCTTGGAAAAATATTTTTAAAACACAATACTAGACTAAAAATAATAAGTGTACTCGTTCTTTAAAACTATAAGCAAACTGCTATGCTTAGTATCTAGTATCTAAGTATCTAAGGAATTTTCATCGCAAAAAAAAAACACATTTTTTTTTCATTTGTAATATAATTATTAAACATAAATTTGAATTTCACATTAAATCTAATGATTATTTCTCAAATCTGCATGCATTCTTGATGCCCTCTCCTATTCTTCAACTATCCGCGTCGTTGACAAGAGTATATTTTTTGCACGCCGCCTGCTGCTACCTCACTTTAATTAAAAACACTGTAAAACACGTCTTTGCCGAGCCTCCGTTGTGATAATAATAATGCTACGTTACAGTTTACACTTTACAAAAATACTCGTACCCTCCATCCCCATTCCCATCCCCCACCGCCCCTCACCTGGTGACTTTGTTTTCAGGAGAACACTGTCATTTGCTACTTCGCATCATACATTATTAAAAATTTAAGGCGCGCGCCGTCCCGACGGTTGTAGGCGGCTGCCACGGCCCCCTCTAGTGGGGCGGTGTAGTGCAGTTGATAGCAACCGTCAGCTGAAATCACTCGACTAACATGTATCAATTTTTCAAGACCCTGCGCGAAAACTAGAGGAACCTTGTTCTTACTCCTCTAGTTGTGTCTCTTTTGTGAAGAAGGACGATCATCATAGCAATGTTCATTTTTGATCCTTTAATCTATAATCTAAGTTGCAAAGATAGATTACATTTAAGATTCATATTAAAGTAGTCACGTATAAGTTCACGTTGACACATGCCGCATGTGGACCTAAAATATAAAAACCAAATCTCAAATGGACATAAACCCTGCAACTCTTGCCGTCCTTCCCTGAGACAGGGGTTACATTGGCGAAGTGAACCATCTATTTTATTATTCTTTTTGTATGAGCTACACCCTGTTGATTAACAAAAATAAATAGCGAAGGTGAAAAAATGTTAAAATAATAATTTATTGATCATATACAGACATCCGATGGCATGATCTCGAAATCAGTTCATATCTTATGAAGAAATGAATTGCCCAGAAATATCTACGTTAAACAATCCTGACAGAATCCTAGATACGATATGTGTAACATTTACTTATCCAAGTTTTATCAATCAATGTTACTTGAACAATGAATGCAAAAGTGACAAACTCTACAAATTTAAGCAAGAACGACAAAAAAAGATAGTGTGAAGTCAATTCATTCATATGTTGAATACTAGTTAATCTTAAGTATATCGCATGTCGATGCTTTTTTGTTACTTAAAAAGTTACGAATAGGCGAAGAAGACAAATAAATATTTGGTTATCTTTGCGCAATCATTGAAAGTACCTCGTGAGCAAAGACAAGTGTTCCGCTGGAAAATTGTTGTATGTGGAAATATTTTTTAAGGATTTGTTTTCTGTGCATGGCAGAAATGGTTGGTCATTTCTGGTGTAGACTAGCACAACGGTGTGATTTTGATGAGACGCACGGCGGGTACGTGCATATGAACATTACAAAGTCTGATGTATGTAAGTCAAACAAAACTACCGGTCCGAGGACAGACAAAGAATCGACGGGAATTTAAAAACTTGTGCGCCAAGTCTATCTGCGCTGTACAAGATATTCATAAAGGATTCAAATACTTACAATTGTACAGGTGTATTTCTGTATTCGCAAAAAAAATTGACTTATCTTTATTTTCATTATTGAAGTTTGCATAAAAACATCGGTTAGTACTCGTAGTAGTAGTAAGTCTTATGATAAATATAACAATAAAGAAGTTTATACGAAAAGTGTACAAAAGTGTAAAATTTACAGAAGAAAACAAAATTCTGTTTAAAACATTTTCATGATTTTCAAAGATAGTTTTAAGTGCTTAAAGAAGAACCATCGATCCTTAGAATCCTTAGAAGTTGGTAATTCAAAAGAACTTTTAAAATAAGATCAAAAAAATTACAAAAACCGTTTACAAAAATAAGGGAAATAAAATTGAAATCACCAACTTTCTCACTCCTCTAAACTGTTAATTAAACGGGAATATGATTTCGCGAAAACGAACTATCTTTTTGGCTTTTGTAATCAGGCACGTTCTAATCTATAAGTTATTTTTATATGCATGAAGATATATTCCATTTCAATGCTCTGGCGTGATTCATTGAACTGAAATGATAGGAAAATCCCATTGTTTTTTCTTCACATAAAAACTGAATTTAATTTCAGGTCTCTAGGAGCGGCCACGAACAAACTACGCACGCTGGTATGGATACTTGTAGAGGAAATTGCGGTTTGAAAATTCCCTCTATTCTTATTGGGGATGTGTGCATGTATCACACAGTCCTCACTTTGAATATCAAAGAAATCACCTGCAGGGGATTTTTTATGGTCCAATTTATACAAGGAATTTCAATTCGGCCGCATATATTTTTTTATCACAGGGATGCTACGCTTTGATATCCAGTGCACGGAAATACGAAAAATAGGCGGAAGTTTTTTTTAATTATTCCGTCGATTGTAACGGAACATGCCCAAATTTTCGGCACATATTAATTTTTCGTTTGAAAGGTCTTTGAAAGAAAAATTCACGTGCACTCGTTTTTCTATTACTATTTCCTCGATAATCTTTATGTTCTAGTAGCAAGGGTTTTCGGTTGCACTTTTATCAGAAAATGGATGGCATTGACATTTTGTGGAGTTTATTTTTATTTTGTAAATATTTTGTGTGAATGGGGAAAGCTCGCACTTCAACTCGGGGAGTTTTAGCTCACATATTGCAGCTTTTTAGTCACGTCACTTTAAACACCTATATGTACTCAATGGTGATGTTAAATCAGCACTTTCATATTGTATGCATGCGAATATACTTTCCAGCGTTTTTACTTTTCTTTTAGTGTTTCTGTTAATATTTTATACATACATTTGATATCTCATGCTTTACACATTGTATTTTTGTGAAAATCATTCACAATCACAAAGACAAAATGAGATCAATCGTTACCAAGCTTTTCCGTCTTAAGTTATTGAGTGAATTTACTTGCTTACGTGTCACTTTAAAACACATTATAACTTTTAAACGCCGCTCAGAAAGCAAAATCGCAAAAAAAACTTTTTACTACAATTATGTCTTCTTTGGCGTTCTTTAATTTTCAGTGAAACAGTGAAAGAAATTCATATTGGCTTTCATTGAACAAAAGAAAAAACAAAGGAAGTAAACAAAAGCCAATAAGTCAATCAGAGTATTCTAAGAACAAACTTCTGATTTATTAATTCTTTGAAACGTTTTTCATAATCTTTAATTAATAATTATTCTTTGACTGACTTGGAAGTTGAATACTTGATTCCTTGAAATATTCACGAGTTATTTATGTGATGTAGATTCACCTTTACTAAAGGTAAAAACAGTACCCCAAGTATAAAACTTTAAAACGAAACTCAACTTTAGCGCTCACTAGAAATGTTTTTAAACTTAAACGCTCAATGGAAGCGCAGTTTTACTTTCCATTATTATTTTGTTAAACGTTATAGTTTAGTTTAAACGTAAAGTTGTATGCTGTAAGAACAGAACGCCAACTGAGGGCGAGGTTTCTTCCGCTCTAGCTAAATAATTAATCGATTGAAGTTTATTTTAAAGATACATCACGTACTTACCTAATTTATCTTACACGTAATGTGACCCTTTTTAGGATTCTGGCTCCAAGAATACTTGACTATCTTGGTCGAACAATATAGATCGAATCCAAGAAAGAAAACTCACTTGCTATTTTTTTTACCCTACGTGTT
This sequence comes from Agapetus fuscipes, assembly GCA_951799405.1. Taxonomy (NCBI): domain Eukaryota; kingdom Metazoa; phylum Arthropoda; class Insecta; order Trichoptera; family Glossosomatidae; genus Agapetus; species Agapetus fuscipes. The sequence continues at coordinate 21,567,099 of OX637332.1, forward strand.
CAATTGATAGCTCAATTCGTAAAATATGTACAATCTAAACAGGAAGCTTGAGTTCGAATCCTTGAGTCCCAGTCAAGATAAAAGGTTTTATTGTTTTTGCTTATCCTCGTGTGAAAAGGAATCAGCGTTCACAAAAAAATGAAAATAAGCTTCTTAAAGAATAAATAGAAAGTCCGTTCTTACAATGTGATTGACAATGACATGAAATTGGTCTCTCACCATGGGAAAAAATATATTCCATATAATTCAGGTATACAGACGTAAGAAACTTAGAATATGCTATATTTATTCAATAGCTTTTCAACTTTACTGCACAAAAGTGAACGAAAAATGACCGAAAAAGACAAACTTACAAGAATCGATGCTGAAAAAAAATGTTCACTGTTGCCAATGTCACCCCGATTTGAGGGAAAGGTGACAGGAATTGCAACATTTATGGCCATGTGAGGTTTGGTATATTTTGTAAGTACACATGCAGCGTGCGTAAGCGCGAACTTACAAGTGTCCCTAAACGTGGGCTTGCATTAAATACAAGCCTTATATGTCAATATATCTTTGCGACTTAGATTACAGATAGATCGCCGATCTTTGTCACATTAAACGAGTGGTAAGCTAACGTCATGTGGCATATAATTTCCCATGTAACGAGCCCGCAGCGCGTCCGCTTCCCGGCGTTGTAATTCGTCAGCCGCGAGCAGGCAGAGAGCAGGCAGAGAGCAGGCAGGGAGCAGGCAGGAAGCAGGCAGGGAGCAGGCAGCGCCAGCCTCCCGGCCCGCTGCCCTGCATAAGTAATGCGGTCTACCTTACAATGCAATGCTCTTCAATGTTAGATGACCTCTCCTGCCATACACTGCCTTAACCCCTCCAGCCCCGGACATTTTGTAAAAAAAAATAACAACTGACTCAACCATTTATTTAAGATTATTTTTGGTAAGTACCCGTCCAGAAGCTTCACTGGCTCCGTGTCTCAGAGCGCGTCGAGCTTAAGGTACGCTTGGTGGTTTACAAAGCTTTATTTGGAAAGACACCCAAATAGCCCGTCACCCTCGGCAAAAAAAGGATCGCACTTGACTAAGAAACCGGAGCCAAAATACGCATTTAAGAACCAATAAGAAAAGTTAAAACAGTATTTGAAGAGCGTGCATTTGTAGTTGCTGGTCATCTGCCCTGGAAACACTTGCCTCATCATGTAAAGAGCTAGAGGATCATGGAATGTTCCGAAAAGCACTGAAGACAAGCAAATTTTTGGCATCATACGCACAAGCGCCCTTGGAGTGGTTATATCACGAAACGGCGCTATAAAGAAATCACCAACTGATTATCATCATCTGTGGTCACAATTTATTCTATACCTTTTATTTTAATTCTAATCGACGTATTGTTTGTACGGATATTAAGCTAAAAATACTATAGGTGACGTCACATATCCGAGGAGAATTTTGAATGTCAAGACCAAAAACTAACACGGAAATAGTTTACTTCTTTGTTTTTTCAAAAAAAAATCCATTCGCCGAAAATTATTAATATTTGTTTGCTGCATTTTTTCATTTCAACATCATTTTCAATTTCATTTCAACACTTATTTAACAAACTTATTTTACATTTAAAAGTGTGCAATCGTATAGAAAACATAATATTCAGCTTACATATAAAAGAGTTTTATGTACTTTGAAGCACTAAAAAGGTCAAAGTGCTGCCATATTAACTTCACGGATCAAATTTTATTTTACTATTTTTTGGCCGTAAATAAATTAATGAAACATAAAAGATGTTTTTTCCATTAAAAACTCATAATTCATCGGCAAAGACTATTGATTTAATTAAAAACACTATCAATAAAGAAATTTAAACGAAAACGACGCCAATAATTGCTAATATTATAGACCAAAAATTTAAGAGATCATTATGTACGTCTGTATTTTTGATGTCCAAATTGAGTACTGCTGGCATTAAAGAAAGTGGCATGCGGTGCCCAATTTAGGCACTTCTGCTTTCGATGGGTTAAATAATGTAACAGACCCCGACCTCCCCCTCCTCTCTTACACCCACCTACGCTTACCCCTCTGCCTAAAACCTACCCGAATACTTACTCTATAACTAAATTATGTGGAAAATATTACAATAGTGTTGCCCTTTAAATAAATTTTAAGTATTTACAGTCGGTTTTATGGCCGAGGACGTAAAGTCGCTTTTCTTGTCTAGCGGATTTGGAACAGAATAACGCTGGTTTGAATCACGCTTGGCTCTTGACCATAACTTTGACCCTGGTTCAACGGATGTAATTGCATGCACGCAAGTTTCTGCTTTCGCATGAAGACATCGGAAAATGCAAAATAGGTTGGTGAGTTGCATTAATAAAAAAAATAAACTAAGTTACAAAAATATATTAACAATCAAAACTCATATCAAGTGCATGCCTACAAACACGACACGTGTAAGTTCGCGCTTACAAATTCTGAATGTTCTTACAATTAAAATCCACACCTCAAATTAACATAAGTCTGGCAACTTTTGCCGACCTTCCCTGCTCTTCACAAATCTATTTTATATATTTTTTATGTGTTTTATATTTCTCAATATGAAGAAAAAATTTGCTTCTTATATTATGACTAAAATAAACTTTAGCTTGATTTATTTTTGATCTAATCTAATCTAATCTAAGCTGCAAAGATATATATCATTTAAGATTTATACTAAATGCATTCCCACAAGCAGATATGTATAATTTCGCGCTAACACATGCCGCATGTGGACCTACAATATAAAAACCCAATCTCAAATGAACATAAGCCTTGCAACTCTTGCCGTCCTTCCCTGAAACAGGGGTGACATTGGCAAAGTGAACCAATTTTTATATTATGGGTGGTCAGCCGCATAACAACCTATAAGTCAAGGAACATACATGACAAATTACATTTTTTAAAATCAAAGAATAAAAATAACTGTGAATAATAACTGTGAATAACTAAATGATCAATGTTGATTTAAATTTTCCCCGTTGTTCCTCCCAAAGACCTCTGGTTTAGGCGGTGGGTTAATTGATCAGTTTTAATGCTGTTATTTTTTAAACCGTTGTGTTTATTAAGTATCAATTTTATTTTCATCGACATTATAATAACGAGCTTGCATGGTGCTTAGTGCAGACGTATTATAGAAATAATGGTATTGACATATTGTATCACGGTGTCTATATCAAAAATTGAGTAATAACATAGAGGAGCGGACACTAACTTACTGCATTGATACATACTATCTACCACTTTTGCCTCGGTCCTGTCAAAAGTTGAAGTTGTGTAGTCATACAAAACATGTTTTACGTGTCAACTTTTATGTTTTCTACTTCAATCTATAATCTTTAATCTAAGTTGCAAAGATGTATTAACATTTAAATCTCATATCAAATGCATGCCCACAAACAAACACGTTTAGTTCGCTCTTACAAATGCTGAATGTGTACTTACAAACATAATCCAAACCTCAAATGAACATAAGCCTTACAACTTTTGCCGACCTTCCCTGATACAGGGGTGACATGGGCAAAGTGAACCATTTTTCACAGTATGGGTGGTCACTGGTCAGCCTTATACCAACCTATAAGTCAAGGAAAGCTTTGCTTTCTTTATTTTATGTTTTGACACCCAATTACAGCACATGCCATAATGTCTTCAAATAATGCCTTTGTCCTTTAAAATTCGTCAATTTTATCCATCACAAAATGTATACCGCATGCGTCTATGCTCAGACTTCAGACTGCTCCGGCAAAACTGCCACACGCGGCAATGCTGCCACCTTTCTAGAAACATTTTTACCTTCGCCCGAGTTTTTTTTACACATGAAAACGCAACTGTGAAGTTTTTTCTTCTCTTTATTACTAATGATCATTTTCGAAAGTAGATTAAAACAGATATAATGTAAATTTTCGTTAAAATAGTTTCTAGTTTTTTTTTTCTAAGTCAATAGTATCAAACCTACTACCGGCTGCCCCCTTACTCCTCTTAAAGACCACTTTTGACCTGCGGCGGGTTAATTGATCAGCTTTAATGCTGCCATTTTCAAAACAGGTGACCCGGTGTAGTGATGTCAAAACGTGAATATCATTTTTCGTATCGTCTAGAAAAATTAATTATCTTTTTCAATGGTTTTAAGTCTTAAATCTATAATCTTTTAACTAAGTTGCAAATATTTATTAACATTTAAGATTGCCTTGTGTTTACAATTTTGTATTATAATTATTATGTATTAAGGCCCGGTATTTTCAACCTTTTTTTATTTGTATGCACCGATGCAGAATGTGTAGGTGCAAACCTGCATGTGCCTGTCTGTGGGCATGCATTTAATATGCGCCTTTAAAGTTAACATATCTTTACAGCTTGGATTATAGATTATACATGAGAGTGATTTTTACTTAATGTAAAGGACGCACTAATGTCAATTGTATAGGTAGGTTTTCAATTTAAGTTGAAATTCACATAAGCAAATTTAAAAAATACCTAGCCTAACTGTATTCATTGTTAACAATATTAAATCTGTAATATTTATAAATTCAATAGGATAAAACATACTTTGAATTCACTTTTTTTATAATGATATCAACTCCGTATAACTTTTTAAATAATAAAAAGTGAATTAAAACTCTGTTTTACCCTATTCAATTTATGAATAATACAATTTACTTTCATTGTGTGAATAGATTTACACTTAAAAATTAAATCTGTTTAAGTATAAGTTATAAGTTTCAAAAAGTATTCAAGATTGAGAAAAAAATAATAAGTTTAATTTACAAATTATTATTAAATTTCAAGGTTAATTTCACGACGACTGAGGTTGAACTCGTGTAGAGAAGGTGTGTCCTTGAGAGGCGTTGGCTACGTTGCCAACAAAACGTCGAGAATAATGTAAGTTCTCCCATAACGGTTCGTCTAATATCCGAAAAGCGTAATTAACCCCGAAAATTTATTATAATTTGTAAATTTTTCAAACGAAATTAACACCAGTTTAAATTTAAACTGAAGAGTTAATGTGCAAAAACACACCTTGAAAAATAAAAACTAAAACACTCATTTAATGGAAAGTATCTATGTTATTAATTCTTCAGTATAGCTGTTCTCGTGTAACAAAATGTTGTTTATGACTGTTCCCGGCATTAAAATGTGACGCATGCCTGCCGAAGTGATTGGCCGAGGACTCGCCCGGAGGTGTGTATCGGATAGACGAGTAATTCTAATAGCCGTGGCTAGTTCGCACGTAATTTTGATCCCGGTAACGACGCCACCCAATCCGATTAACCGAATTTAATCACGAATCTTTAACAACATGTCATGTATACAACACCATGTGGGGGTTCCAGCTTATTTTGATCGTGAAGAGCAATCGTCTGTGAAAACAATATTTAGAGTCTTCATCTCTCATCATTTTGTTATATCTCTTTTTTTACTCTCACTTGTCACTTTCGCATGTGGCGATTCGCGACCTTTATATTTTTACGGGTGGGGGGGCCAGCCTCACACTTATCACTTTCAGCTGAAATGGGGCTTTCCCAGCCCCCGGAAGGGCTGGTTCTCACGTCTTGTGAAGCCTGAGTACACCTTGCCGGTATTTTTTGGGTTTGAAATAGACACCGAAATAGGAAATCATTTCTGACACCCTCGGTGGGGATCGAACCCTTGCCTCGGCATGGAATGCACGCATTCTACTAACTGAGCTATCAACAGGACTTTTTATAAGCTTGGCTGTCGCTACAAAGCGCCAATTCTCAAGCAAGACCCAATTGCTGTAAGGCTGCATGGACTTTTGGTGAGGGGTCCTTGGGAAAGGTATATTAATCTTTCAACCTAGCGAAGAGCATATTTACAAATATAAATGGTACGCTCTTAATGCACCGCCGTGACTCAAACCCACGACCTTTCATTTACGAGTCCGAAGCTCCTCTAAAGACTGGACGGTGGTATTTCAAACCACACCGTCGTATATAGTGTAATGTAAATGGTAGATTAGGTAGTTATTACACACATAGTTATTATAGCAGTTATATAAATTGTTATGCTTTTCTATTTCCTTTCTTGTATTTAACATGAACGCTTAATTTATATTTTTATTGCTGGTCACGTATTGCACCCTCAGCGTGACTAGGCTGGAATAAAGTGTTAATATTATTTATTTAAAAAAAACACACAGTTTTAATTCACCTACAATTTCATTTTTTTTTTTTGCTCGAATATTTTATCCTCAAAAAGGAATCCTCGGGAGCAGTCATTTGTTACCATTATTAGTATTTTTGACCACGCAGAGTTAGTCCCCCGGTCACTTCATCTGACTGATTAGCAGAATTATCTCGAGCATTATTTGTATTGGCATTGATAAAGTCAACCCCGTGATTTAGTACTGATATTCCAGCGGCCTGCTTGAACACGTACTGAGCTTAAATAACCCCTATGATTGTGGCATACGCAAAACACTAAACTAATATCACCCTGAAAAAGCTTTCCATCTGTCAAACTCATGTGTATCAAAAATTAGAAGAATAGACAGGAAATTTTTAAATGATTATTTCGAATAATCAACTAGAGATTGATCAGATTAAGGAGATTGTGAAAGAATGGGATCTACAAAGTGAGCGTAAAGAAGAAACTGCATGATAAAGGTGATGGATATGAATGAAATGAAAGAGTTATGTAAGGATATAAAGAAATGGAGGCAGCTCTGCAGAGGTTTTGGATTCCCCTAGCGGAATGGTGATAGAGTTACAGTTGCAGTTACAGGATAGCAGTATAACGTTTGACAAAATGTAGGAACCGTTTTTAAGTCACTATATACCTGTGAAGTGGATATTATTTTTGCCGATCTGATGATGCTTACCGTAGATATAAGTGAAACTTTTGACTTGTAAAAATAATGAATACAGTAACAAAGCTTGAAAAACTACATATCGACGGCTAAAAGGCAGTATAAGCGACTTAATATAAATTGTTCAGAAGAAGAGTTCAAAGATTGACTTTGCAGAAAAATGGCTTTATTTTCATATCGTTAAAATCAAAAATGCTCTAAAATTTAAAAAATAAAGGCATTTAGTGGCATTCATATTATTGTAGTTTTACGGTTTTATTATTTCAAAAGCGCCTTTAGGACAAAAAAGGCCAAAATCTTGTCGGTTACACCAACACCATACTTCGAAAACGCAGTTGTTTGCTTGGGCATAAACAACACAAAAATCATCGTACAGCTATGGGAGTTAGCGCATTAGAAAGAGCGGAAGATTTCAAATAGGATAGCATTCATAACTCATTTTTGACCAAAACGTCGGTTATGCTTCTTTTTTTTACTTATTTTTAACCGTCAATATAATTATCATTTTGTGGCCGAAAAATTAATGTTTATTATTTTTAAAAAAGGATTATATTAAAAAAGGATTATTTAAAAAAGGATTATTTTAAGAAATAATAAATAAAAAATTCAAAAAAACTAAAATTAAAAAACATTGTTTTGTACCACTTGAGTATTTTTTATTCCAAAAACGTTTTCGGTTGGTACTTCCACCATCTTCAGTTGCAGTATAAGTGCAACCAAAGATGGTGGAAAACGTTTTTGCAATAAAAATATACTCAACTGGTACAAAACAGTGTTTTGTAATTTTAGTTTTTTTTAATATATTTTTATAATTGTTGAAAATAATCCTTTTTTTAAATGGCGTTCCACAAGGTTTCACTAAATCAATTTGAAAACCTATTTATTATTTTGTTATTTTTCAGAAAAACATGGAAACGAAATATACAGTTTTTTTAATGCTATCATTTTATTACTTTAAGTGAAGGGATTTTCAAAAGAACATTGAAAACTGTTTGAACATAAAAAAAATATTTTCTCCCGAATGCTGGGGTTTTTGGTGATTGCATTTTTGTATAAAATGAAAAATATGAGACTAATTGTATTTTTTTTCTTCTTTACAGGTAAGTCAACAGACGTTAGAAAAACTTGAACTGATGACTTAACATGTTTTCCGCATACTCCTGCTGAAGTTTCAAGTGCAGGTAAGTAAAGTACATAGTAAAATCTTCACATACTGACGGTTGATTTTATTGATATTACTGCTAAAATGTATTTTCGAAAAACAAAAGAATACAACTTTGTCTTTGACGTCACTAGCAGTGTCCACAGCCCTTGCAGAGCTGCTTTAATTTCTTCCTATATTTTCGTATCACTCATAATTCATAGGTTCACTATTAAATGCCTCTATATAATTATATATTCCATTCTTTCATACTTTCTGTGATTAAAGTTCAATCTGATCAAATCACAATTTTCTAGGTTTTCTCTTTCCTATTTGTACTTGCACATTTCTTTTAAAGATTGATTTTTCAATAATCAAAACAGTTACATTTTCTTACTTCCGTTTTTACTAATCCTACTAACCTTAGGCCTCACTAGCGCTTAGATTGGCTTATATTTATGCACGATACAAATAATAATAATAATAATAACAGGCTGATTTATTTTAAATTACACATGATAAGAGAGCGCCGTTTTTGTGTGTGTCACACCTCAAGGGCCCTCTCCGATCATGGATAAGACTTTCTAAACAAGTGTGCCTTGAGTGCTCCTCGAAATACATCCACAGATTTGGAGTTCTTCACTCCGGGTGGCAGTCTGTTCCACTCCACCGGCCCCGCAACACGGAAAGCGCGGTCTCCGAAGTTTGTACGAATCTGACGGCGCGGCTGAACCAAATTGACTACTCCATCACCCGCAGATCTGAGTGTCTGCCTCCTAACACCCATTTCAACAGGTGAAATCATATCAGCCAGATAAGGTGGGGCCAAGCCATTGATGGCTTTATATACCATTAAACAAACACGGAAGACCACCCTCTCCGGGAAACGAAGCCAATGAAGTTTTTTTAACAGCGGGGTGATGTGAGCGAATTTGGGAATCCCGAATATGAGTCTTGCTGCCGAATTAAACACAGAGTGAAAGCGAATATGTATATATAAACCAACAAAGTAGAATTGGTAAATAAATAACAACCATTCAAAGTAGGATAGGTGAATATGAAAGCTAGTGTTATTAGGTTTAGGTTTTAATTACGGTCATTTGACATATTTACAATAATTATAACTACAGTTATTTTTTTTCATCTTATATTACACGAACCGCCATAAGAGAACTAACATTATTCTCAGCGTTTCGTTAGCGACGTAGCTAGCGTCTGCGGGAGACACCATCTCTGCACAACGACTGAGGATGAAGTCTTCCAGCAAACAAATAACTGTGTAGTTGTTATTATTATTGTACATATGAGTTAGAGTTAATTGAGCATTTCAGCCGATCGAAAATAATTCATAAAATTATTTATTTACAGAAATTAAGGAGATTCACAATAATCAAAGCCTAAAACAATATGTACGTGTGACTTTTGTATTGAAGCGCACGTGCTAAAATATTCACATTGATAAATTTGTTAATGTTTCTCTATTCAGATATTAATGATATCAATATTATAAAGCAGGTCCAATGAATCAAAATAATTGATTGAGAGCCACATTCAATCATTTGACATAGACGAGTTAATTTCCTATTTGTTATATAACGTAATAAATTTAAACACACTGATGAAGTCAAAATATCATGAAAGTTAACACGTAAATGATGTGTTGAATTTTGATGGAGAAATATGAGAATGTGAGCAACTTAGCTACGACTTTATTTTTGTAAAGGTATAGCTTAAAACTAAATTTTATTTTGATTAAGGTTTCTTTAATATGTACAAGAGATAAATATTTATTTACCCGGGCTAGTAGTGAACTTGTATTTTCTGGAAAATCAATATAAAATGAAAAACAATTCTTCATTTTCTTTCACTGATTAAATTACATGATGTTTACTGCGTAGAATAGTTATACGTCGCATAATTGTAAGAGTAATCAGAAGCTGAAATAATTTTTTGATACTTAAGTTTGAAGCAATGCATACTTTTTCATAAATTTCATGAAAGAAATGCAAGTCGAACGAGGATGATGATTTAAAAAAATTACAAAATGTGATTATACGGACATGTACAAAAAATGGATGACGGAAGACTGAAAAAACATTGTACAGAGAAATGTAGAAAGGAAAAGAAAGATCGGAAAATGTATGGCTTGAAGTAAAATTTAAGAGAATTAGATACTTATAAAGAATTATTTTAAATGAAAGAAATGTATGAAAAAGTATGTTAATGAATGAATCAAAAGAAGCATCAGAAGATAGGAAGCATGGAGGAACCTAAGTTTGCTATTGCAGAACGGAAAACTGATCCCTTAAAAATGTCAAAATATTAGATCTTTCAGTAAAGACGCTTAATGCATAGTAAGTATGATATATCTAAAAAATGCCGATAAATGTGCAAAATTTCACCTGAGCTAGTTAACGGAAAAATGCAGTAATTTCTCTCAAGATTTGCTCTCAAATTAGAGCGATTGTTGATTTATGTTACACAAACTCATATTTCCATGGCAATAATCGAATACCAAAACACGGCACTTTATCAAAATCTGTCGATTGTAATGAGTTTTTCAGTGGCAAAAACGGTAGGTATTCCGGCTCAAAATCAATGTTGAAGTGTCAATAAATTAATTTGGTGGGTAGCACCGCGAATAAATGCATTTACTGAGCGGATGACCGGACAGTGGATTGCATTAGCGATACCTGTGTGCACAGCCGTACTTTACTGTAAGCAGATTATTTTATTCACACGTTAAATTTAACTCGATTATAAAATCATTGACCACAATACCGGGCGTTTGTAAGGTCGACACAAAAATCCACAGCTCTACTTTTTTTTAGAACATAATATCTATCTCAACATACCGACACCCAAGGCCTTGCTTGGCTTATCTATCATTTGATTTATACTTGTCTTAATACTCATATTCTACACAATCTGAGCTAAGAAAAAAAATGTTAAACACGATAATGTGAGAGTTGCTTTATTTATTTTTTAAATAAATTCCATTTTTCATTAGACACATTGGTCCAGTACACATAAAAACATTGCTCATATGAAATTACCTCTGATGGTCATAAGACAAACAAGTAAAAAGGGATGATATTCTACTCAATGAAACCGCTAGTTTTCATTTTCTTCATTATCACTATTTTCTCCGCGATTGGATATATACCTTCTTATTGATCCTATACTCATCTGTATCTTGGGGAGCATTATAAATATTTTGTATTCCCACGAGTCTTGTATGCAAAAGTGTGTAAGTACTTGTGTATTCAACATTATTAGTTGAATGTTTCAGAGAAAATACATTTTGAAAATGGTCGGCAGACTGAAAATTTTTGAAATTTTTGAAAAAATTTTTTTTTTAAATAAACAGCGTTACAAGTTGATAATAATTTGTAATTTCTTTTTGTCTTGTTAGAATTTAGAGAAAAAAATATTGAATACCAAGTCCAAGAATTGAAATTCCAAAAAAAAAATTTTGGTGATGAAAATTCTTCTTCTTTTTTTCTTCTGAATTATTATACAAAAAAATTTGCTAATGCGTGTGTTATTAAAGATGCATCTTCAACACCTCTTCACGCTTGAGAATATCTTCATTATCTGGAATCCTACGGAATAAACAGTTCTGAGCCTGAAGACCAGTCACTGCAAACGCACCAATACCAAATACAGTGTTAATTCTGATTATTTGCTCAGCCATGAAGGAGATATCACTGCTTTAGGGATATATAATAATAATCCGTATTCCAAGTTGCTGAAACATTTCAGGATCGTTCTAGCTGCACAGACAGTGCAAGCACTTGTAGGTAGATTGTGGCGAAAACATATAAAGAAAATCAGTTCTGCAAATGAACAGAAAAGAAGCGTTTCCTGCTGGTTAAAAAAATAATATTAATTACAGCATCAGCTTTACTAATATCTCATTGAAATTAGGAATAGAATAAAGGGTGTATGAGTCCAATAGAATCAAAGATGATAATATAAAATTATATCATAATGAATGCGTGCCCACAAGCAGGCACATATAAATTCGCGCTTACACATGCTGCATGTGTATCATGACTCAAAATGCTCTTAATGGCAAGGTTCTTTTGTATATCCTAAAGCACTATTCTGCTAAATTCCTTACGACCTTAAAACGACGAAATAGCGATTCGTTCGTCCAAAAATAAAGTGTACTGTGATTATATATACATATATGGAGGTTATTTGCAAGCGCTAGCAAGCTCTGATTTGGATTGATATCCAAAGTTTAAGGATGTTAGCAGAATAGCGCTTCTGGTTGTCTCAAAAGCTGTGAGGGAAAAGTACTGTACACTGCCATCAGACAAAAATGGAGCAGACTCGCCACCGTCATTAGAAACTTACAGTGCCATTCACAAATCGTTTTATGAATGGCTGATCTACGGATCACTGTTTTTTGTGTGAAAAATTCCCTGTAATCTCGGGATGAGCTACGGCTTTTGCTGCTTGAGAAAACACCGTAGGCGCTAGCAGTGCCTGGTCCTAGTACCCGAAGACATTCAAATATCATTCAACAGCTGAAAATGAAAATCTAAGCACTTTTTTCACTTTCAATTTCACAACAAGTGCTCATCTTAAATCGTAGGGTGAGCCCTGGCTTAAGAAAATGAAAGTTTATTTTCTACAATATTTATTACATTAAAGCTAAAAGCTCTGTCAAATTTATACTTATAGTCCTCCGAACACATTTTTCTACCTCAAGGGTTATGCTAATAATTAAAACAAACACAACAAATAGTGCATCAATAGAACGCTGCGTTGATTTACGGTTTGATAGAATGTAATCTCGATTATGTAGCTTATTTTGTTTGCAAAGCTTGTATCCGGTGGTAACGGTCAAAGAGTCGGGTGTTAAATTCGTTTTCATATTGGCCCGTATGGCACTTTTGCACTTTCACAGCCGGAGCCAATATTTGCAGCCGCATTTCCTGGTCGCGCTTGACTGTTCAATGTACAACAATATTATTTAGTGTGATGAGTCGACCACCCCTCCCTGCAAAATGCCAACCATCCTACTAATACAAGGCAAATTTTAAAATGCTAATATGTTTACCAATATCTCTATATTAGGTAAATTGATCAGAAATTTTATTATGATAGAGATAACCACCGATATGATTCTTACTCCATGTTGAGACAACTTATAATCGAGTAAGATAATTCAAAATATCCAAAGTATCGTGCTCCTTGACTGATAGGTTGGTATGAGGCTGACCACCCGTGCTGTAAAAATCGGTTCACTTTTGCCAATGCCACCCCGGTTCAGGGAACGGCGGCAGGAGTTGCAAGCTTTATGTTCATGTGAGGTTTTGCTTATTTGTATGCACACATGCAGAATGTGTAGACGCGAACCTACATGCGCTTGTCTGTGGGCATGCATTTAATATGAGCCTTAAATGTTAACATATCTTTGCAGCTTAGATTACAGATTGTAGATCGTGGCGTGACAACCTCATGGGTCTAGGGACTCTGACCACGGTTTTCAGCAACCAATAACAAAGCATTTACTTGACAACCTGGCTGAGTATATTTTCCCTCTGGTTTATTTGTACCGACTCTTTACTTTTATTTTAATTAAACTTATCTCTATCCTTGCTATTCCCCTGCTGGGCAAAGGCCTCAAGACTTTTCCTCAGCAATGTGCGTCTTTGAGCCGTTTGTAACCAGCGACTATTTGACAACCTTAACAATACCCCAAATATAAAACTTTTCTTTAGTAAATGAAATAGTTTTCATATACCAAAATCTGTATGAATACTAAAAGAACGCCTCTCATGAGCGTGAGTTACTGTTGACTAAAGCGTCTTAAAATATGTCTAATATCAAATGATTTTGGGAATGAAGTGTGATCAAGGGCCTATCTTTTAACAGCTGTTAGCTGTTAATTGTTTGTTAAGTTAGGCGTATCAATTATTTTCATCCAAGTGTGGCACCATTCCTTTGTGTCAAAAATTTAATATACATATATAAAGTATGATTAAACAATTGTAACGCATTGTAGAATCGAATAAAAATAGAAATTCAAAGTTTTTTTAGCGTTTATTTTTTACAGCATTAATTAAAATCACTGTTATAACGAGTATAAAACCGTTGTGAAAACTATCAGTCTCATAAATCACAACAATTATCGAAGCTCAACAGAAGGCCCATAATTTGTTATAGTCAGGAAATAATCAATCTTTACATATAGTGGACCGATTAAAGTTTCACGCTGGGGGATCGGGGGCGATACCCAAACTGACACCCAAATACACACACCCTATCGAAGCATTAGTGGTCAATTCGCACCCACACTTGCATCATCATTCCCATTTCGCGTAACCCCGCACTCGGCATTATATTTTCGATCACATGCAAATTTATTTTTCCAGGAATGGGTCGACTGGTTGACAAGCCGTGGAATTGATGCAAACCATTGCCAACTTTTCCATTAAAGAATGCTTGGTCGAATTCTCCCTTTCGCTTTCCCAACTCATGTTTTTACAATTTCCGTCGAAATTTTTTTACTTACATTAACATCATATTTTTAGAAAATAAACATCTTCTTGTATATTTACAACTATAATAACTAAACAGTTAGGTTATTAAACTTTTCGCATTTTAGACTTACAGTTATGAGAAAACCTAAATCATTCTCGATATACGTAGTCAAAGTCTTCAGGACACAACCTCTCTGCACAACGACTGAGAATAAATTCACTTGTGTAACTTTTATTATTGTTGTAAAAATCTCATTGAGAAATAGCACTTGATTGTTTAAACTTGAGTGTTGCAAGCTGATTTTAAAAGCTTTATCACTGTTTTAATGTACATAGATCTTATATTCCACTTCATTTTTCTTCCAGTGTCGTGTTAGGCCCCTTTAACATCGACAATCACTGTACGAGGCTATCTATTTATCTCTCGCAACTCGAAACAGATCCTCTACCGTCCTTATCTCTGTCTAATCATTCAATATTTCCTCGAATGATCAAATGCAACAGTCCGTACTTTTACTCAATAAGCCCATCTCGCATTGGAGATACGACACCTTTCTGATTTTGATACTTACCAGTAATTGACGGTCCTAGAAAATGTTAATGACATAATTAAAAAGTTAGCTCCTTTTAGATAAAACTGTGAAGTTATTGCTACCAAAAACTTTAGTGAAATAATTGCGAGATATAGTCTAAAGTAGTCTTTGAGAAGTTTTTCTTGCATAAAAAAAAAACTGGGGAAAGAAACTTTATGTTGTGAGGCCGTAGTAAAAGTCTGTATTCAACGATGGACCCATCATAAATGAAAAAGAAAAAAATTAAATGGATTACTCAAATATGGATGGAATGATTTTTAATCCTATTGTTTTTCAAAGAATTTTACCCGCCAGGTATTTGATCGTTTTCATATTTTCTGCCCAGATGCATTCTGAGAATTCATCAAACTATTGAAAAAGGGATTAAACATAAATGATGCCCTTGTTTATAATGCTCACCCACTTTTTCGTGTATGAAAACAAATCTTTCTGCTGAGTTTAAATTTCAAATCGATTAATTAATTATTGTTCAGTGTTATTTCTTAGATTTTTAAAATATTTTCATTGAATGGAAAACAAAGATTTATGTTTTTGATTTTCTCTGAAACGAACAAAAGAGATATTTGTTTTTCGTAGTCTGCGGTCTGTCAGGACGTACATTTCAGCGGAGGCTTATATTTCAGTTTATTTTACAGTTCGGAGCCTACTGTCTCTTAATCAATCAATGCTATGATTGAAAGCCGCTCATCCGAACTACCGCTAGAGGCGCCCGGATTATACCGGAGCGCGAAGCCGAAAAAAAACATTTTATCAATATTTTGGCCGATGAAAAAAATGCAAATGCGTAAGGTATTTAAAACAAAAACAACACTTTGCAAAAAAAATTGAAAAAACTATCGCTCTGCGTTTTGCGGATTTCTTGGATTGAGCGGACACAATGAAATTGGAATGCATTTAGAAAGCAGGGAAAAATAAAAAAAATAAACGGACCAGCTTTTTCTATTTTCATTCCAAAGGATTTCATTTTGTTTCCACAAAAACAAGGTGTAAGTTATAGACGTGATCAAGAAAAAAAAATTCAATCGAGAATAACTGAACCTTGTTTTTTAAGGAAATTCCTATTTGGGACCTCATTTACGCGAAGAAAAATGCATTAACTAAATTTCTTTCGATATGATGAGGTGGTAAAATTGAAAAGGGCGCGAAAATTAATCGGGTTGCTGTGGAAAATGCATGCTAATACTTTGTTATTGTTTGCTAAGGACGGTACCTCATTGATTGATTGGGCTGTATATCATTATTTAAACGTAACATACTCACGCTCATAAGCAAATATCCTCAGTGTTATGAATCATTATTCATCGCTAACATCCTTGGTGGAAAGCCGCGTCTGCGTTCGTGTAAACAGGAACTGGCTTAATTGTATCGCCGCTACTTTTGCCAATTTGCAACTATTATACGGCGGCAGCCATTTTACAAGTTAAACTATTGTCGATATTCGTATGATTGCCAGCCAATTAAATAATTTATAAAGCGGCGCTTGCATTGAATGCATGCGAAATTTACGACGCCAATTTTATATTGGATACTTTGCGGAATGAATTTTTATTCAGTAATTCAATTTGAATATCGTTTACCGTCATATTTCAACAAACGATTAAAGCAATATTTTCACAGTGTGATATTTTCATTCCCGGTACGTGATAATTAAATTAACCATTCCTGCGTTTTTTATTATCGGACCGAAAAAAAATGGCGAGCTAGCCTGTAAAGTGTTAGAGCACTAATTTGTGATTTAGATTGCGATTTATTTAAAAAAAAGTAATGTAAATGTAAGTTGTCAGGTGATAAATATTTGTTGTAAAGTCTATTAAACACATTTCGAACAAAGCTCTTAGCATAAAGAAGTTTCTGGTAATCGAATCTAATCTAATCTATTATTTATAAATTCAATTGGATAAAACAGAGTTTAATTAACTTTTTATAAAAAGTGAAGTAAAGCAAAAAAAAATAAGCTAACAAAAATGTAAAACCAGATAATGTGACAGTTGTTTTAAATATTTTTAAAATTAATTGCAGTTTTCATGAGGCAAATTGGTCCAGTACACATACAAACATTGTTCGTGTGAAATAACCTCTGGTAGACCTAAGACAAATAAGCACTAAGGGAATGATTAGTCATTGGGATTTTTTTTATCACAAATTTACTGAAAAAAAAAATCCGAATATTTACTTAAAAATCGATCATAATGATAATTATTGATGCCAATACCTGTTTCCTGCCACGCAAAAATATATTATTGAATTGCATTCTTCTTTGTAAATGCTTTGGCATTCATACGTCTAATCTAATCTTATCTAAGTTGCAAAAATATATCACATTAAAGATTCACATTATATGCATTTTCACAAACAGACACGCATAAGTTCGCGCTTAAACATGCCGCATGTGGACCTACGATATAAAAACCCAAATCTCAAAAGAATATATACTCTGCAACTCCTGCCGACCTTCCCTGAAACAGGGGTGTCATTGGCAAAGTGAACCATTTTATACAGCATGGATATACCAACCTATACGTCACGGAACTACGTAATATTTACGTAATTATTATTTATCTTGCAGCACTGAAAGACCTACTCTGACAACTTCACTCCAGTATTATTTATTCTTCATTATGACAATATTGTTGTAACAAGATCTGCTCGCCTTTCAGTGTTAGCATTTTAATAATAAAACAATAATAGTCGTAAAGACTTCAACGTAAAACTTGTTTGCTTCAAGAATTCAAAGAAGACTATTTTAATTTTTAATGTTACAAAGCGTCACACTTGAATTAAAGAAATCATCTGTGTTAAACGTTTTTGTATACTGCAAAATATGATCGTAATATGTATTTCTTCCTTTTCTATTTCACATTTTTTCTTCTTCCCACATTTCCTCTATATATACACTTTGTCAATCCTTTCTCATTCTTATATTAGGCTGATTTATTTGGTGAGCGCTTTTTGCTGTGTGAATCACACCTCAAGAGCCCTCTGCGAGCTTTGTAGTCGCTGCAGAAAGCGTCGATTCTCAAGCAAGAGCTAGTTGGTGTAAAGTTGAATGGATCTATGGTGACCGCTATTTGATAAAGGCAGATTAATTTTTCAACCCAGTGAAGATCAAACTTGAAAAATTTAATGTTTTTACGTGCTCCGCCGGGATTCAAACCCACTAATTTCCAATCGCGAGTTCGAAGTTTTAACCACTAGTCTATTGACCGGTAAAAAAAAGATTCTTACGTTGTGTCTTCGTGGTATTTCCTTTACTCCTTCATTTGCCAACATTATAATATTTGAATATTAGTTTTAGGCTTACACGGCTGGCTAATGATGCTGGAGATATGTTTTCCGGGATCTATTGCCGTGGTCTATGGGAGCTGGAGCTTCACAGTTTTCATCAAGATCATCTTCATTATTTCACTTTCACCCTGAAGAAGCCGTGGGTAAAACGTCTGGAATCTCCAGCTCCCACAGACCACGGCAACAGATCCCGGAAAACATCTCACCAGCATTATAATATTTTGTTAATATGTTACGTATAGATTTGACATTACATGAAACCAAGTTGATTTATTTAGAATATCATATAAATCCCATAGACGGACTAGTGACACGGACTGTCCCTCACCTGGCAGCCGAATTAATCTATAATTTACCGGCGCAAGGCGTCGCTGGGAGGCCGGGGCCTTCTACGCAAAATTTAAATAATTGAATACATGAATCTTGAATGGCGGGACGCGGACCGGTAGGTACCCCAAGTAAACTTCACGTTTCAACTCAATCATTTGCGTTCCACCAAAAATGTTTTCGTCTTCTTCTTCTTACGCCCACTCCAGGCATCCTCAGATGTTTTCCCTTTAATCTGGCGCTATGGTCATCCATTCCTAACCTGTAGTTTCTATAATTTCGTCCAGCCAACTAAATAGCGGTTTCCCTACTCACCGTTTGGACATCTTGGAGCACTGCGTGGAGTTGTGCCAGAGTGCACTCAGCAACTGGTTGTCTCAAGAAGTCTGTGCGAGAAGGAGCGCTCTTTGCAGTCTTTGGAAGGCACACTCACAACTGTCGCTTTACTGAACAGAAAATGGATCACATTGTTAGGTGACCACGTGTTTGCCGATGCAGGACCGTCCATCTGGAATCGGCTGCCCCCAGATGTGTATGCCAATCTTCTTTTTTCTTCTTCCTCAGTCTTTCTCAGTTCACTCCTGGACATAAGCCTCCTCTAATCCTCTTCATCTCTGTCTATCGGCTGACGTGTTCAGCCATCCTCTGCCTGCAGTTATTTTGATGTCGTCCAGCCACCTTAGTTGGGGTCTCTCTATTCCTCGCTTGGACATCCTGGTCCTCCATTGGACCATCCTTTTTGACCACCTGTGAGGGGCCTACCTTGCAAAGCTACCAGCACAGCACCACTTAAGGCCACTCGCTGCATGACATCAGTGACACCAGTGCGTCTACGAATTTCCTGGTGTGGAACCCTGTCTCTGGGGCTGATTTCCAGCATCCTCCTTTCAATGGCTCTTTGGCACGTCCTCGGTCTGTTGGCGCTATACTAAGTGATTCCTTTTGTTTCCAAGCCATAGGTGGATACTGGAAGCACACATTACTTAAAATCCTTACGTTTCAGGTTAATATGTATTTTCTTGTTATTGAGGATGCCAATAAAAGGGCTGAATCTTTCAAAAACGGAATGAAGACCCACCTCTTCACCACGTCAACAGAGAATGCGCACTTGCGGTTACAAAACGGTGCTCTATAAATCTTCATCATCATATTTTCAATCACCTGTCTAGAGACACTAACTACCCAGTTCATGCGTTTTGCAACATGGGTGACCCCAGTACGTCTGTGGATATCCTCTTTGGGTATCCCGTTGCTTGGTCTGACTGCCAGCATCATAATTTCTTTCTTACGTCCTCAGTCTGTAGGAAAACAGATGCTAACTAAAACGCTCAATGTAGTTGTTTTTTAGTTTTTGTATAATTTTGCGGTTGGGTTCCAACGTAAAGCTTTTCACTTGGGGCACGGTTCCGATAATATTTTGGGTCGTGAAGTATGCAGGGAGCAAGGGCGCTAGCCTGACGACCCCACTACTCATGTTAAATTCTTAATATTTTATACGGCAACCGCTCCCGCTCAGACCCCTACATAATTAAATTATAAAATTCAGGTGAAATTATATTTGAAATACTAGCATGTTAAAGGATTTGCGCTTTCTCATGGTGAAAACGGTGTGAAAGTAAGAAAGTTGTCAATTCCAAAAGATGATAAAAATGCAATGATACAAGTCATATATAGCACGAATTGAATGATAATATGAAGAAATTATTATCTAAAAAATGTATGTATTTTTTTGCCTTTTCGATGTAATAAGTCTTAATTTCATTTCTTTAAATGCATAACGTGGTAAGAGCTCATTTCGTATTTCACAAAAAAAAACAAAAGTAAAACATGTAAAATTATGTCAAATGTGGTTATTGAGACATCTCCTGTTGGGGTTGCATTCAGTGTGAAAAAGTGTTAAGGTAAAAAAAATATTAGTAATTATTTTTTTCAAATTTCAAAAGTGTGAAAAGAAAAAAAAGTAATGGGACGACCGAGAAAAGTATGGAGTGATCAGATTGAGGAGATTGTGAAAGAATGGGATATACAAAGTGAGCGTAAAAGAAGAAAATGCATGAAAAAGGTGATGGATATGAATGAATTGAAGGAGGTATGTAAGGATAGGAAGAAATGGAGGCAGCTCCGCAGAGGCTCTGGCCACCCCTAGCGGAATGGCGACAGAGTTACTGTTACAGTGCAGTGATTAACAATAATTGCAGGAAACGATAATATTTCTTAATTCTGAGAAAAAATACCATTGATAATACGCAGAAAGAAGTTATATGAGTGTATTTTTTTAATTGAAGATTCAAATCAAAACACTGTTTTGTATTTTCACGATTAAAATCAATTTATTATTTAATTTACAAACGTTTTCGATAAAAATCATCGTCAGGTATACAAAAATTTAAATCAAAGTCCTTTAAATCAAAGTTGACTTTGATTTAAATTTTTGTAGGTATACCTGACGATGATATTTTATCTAAAACGTTTGTAAATTAAATAATAAATTGATTTTAATCGTGAAAATACAAAACAGTGTTTTGATTTGAATCTTCAATTAAATAAATAAAATAATATTGAATATGAATTTTCAGTGTTAATACACAAACAATTCAAAATATTATATGAGTGTATTATCAAAAAGAAAGAAGTTATATGGGTGTAAGGATAGGAAAAAATGGAGGCAGCTCTGCAGAGACTCTGGCCACCCCTAGCGGAATGGCGACAGAGTAACAGTTACAGTTACAGGTAGAGAATAATCAAGCCAAGCCGACTTCAATTCGAGCAACGATTTCAAAAAAATATTAGAAAAAAAAATCAGCGTAAAGAAAAATGTACACGTGTGACATGATTACTTGCAAATACGAATAAACCATCTCGATCAGTTTATTTGTACGTTAAAACTTATTTCAAAAAATAAAATGCACCATTTTCACAAAATATGTTACCTACAAATCGCAGGCAAGATCACCATGTTGCGTTTTTTACTGTTTCTCAAAGTATGAAATTTTAAAACTCAAACATTTCGTTTTACCAAAGATGCAGGGAAACGCACAAAGCGAATCTACTGAGCATTTTTGTTTCAATACATGTTAGGTGTACACTTTTGTTGAGTGTAAACGTAGAGATGTACTGAGTTCCATATTTCCTACGGAAGCAAAACGAACGGAGGCGAAGTGTGTAAAAAGCAAAATAAACCAGTGGCAAAGCGGCCGCTGGCGGTAGGTACAAGACACCATACATCTCTATTTTTCAAATTAACCATAAATATGCCGGTAAATATTCATCTTTAAACGTTAGCTCACCTCAGGTAAATATTGTTCTTAATCAATAACTTTACCTTTTATAATGATGTGTATCCGCTTGTTTATTTTTTCCTTTTATTTCTGTATCAAACATTTTTGAAAAAACATATTTTTATCACATAAATTGTTGTACTGACTTTTCATGCTGCCAATTTAATATCTGTTATTTCAAATATGCATACCTATTTTGTGAAATGATCTTATAATATTTGAGTTTTTTTATCATACTCGTTCACCTGCTTAAAATCTGAACAAAACACAAACATGAAATACAATACAAATGATTTGATTTTTTTTTGTAAGTCAGTATTCAGTTGTTTTTTTGATTTTGTTCTTTTTAAAAAAAATATACCTTTGTAGAGAAATGAAACATCAAGTATAACAAATAACAGATATTCATAAAAAAAATTTTTTTTACTAGAGAGCATCTTTCCTGGATCTGTTGCCGTGGTCTATCGGAGTAGAAGCTGGAGTTTCCTGACGTTTCGCCTATGTCTGCGATAGGCTTCTTCAGAATGAAGATGAAGTGTTTGCATGCAAAATGGCGAATGTGCGCATAGACGAAGCGTCCGTAAGCTCCAGCTCCATTAGGCCACAGCAACAGATCCATTATAATCTATAATCTAAGTTGCGGAGATATATTAACATTCAACGCTTATACTCAACGCAAGCCCACAGGCAGATACGGATAAGGTCGCGCTTACACATACTGCATGTGTACGTACAAAATAAACCAAACCTCACAAGAACAATTTTGCAACTGTTGCTGCCTTTTCCTGAAACAGGGATGGCATTGGTAAAAGTAAACCGAGTTTGTACAGCATTAGGGCCAGCCTCACACCAACCTTTTTGTCAAGGAATAAAAAAATGTATACAGAAGTGGTCTTAAAGCTAACAGAACACAGAAATTTTTCTAGAAAGAAACCTCCGTGTCAGCCGTTTAAGCCTAAAACTTATTTCGAAGGGTTTTACATCTACAAACATTACCTACGCTAACGTACAAAACTTGAATTGGTATCTATTTTCTTAAATTGTTGAATGGTTTTTTAAAGTAAAATAATGTTCCGTCTTAGTACAGCTTCAGCTATCTTAAACGTTTTGCCAGCCAACATGCAAAAAACAATCCTGTCTGAAATGCATCTACGCAATTCACAAATTCGCTTTCCGATTTTCCATTTCACCCTCGGTTTCAGACCACTGGTCCAGTCGCTTTTATTCTTTTGATGCTCGACGCTTTCCATTCACTCGCGTTCCGCCTTTACTTTAGTCCCAGTGAAGCACCTACTTATGATGCTGCACTCACTTACTGTCGACACACAAACGGCTGGAACAGTATCCAAGTAGAAAGCTCCACGTTTCAACCCAACCATACCAAAAAACGATGAAAACTAAAACGCTCAATACAGGCGCTCTTTTAGTATCTGTATTTTTTTGGTAATCGCCGGGGCTTAGTTCATGCGTATATTTTAATACTTGAAGTGCAGATTCTACTTCCCTTTTTTTTCACAGGCTTTGCCACCAATGCAATCTGCCTACAACGTATTTTTTCCTTGTCTGAATTCAATGAATCTTTTCCATTTAATACTTGTTACGAATGTGTGTGAATAAAAACTGAGGATATATTGCAAAAAATGCGTGTTTGGCAGAGCCTGCATATTGATTCATTGATTCCTTGCCTTATCAGTTTAAAGTTATATAAAACTTACACCTTTACACAAAATTTACAGAAATATTTGAACTTGAGAACACGCACATTTTAAAACTTGATTTTGGCATTTCCTTATGGTATTGATACTAACTCTAGCAGGCAATTAATTTATTAATAATATTTTATTTATTTAATTGAGAAATTTCAAATCAAAACACTGTTTTGTATTTTCACGATTATAATCATTTATTATTTAATTTTACAAACAACAATTCAAAATATAATTAATTTATTAATCAAGAAACTTTTTTTTTAAACTGTCCATAATAATTTGATTATTGCCTTTATTTTTTAGTAAGGAAAATTATTTGGCCACTTTTAAAAGAAGAATATTGAACCTTACGTTTTCTGTTTAAATTGTTAACCATATCGTTTACCAACATATGCATGAGAACAAAAACTCTCTGTGGGCGTTGTTTAGTTTCCACACATTTTTGAGTCAACCACCATCTATAGATATTTTACTTTTAAGATTCATATGATTCTTTCACATAAACAGACACGTTTAATTTGGCGATTACACATGCCGCGTGTGGACTTAAACATAAAAACCCAATCTCGACCTTCCGACATTCCCTGAAACAGGTGTGATATTGACAACGTGAACCATTTTTTTACAGTATGGGTGGTCAGCCTCATACTATCGTATAGGTCAAGGAAGCATGGTTAACACAAAAAACTAAAACTCTATGGCATAAGGAAATATGTAAAAATATAATCATCAATACATAAAATGAGAAAATGATTACCTCCGTGACTGTACTTTTAGAGTGTTCTATATGTAAAAAGTCTAAAAATGTAAAAAGAAATCAGGTGATCTTTTGCCATTACCACTCAGTGGACTTTCTTCCCCACATCGCTTTCCATGATAAATTTTATCTGTCGCAAGACGAGCAGTGCATTCACATAAGTGAGAAAAAATCAATCGACTTGATCATAAATATTTACGAGTCGCTTTTGATACGCTTGCTTTTCCGCTCGTTACAGTATTTTAGAGTGTGCAGAAAAATCATACGTTTCAAATGAAATATACCTGATAAACATTTGCGAGGTACCTAATGTTTTGTTCTCTAAATTGAGATTTATAGAAACAATTAGAAAAGTTATTGAAACACGTATGAAAATGTTCATAAATTGAATAAAGTAATCAAACATTATAGATTAAAAACGATTTTTTATCTTAAAATATGTATTTATGAAGGATACATGAGTCAATAAAATTAATTTCAACTTTCCCTATTGAAGGATTGAATGTGCTTTATTTACAAAATTAAAAAAAAAAGTTACAAATTCTCGATATATTTATTGATCTAATAGGTAGGTACATAGGAAGCGATAAAACATAGCTGCGCGTGAACAACTGATCTTGTGGTCAAATGTTTTAAAAAGTTTTAGACTGCTAGGATGCGAAAAGATAATGAAATTTTATGAAACAAAGATATCGATACCTTAAAGCAGCGGTTTTCAAACTGGGAGGCGTGCCTTCCAGAGGAGGCGCCAAAAACTTTCTAAGAAATAAAAATGTCATACCATAATATTTACATATCTGTATTAAAAATAAAAAAGTAGAGGAGGCACGAAAAAAAAATATTTTTAGGAAGGCGTGGTAGCATAAAGTTTTGAAACCGCTTCTTTAAAGGGAAAGCTGAACAAGGGAAATATGAAACTAATAGGGGGTTCTTAGATAAATGTACCTTTTTCAATTTTAATTTCATTTTTTACGAGAGAAAACACAAAAAATGTGTGAGTATCCTGTAGTGTAGAACTTTTTCATGAGCACTGCCTTATAATTACTTCACTTACTATAAAGAGTTACACCCAATAAAAGGTTGAATCCAGGATTTTTCAAATCAGCGAATCGGCACTTATACAGTTTTATCTCGTCTATGTCGTTGTTATGGCCGAGGAGTTAAAGGCGCATGTTCGACTAGCGTATTTGGAACAGAATACGTTTGTTCGAATCACGTCTGGCCCATTTGACCATAACTTCGACCCTGATTCGACAGATGCCATTGCATGCACACAAGCTTCTGCTTTCACATGAAGACAACTGGCCAGGCATCATAAGTTGGTGAATTGCATTTCTCTTCACAAATCTATTTAAAAAAACTTTAAGGTTGCAATATGAAGTAAAAAATACAGGTACAATAATTTAAATGTACAATTTGAATGCAGACAACTTTACAGTTGTAATAAATTCATAAAGGTTTCTTAATATGAAATTTAAAAAAAATCAATACAGTCTGGTCTGCCAATCAAAAGCGGTATCACTCTCTAACAAGGCTATAAGAAGGTTGTTCTGGGCGAGGGGCGGGGGGGGGGGTGGAGAGGTCGTAAACAGAACGTAACGAAGGAACAAGTGCCCGGGGGGTGGGGGAGGGGGGTGTAGGCCATTTGCATCAATAGAGGAAATCGCTTAAAAGAAAAAAAGTCGAATTTCTCGGCGAATGCGGCGAAAATGATTTTTAGACGACTTGAGTGATCAAGTCAAGGTGTCGAAATGTTTTGTGAAATAAACATGACATGATGAGATACTAGTTTGTTTACGCTAAAAGTGTATGCCGGAGCTTGTTTGTGGGTTGCAAAGATAATAAATATTATGAGCACTATATGGGGCTGAAATATTGTGGTACTACAATTCTCATTTTGTAAAAAATAATTTACAAAGATCAATGTTTTTCAGTAAAAAGAATATTCTCAAAAATCTTTAAAAAAGTAATTATCTAGTAAATTATAAAATTAAAATATGTGTTATAATTTATGTAAGAGAACAAACAGACTTCAATAAATGAATGTACATTACTTTTGAGAACAAGATTCTTCATTTAACGTAAACCAAGCTACACATGTAGTGTTCCTTGCTGTCGCGTTGTCCTCCGAGGAGTCGCATGTGGCGAGTAGAACCAATTAATTTATACAAGTAACGGGTCTTGTCTTTCGGCAACCCATTCAGTTGATGTGGGAGTTTCCCAGCTCCCGGTTGAGCTGGTACTCATTTCCTGTGAAGGCTGAGTAAACCTTGCTGGTATTGGTAAAACGGGAATTCATCGGGGAAAAACTCTCTGTATGGAATGCAAGCACTCTACCAACCGGGCTATCGACTTTTCTCTCTCTGTATTTCCATGGACGTATATTGTAGCTCATGCTCTACAGGTGAAATTGCTGGGTCCGTTTTGCGGTACTGCTCCTCGGTCAGCTGGTTATGTAGCAGCCGCCTTTCCAAAGTGCAGGTTCTCGATGTCTGAGTGAGTAGTTAATAAAATAAACAAAGAGATGGCCAATAAGAGTACAAGATTGAGATTCAGGAAAAGAGAATTTGTCGGTGTTATGGCCGAGGGGCCAAGTGGGCTGATCTTTCTAGCGTGTTTTGAATAGAGCAACGTTGGTTTGATCCCCGCCTCATTTGACCATAACTTTGACCCTGGTTCTACAGATGTTATTGGGTAATTATTAATTAATAATTCATGAAAATAAACAATAATGAATTATTAATTGATGATATTAATACCTGTTTCTGGCCAGGCAGAAGAGGTTGGTGAATTGCATTTCTCTTCACAATTTTTTTTTGTTTTTTTTTTTTAATTTAATAGTAAGAAGTCGAAGTTAGAAGTCGAAGCACTAGTGATTTTATTTAGAAAAATGTATACATTATAAACAATTGATTGGTCTGTGTTTCAGGATGTTAAGACAACCGCACCCTTAAAACAGTCCATAGCAATATGTCTACATTAAAAACCGTTATTTCTGGAAATGTTGTGCAAATATTACAGTCTTGATTTTTAAGAAGACTCCAAAATTGAAAAAAAAAAAAGTACTTATATCCCACATATTGCACTGTACCTACACACCGTGGTCGCTATATAAACTAATTTACAAATTTAGTTGTCCTTATCAGGATCATTTCTATGAATTCCATCTTGAAACTAGCTGTATCCGAAACTAGTATTATTCAGTTTTTCTTTAGTGGACTAAATAAACTTTGCCAGTATAAAACCTGAGTAAAAAAAGTATTCAAAAAAGTAATTGATTTTGACCTCAAACCCATATCTACTGCTTACAAAACAGAATCTGATTTGAATCGAGAACATTCTAAATTGAATAAATAACTATTAAGAGTAAAACAAGAAAAATGCTTTGTAATATTTATTATGCTAAAACAATATATCTTTTACACTATTCGCTAGGGGTAGTGTAGAGATTTTGTCTATTGAGCGGTTAGTTTTCACCGCTAGAGGGCAGCCTCAAGCCACACCAAGTGTCAGCGATCCGCCTGCTCTATCGACAATCGGTCTACCTTATACTACCAGGAAAATAGCATATTACGAAAAATATATTATTTTAAGTAACGATACAAATTTGTGTGTATTATTGCATTCAGGAACATTTATAACGTTAAAACGTGTAACGAGCTTTTTGCTTGTCAACAATTAGGACAAATCTGACAATCAAGGCATTGTTTGTTTTTAAGAAAAGTCATTCCTGCTTCAGTAAAAGCCAGCTAGAATTGTATAGTTTATGTTTATAAGTGATTCATGTTGTTATTGCTAGTACTCTCAGGCACACACACGTACCTATTTTTGTTAGAGAATAAAACAGTTACCTAAATCTAAAGGTAATTTAAAAGTTTGCTTAAAGAAATATACCTACCTTTTTTTTAAGAAATCCTGTGCGACTCCCTAGATTTCAGAGACTCTAGGGGTCTATGACACTTGTTATAGTGCCGAAAAGTTATTTACGAGCTTTGTTGTCGCTACAAAGCGCCAATACTTAAGCAAAACCCAGTTGCTGTAAGGCTGGATGGACCTTTTAGTGACCGGTCTTGGGTTAAGGTTTTTTTCAAATTTCAAAGGGCTGTATTTATTAATTAGTGTTTATTTATAGCAGATGTATTAGTGTATTTATTATAGTAGTTGTATTTATTTGGTGTCATTAATAATTGTATTCAAAATTGCACACACCTGAAAATCGATCAAGAACAAGGTATAACTAATTTAAGAATTAACGAGTCATTAACGAATAATACAATAGTAGAAAAGTTTACAGTGCCTTATCGCACTGATATGGGTCAGACCCGGCATTGTAGCGGCGGCTTGGGGTGCTCCTCTACCCCCCCCCTCCCCCCACCCCAGTGGGGTGTAAGGAGGGGGTGAGAGTGGGTGGGGGGAGACGCTATCGGCAAGCAAGACAGTTTGACCTCCACGCCCGGCGCTACGATTCCAAAATAAAACACCAATTAAGGGAAGAAAATACAGCCGCGAGCTGGTGTTCTCGCCTTTTTACAACCGCACCTATTTTTTTTAAATGTGATGTTGCATAATATCTTTTTATGCTTCTTTCGTCTTTTGCATTATTTATTGTACGAAGATTATGTTTTATTAAAGATAATAACATCAATTGTAGGACGGGAATTAAAATTGTATATCTGCTCTTAAAAATACATAAGTCCAACTTAAAAAATTGTAGAAATTGCTCTTAAATGAGTGTTTTCTACAAATGCGAACATCTCAATTTTATTTAGTTATATAAACCGTAATTTGTAAATCGTTTATTTCGTGAATTCTTTTCAGGTTGAATCTTGAACCGAGTGCCAATTTGACGTTCACAAAACGGGCGATAAGTCAGCTTGACGTGTTGAGCGGTGTTGCATCTCATTTGACTGGCCGAGCCGACTGCAGTCTCACGTGACCGGGTCGCACGGAAGTTCTCAGCGAATGAGGAGGCAGAAGGCGTTTTGATTGGCCTGGACCATCCATCGCATGTCAAAGTCTGCGGCCTCGTAGTCCTTCCATATTACCACCTACCGCATGTCATCCTATACCCAGTGGTTGAAAGGCAAATCGACTTGAACGCCTTTTATGCCATGCTCAAATGCACCTCGTGAATGTGTCAAAAGGTAGCCATAGAATGTAAATGCTTTATTTTCTTCGGGTTATGGAAAATTTCCTCACAAATCGCCACCTTACAGATAGAACTAACCGATTTGATGAACCGTGGTTTCATCATTTTATTGGGTGTGTCTTCTCATAGTAAGTGAACTAATTGTAAGGAAAAACTCATGACAAACTACAGGATTTCCACATCTTTGTAGTCTTTTCTTTCGTAGAAAAAAGGAAAAATGTGAATTTATCTCAGAGTTACATTTTTTCTTATAATAATCCCATGTTATCTTAGTATGTCACTTATTCAGTTTTACCTTTAAAGTATCGAAATGTATCCTTGGTTGATTTCAATGCTTCTGGTTATTTTTCTATGCCTTTTGAAGTTTCACGCAGGTGCTAAAACACTTCTGACCCTGAAATCAAGAACTGATTGACTGTGTAACTATTTTCTCTGTAATTTTGAGGCGATAGTTTTGTTTTTGGGTGACAACATATCCCAATATTGAAGAAGTATATGTATAGCTGTGCATTTTTATAAAGACTCTATACAGGACAATGAAGTCTGCACATTTAAAAACTTCAGAAAATTGTTAAGTCCCACAGCCGGGGTGATACGGCAAAGGTTCAATAATAATTCGTTAGTGATTGCTGAGAACTCTAATTACAAATACGTATGACGTTTGCCCGCTAAAAAAAGAAATCACAAGCATCCGTGTGCACAACGTTCCAAAATCATTCTAATCCAACGGCAATAGTTGGAATAGTACCAACCCAGCAAGTCCGGATAGTTCTTTGGATACGGTTATCAAGAATTATGTTATAATCATTTCTGTTCTCGAAAGAAATAACAATTCTTCTATAAGTTATGTTATTTCTTCGACTACAAAATCTAACATAGACAGATAGGCTAGTACAACAGTCCAAGTATCAAACTTTAAATTTAAACTCAACAAAAACGTTTTTACCATACATGCATGGAAAATAAAATGCCCGCTGAAGGCGCTTTTATAGTATTCATACATTTATTTATAAAAGCCATTGTTATGTTTATAACGTAGGATAGTATCCCAACCATAAAAATCTAAGTGAAAACTCAACTATAGCGTTTTATTAAAAATACATAGTAAATAAAATGTTCACTAGAGACGCTGTTTTAGTTTCCATATTTTTTTTGTGAAAGCTGTTGAGTTTACACGTAAAGTTTTACACTTGGGGTACTGCCCACCCCCGTGTAATAATAATATAAAGCGTAGCTCTCCACGCGCCCTTCACGTCTATTATATTTCTTGATACTCATTTTAAAAATAATTAAATGAATTCGCTATTATATCCCCCGGCCAAGGCGCGGCGGTTCGCAGAAAGGAAATATAAATTGCATTTGAATCTCGAAATGCAGCATTTTTATTTAGTTTGCAAATGCAAAATTAAATTAACAAATAATGGAGGAGAGATTACACTGGAGAGCTCACGAAAGCTGAAATCCCGATGGCTAAAGCAATTTTTATTTATTCAAGGAAAAGCGTTTGAAATTATATTATTTTCTAAGGAAAATATTTTTTTATTACATTAAATGAATGAAACATGGTGAGTCTACAATTTAAGTGGCATATATAAATATCTTTTGGTCAAAAATGAGTTATGAATTCTATCCTACTTGAAATTTTCCGCTCTCTTCCGACTCCCATAGCTCTACGATGATTTTGTGTTGTTTATGCCCAAGCAAGCAACTGCGATTTCTAAGTATGGTTTTGGTGTAACCGACAAGATTTTGGCCTTTTTTGTCCTAAAGGCGCTTCTGCCTAGAATAAATAACCTAGGATCGAACACATTTTATTCTTAATTAAGTACGGCAATAACCGTTTGCTTTTATTGACGTTTCGCCGCTGCAATTATGCGTTTTATATACGTTTATTGAATGTACCACAACAGAGCGTAGAGCACAGAGTTGTAACGAAATTATCTTCTGTCTCAAGGAGTTAAATGGTTCTGTAAAAGCAAAAAAAAATTACTAAAAATGGCCGAGATGAATATTAAATGTAATTTGTCATCTTATTAAATTTATTAAGTGGCTAGCGGACTGTAATTAAAATGTTTTAATTACTTATTTTGCATGTTCATGCGAATAGATAGATTTTATAAGTTGGCAGTCTGTAGGAAAAAATAATTAGGCGTATGAACTTTTATTCATTTTTTAAACAAAACATGAACAGATTTAAATTGTATTTACAAACATTTTGATCCTTAGCAGGTCCATTGATCATGTTTTTTAATTCACATTAGGAAGCAAATCAAACATGGATTCGTTGTATCTATGTGAATCCATAATCTATAATCCAAGTTGCAAATATATATTCATGTTAAATTCATGCCCACAACCAGGCACATGTTAGTTCGCGCTTACACCTGCTGCATGCGTACACACAAAATAAACAAAACCTCACATGATCATAAACTTAGCAACTCCTGCCGCGTTTTTCTGAATCCGGGATGGCATTGGAAAAGGTGAACCAAAAAGTGATTGGGTAGTTTTATACCAATCTTTTAGTCAAGGAATACAAAAATTTCGTAAAGTGGAATTTACAGCTTATACAAAAGTTATTAAATAATAATATCAAAATCATTTTAAAAACTTAATGAACAGTGGAAAATCTTTGTCGGTTTTATTTTTCGTCAGAGAGCTTTATGTATTTTTTTTTAAAAAGCTGTTTTTTTTTCTTGAAAACAACAGATAATGATAATAAAACGAAAAGATGTAAGTAATCAAATTACTAAATTATGTAAGTCAATATCTTTCGAATCATAAAGTGTATAGCCGGAGCGAGCCGTGAAGGTATTTTCTTGGCCCATTCTTCATTGAAATATAACCCCCGAAAGAATAAGGGGGGGGAGGGGGGGGCTTTAATATTTATATACCTACATTATCTTTTTTATGTAAATAAGAGCGAAAAAGTAAATTAATGTACAAGGAGGGCCGAGGAGGGAGCGAGAAGGAGAATCTCAAAGCGGGCGTTACTTGGAAACATTTATCAAATTAACTTTTATATTATAAAACAAAATAAATTTAATTACAAAAGTATTTATCTTGCTAGCGGACGCCCCAGACGGCATTTCATTTTTTTTAATAACCGCTTACTACACACAAAGCTAAATTCATATTTCATTACTTGCTTTAAAAAAAAAAAAAGTGCTCACCTACACCTCCTCGAGAGGAAAGCGGAGGAAAATATTATTCTTTAAGTTTTCTTTTTTAATTTCATTCCCGGCCATGTTTTCTCCATCGCAGCGCAAGACGTATCCTTACTTTGCTAGTATTATGTCCTTTTATTCGTTTATCATAATTATTATGTAAGTACGTACGGCCGTAGCATTCTCTACCTACTTTCCTAAAAGATTATATTATGACCTTAATTGTTTCAGATTGCTTTTTATTTCCAAGACTTATTTCTTATTCTGTTTCATTTGTTTTTTGTACCTGTATCTTTGTTGCGCCTTATTACATCTTCTAGAGGTGATGTTTAATAAACATAAAATATGTTTTACAATTTTATCTAATCTAATATAAGTTGCAAAGATATGTGACATTCGGGATTCACATTATATGCATTTTCACAAGCAGACACGTATAAGTTCGCGCTTGCACATGCCGCATTTGAACTTACAACATAAAAACCCACACCCTGCAACTCTTGCCGACCTTCCCTGAAACAGGGGTGACATTGGCAAAGTGAACCATTTTCTACAGCATGGGTCAGCCGCATATCAACCTATAAATCAAGGAATTTATTACATAACTGTTCATAATTTGAGAATAACCTACTAAGTAAGTTTGTTAAACTAAAATATTTAATCATCTTGACAAAGAAAAGATTTAAACCATCGTTTCACAGCTCAATTTTTCGCAGGTATTATTAAATTGTGTCCACAGTGCTACGTTTTAAGCGGGTTCTATTTAATCAAAACTACGGTTTATCACAATTTATTTATTAATTTTCGGTTCCGACAAAGTTTTACATTTGAACGGTACCACAGATGATTGATATCTCCTCCTCCAGGGGATTTTGGTGCTAGTTTTTACAGATTATTAAGATGATCCTCAAAACATGGAGAATCGTTACATTCAGTGTCTCAAAACAAAGCCAACGTAACGCAACACACACCACAACACTACGCAGATAACAGCCCTGCAACAAAGGATTAGGACATCAACTACAACACCTGTGCAGCATTACAACAAGTGTCATAGACCCCTAGAGTCTCTGAAATCTAGGGATTTTTCTGCAGAGGATTCCTTTAAAAATACCACCTTGCTGGACTTCACCAAAACATTCAATTCAACACTTAATCAATCTCAACAACCAGCAATACATTAATTAGTAGTAGGTGCCTACCTAAGCCTCTACTCATTTTTAGAGACTTCATAGACTTATTACTAACCAACACAGACAATCCAAACACAACTACTAAAATATTGCATATTCGTAACAAGAGCTTGAAAATAAGGTGCTAGTTTAAAACTGGGTTAGAGAACTTTTAAAATTTTCTAATTTATTTTTTAATCTGACACACATATCAGACAACATCACACCTTTCCGTTAATCATTAAACTCATTAATTAATTATTCCAGCCATAGATTGAGGAGAGAATAAACAGATAGCGCTTTATTCTTGCTAGTAGGCTTAAGCTGGTAATTATACATTTTCTTTGAGCTATTTTACGTTGTGTAGTTTGGTAGTTCACAGTGTAGGGGGCTGTATTTAAAGCGTGTGTTTGTATGAGAAGCAATACCCCGAGTATTCAAAGATTGCGTAAACTCCCTGCAATCTTATAAATAGAAGAATGTATGGAAAATACAGCAGCACTGCTAGTGAGTGATTTGGTTTTCGTTTATTTTTTCTTTTACGTGATTGCGGGGAGTTTACGCAATGCTTTTGTGCTTGGGGAGCAGTTGTAGCGCCGTGTGCCTGTTATCAGGAGATTTTGACGGATTGATAAGGAAGGCGGCCGCTCCGATGTTGAGGGTGCGATGAGGCAAACCAACATTACAAGTTGGTTGGAAACATGCCTTGCGCATCAACCGATTTATGTCGTTGTTAACTTAACAATAGTATTAAAACCCGTTAGTGATCCTTAAAAAAAAGCGTAAATACAACATTAGTACAATAAACAAGTTATCTAAAGTCATGATGCAAAGATATTTTTTACGATTTAACGGGTTAAACTTACTTAAAACTTCGGTTAATTTATTTAAAGATTCCGTTCACATTTGGTTCGATTACAGAGTGGCTTTTAAACTGTTCAGCTCGACGTCTTTTAAACAAGTCTGCGCTACAAGCTTCAGCCTTGTACAAAGTATGACATAAGGACGGTTATCGGAACATTGCGAACTGGAACATGTGAGATTTTGACAGAATATTCGAGCAAACATTAGTACAATTATCCAAACACCTACATCTGGAATCACACTCACGCAAAATTAAAAAAAAACAGACACAGAATTAAACAGACACAATCACACATTTGTAACAATATTTAATTCATATTGTATCGCAATAACGCCATATCACATTAATACTCCGACAAGCAAACGCTCGTAAGTTCGCACGTACACGTCATGTTGATGATGATTTTCATGATTTGGTCACTCCGTGACACTCCAAAGACGCTTGAAAGGCACGTGCTAGATACGTACTTACCTATCCACAAAATAAAAACCTAACCTCAAATGAACATAAAAATTCAACTTTTACCGCATTTCCCTGAAACAGGGTGACATTGGCATAAGCGAACCCAAAAAAAAAAATTTACACTGGTAGTCAATTTCCACAAGTCCTTTTTTGACAGCTACTAATATGAGCACTTGTACATTTTTTGCAGTTTCCTTTGTAAACAGATCTGTTGAATAAGTCTGTAAACGCAAAAATTACAACTAGAGAAAAAAATGACTACGGAAGCTTTCAAGTCATTTGTAGGCAGACCATAACATTACATATTACTTGCAAGGCTGGCATACTAAAATAAGATCGATAAGAATACAATCATTTTCTTTGCATTATTATTTCTGCAGAAGGCTGAGGATCATTAAAGCAATTATGACATCGTCTTCAGAGACTGAGACTTAGAATAAAGCTATTCAAGGTAATCCTTGAACTAAATAATCCTTCTGGTAGGCTGCATTCTTTTTATTTTTCTTTCCTTGCAATATTGATGAAATTAAATCAGATTTTTTTTCTGAAATTGTACCGTTTTGAGACTTAACCTTATATGTATGGACTTGATAAAAAAAATAGTAATAAGGACTTTAGATTGTTTTTCGGTTCTTAACTCTGGTCCTTTGCTTTTTTCCTTTTGATTTCTTGCTTACGTTTCTTCACAATGCTGTGGCTAACTTCTTTGGAGATCTGTTACTGAGGACCATTTACTTAGTGCTAACTGCTGGCTTAGATTTTTAAGTATCATGATAATTGATTTATACCTCAATACCCCGCTGCGGCACTACAAGGAATAACAAAGATTGATAAGTCTACATAAAAGGTTTTTTTTGTATACTTACTATTTAGTATTAAATTTACAATATTGTTTTATCTCTATTTTATATTTTAGATTCATATAACATGCATTCTGACAAGCAGACACGTGTAAATTTTCACCTGCACATGCCGCATGTGGATTAACCTTATAAAACACCAATCTGCAACTATTGCCGAGCTTCCCTGAAACAAGGGTGACATTGGCAATGTGAACCATTTGTACAGCAGTCAAGGTCTTAAATTGTTAATTGAAGTGGAAAGTGTAAAATGAGTTACTTTGTTCAGCTTCTTCATTTTAAACGACTTAAAAACGCCTGATGAAGAAGTCCTCCAACGAATGCGTACTATAAAAAAGCTTCTGCCAACCATTAAGCAGATAAAACTGATGTACTTCGGTCACATTTTGAGAAATGAGATATACCGTCTCCTTCATCTTATCATACAGGGTAAGATTGAGGAGAGAACGCCGAAGGACTTCGTGGCTGAAAAACCTGCGACACTGGTTCGGCAGGAGCACCAAGTCCCTGTTTCGAGCCGCAGCATCCAAAGTCAAAATAGCCATAATGATCGCCGATCTTCGATTGAAGTGGCACGAAAAGAAGAAGAAGTAGAAAAAACGCAGGATTGCTGTCAGGGTCTTAGGTGCAATGTGACGGATTATAAAGGGAGTACTGTGGGGGTATCCGCAAATACTAACATCAGAAATAAAGTAGGAAAAAACTTCATTTCAAAATGTGCGATTTGGAATAGATTTCCCATACAAAAGCTCAGTAAGGAATTTGTCTGGGTCTCCTTTGAGGCGGTCTTGCTATTTGTCGGCAGAGGCGCGCAGTGGGCGGCGTAGAGGTTTATCTACTTTTGTTATATTTTATGTGTTAAATTTGCAATGTTGTAGATGGCGAGCGCGATCGCCTGCTATTTAACTGCCACGTTATGTTTTATTGTAATGTTTGCAATCAAATCATTCACGTGTAGGTACATATAGGCCGCCCTCGACAATCACATAACAGCGTTAAAAATAAAACTACCTTACATGGTTTTTTTATTATTTTTTAGAAAAAAAATCCAATATAAACACTGTTAATTTTTACAAGATATTAATTTATTTCAATTAATAAAACAAAGGTTTTCGATCATCTTGATCATGATCGTAAACGTTAGTAATATTAATTAAAATTAAAATTCTTATTGGAATTTGTTTCTAAAAATGAAAAAAAATATCTATGAATTTTCACAGTGTTATTACACAAACAATACAAAATACCTTACATGGTACTGAGAGACGGTATAGTAAGTATTTTTTTTATTTTATTAACGGACATAGTGCCCATTTACAACGGATATAACAAAGTAACAATCATTAAAAAAGAAAAAAGAAAATTGAAGTATTACATAACATTGCACGGTCAAATTAAAGTATAACAAAACAAAGGTTTACGGAATTCAGATAGACTTACTTCACAGATCTAAATAAGATGAAGAGTCTACGAGACGAGACATCCTGTTCATTGGAAAATAGTAACCTAAATTAGAAGGATGAAAATTGAGGAAGAGCAATGCATAGGTTATCAATCGACGTGTTGGAATATTGGTATCTATAATCTAAGTTGCAAAGAAACTTTACACTTAAGTTTCATGTTAAATACATTCCCATAAGCAGACGCGTTAAAGTTCGCGCTTGCACAAGCCGTATGTGAACCTACAACATAAAAAACCAAGTCTCGAATAAACAAATACTCTTGCCGATCTTACCTGAAACAAGGGTGACTTTGGCAAAATGAACCTTTTTTTGTACAGTAGGTATGGGTGGCCAGTCTGATAGCAACAAGGAGTACAAACAATTAATTACATTTAACAACATAAAACAAACAATGAGTTAGTAAAAACATTAATATTTACAAAACATCCATAAAAAATGAGAATTAAAATTTTGACAGCCTTAGACTTAACCGCCAGCATTACAGATCAACCGCCATTTTTTCTGTCATTACATACTTCTTTAATTTCATCCAGAATCATTATCTTTTTCATGCAAGCTCTTCTTTTATTATGACTCTCGATGAAATGAAAGAAGTATGTAAGGACCAAAAAAAAATATATATGTGTAAAAAAATTGCTCACAGCAGGTGTCTTCCTTATTTGAAAATCCTTTATCTCCAGTATTAATTTAATTATGTACAAAAACTTCTTGGAGAAAAGAGGTCAAAGGCAAAGACTGAAAAGTAATTTTATCTTCTCAGTAATCATTACCTTCTTTTTCTCAAAAATGTGATAAGCAAGAACTTTTGTTGGGTCGACATGAAAAATATTCTTGGAACGAATACTTTAATAATAAAAGTATTAATTGTTCCTGTAAGAGTCCCTTTTGAAAGGTCATGTTTATTTCTTTGACAAAAAAATATTTTTCTTATCCAGAACTTTATTTTATTATAAAAGTTCTTATATTTTTTATGGTATGTGTATTAACAGTGCTTCATTAGATAATAAAAATAAATTAAAAGTTCTTCAGTTTTTTTTTGTTTGATGTAAACTTATAATGTAGAATCCCAAACGCTGAAGTTGCTACCAAGTAATACATGAAGTTGCTACCAAGTAATACATTCCTTTACAGAAAAAATAACCTTATCCATGAAATTGTACATTAAATAAAAATGTGGTTATAAAAACATTAAAAAATTTTAGATCTATCATTTTATGGTAAGATATTAGTCGAATATTTTCTTTTCAATATTATTCGGCGATAAACAATATAAATCGATTAAGTGCATACCTTACTCCAGGGTTTTTTAAACTTCTCTGCAATCTTTAGTACATGACCTTTACTGCAACGGCAACTGTAACTCCGTCGCTATTCCGATGATGATGATGATTATGATGATTTCCTTTTCAGCGCCGTTTCGTAACTCAATGTCACTCCAAGGGCGCTTAGCAATATACTGGGCGAAGAAAAATGTCTTCATCCTCCTCTTTCCACCGATAGAGGTGGACAGAGCTGTATGCAGATTTGCCTCCATTTTTCCTATCCTTGCATACCTCTTTCAATTAATTCTTACAAGTCGGAGATTGCTAGATTGCAAAATAACTCCATTGATAAAATAATCCTTATTTTTGGACACGAATCGCTTTCTTGTCGCCTTAAGATCGTAAGGTATTAAGATGAATAGTGCTTCAGGAGTGGACTGAGATAGGCTGAGGAAGAAGAAGAAGAAATAATATTTGATCCGATAAGACGATAATATCCACGTGTCATTTTTTGTCCACAGCGCGCCTTTTCAGTTTCCTTTTGTCTGTGAATGAAGAACCACGTAGAATAAATTTATCGCTCCCGCCACACCAACAGTCCGCCGTAACCATTTGCTTGTTTAATTTGAATATCGTCCATCCCGTTCTGATTGCACTCTCCGTATTCGCTTTGTACTTACAAATGCATTATTTTACGAAAGCACCGCGGTCGCTTTGAGCTGACGCCAAGTAGCAAGTACCCTCAAGGTCAGAGGCGCAGCTTCCGTACAAGCTAAAAGAGCCTGCATTTTTATCATTAAATATTGATACATTTTCTTATTTTTGCAATAAAAATGAACTAAGCTTCACATATAGTGTAGCTTTATGCCGCGTTATCCCTAAAGAGTTTCGCATGTAGCGAGTGGAATATATAATAATTAACTATTCAACCGCTCCAAGTTACCGACCTGCCTTGGTAACTTCCTATCACTAGCGTCTAAATAAATATTTTTTTGGTTTAAATCTAAAATACGCTTGCTGTAATTTAAACTACAACGACATCAAATCAAGTCAAGTCAATCATCTCAAAAGCCAAATGTACTTTTTTTTTTCTTTTTTTTTTTCAGCACCGGGTCCGGTCGATAGCTCAGTTGGTAGAGTGCTTGCATTCCATGCCGAGAGCTCAGGTTTAAAGAGTATAAGAAATGATTTCCCGTTTCGGTGTTTATTTCAAAACCCAAAATAAAATACTGGCACGGTTTTCTTAAAACCTTCACAAGAAACGAGTGCCAGCCCCGTGGGGAACTACGAAAAAAAAAATCCTTTTTGCAGTTCAATCAGTGATTTCTGAATTTTATTTTAAGTGTCCCCCACTTCAACTGAAGTGGTTGGTGTAAGGCCAGCCCCCTGATAGTTTTCACTCGCCACAAACATTTTTTTTCGGGAATAACGCGGCAAGAAGTCACTCTATATGCGTAGCTTAGTTGCGTTGCTTTTATGCGTACTTCACTGCAAGATATAGTTGGGATACGCCACTGCTCACGCCGCACGTGAAACACCGACGCATTGGGGTTTGTTGGTGTGCAGTGTGAGCGGCACTGTATACACTCCCAACCTGAATTTCCCTTCGCCACTCTGAGCACAGAGCACAATTCCTTTGCAAATTAATTTACTTTTAAATGCGAATTCGCAATCTATTCTCCGTTTGTGAGCAGAGCCCTTGCACAAGTTTCGCGGTGCGAGTTCGGTGCAAGTTTATGTGTTCTTAACTCATTCGCTTTTCCAACGCCATAATTACAGCCAAACATTACCCACGTACTCACCTGCATTATATTATAATGGGCTTTGTGTAATTATTTTAATACGTGCACAGGTTCGCGTTCAACATTTTCTTGATTGTTATTTTATAATTTCGACTTGAAATAGTAAAAACTTTAGAATGAGGTACGAAGTAATTAAAGCAGTTTGAAACTTAAAATCATTTAGCCGGCTGAATAATAGTAATCTAAGTTGCAATGATATGTACGCATTTAAAATTTATACTAAATGCGTGCCCTCAAACAAACACGCTTAGTTTTTGATCGATCTTTCCTGAAACAGAGATAAAATTGTCAAAGTGTTTTTTTCTAGAGTTTTGGTGGTCAACCTCATATCAACCTATAAACGAAGGAGTCTAACGCCAGCCACTTCAGTTAAAGTGATACTCATTTCATGTGAAGGCTGAGTAAATCTTGCCGGTATTTCATTTTGGGTTATTGAAATACTCACCGAAACGGAAAATCATTTCTGACACCCTCGGTGGGATTAGAATTCGAGCTCTCGGCATGGAATGCAAGCACTCTACTAACTGAACTATCGACCGGACTATATTGGCAGATATGGGATTTGCCTTTAACGAAGAACAAAAAAAGATTGCCTTAGAAAAAGATGGATTAACATTGCTGCAAACTAATTCAAGGATTCAAACATAAGGAGAAGATACATACATACATACGTAAGCGGAAGGTATATCAAAGCAAAGCTGATCCGACAATATTATTTCAATCTTTCTCGAAGTTCCAACAAGATTAATTACAAGAGACAACAATACCCCCTCCTCTCGTCACAACAAGGGCAACTAGTAGAACGGCTCACATTCAACCATTTGCAGTCTATATCAAAACTATGAGAACTTGGTGTTTTCACGACTCATTCCTCTGCCAAACTGCCCGCTTATGGAATGAGTTACCGGTATCTGTGTTTCCATCCCAATTTAACCTTGCCCTTTTCAAATCCAATATCCATCGCCATTTCCTCTCAGTGTCTCAAAACAAAGCAATTCCACACACACCACAGCACTGCGCAGCTAACGACCCTGCAACCGGACATGGACAACTGCCATATCACCAACACCTCTGCGGCACTATAACAAGTGTCATAGACCCGTAGAGTCTCTCGAATCCAGGGAGTCTCCCGCATAGGCTTTCTCAAAAAAAAAAAAAACTTGCATCCCTCGAGAATAATTTCAATATGAATTTCCTTGTTTAGTTCACATTATTTACATTTCGATTGCATAGAGTTGTGATGCATCAGTATTATTGCAAGCTCGTAGGTAATTTGTGTAATTGTTTTCTCTCGACCATTGCTGCCAGTAATATCCGCTTAGGTACACACATTGTAGAGGCTTAAATTTATCGGCGATCGGACATACATACGACCATGAAGAGAACTGCAATCAGTCGTAAATCTAAAATTATTATGTGTATTCTTATATCAAGAAAACGCAACTAAGCTACACATATAATGTAACTTCATGCCGCGTTATCTCCGAAGGATTCTGCATGTGGCGAGTGAAACTATTTGTTTTTACAGGAGGTGGCCAGAATCTCCACCAATGCGCCTGTATTTTGTTCACTCCTTGCACTTTGAAAGTTCTACCGCCTTTGAATTAAGCCCATTATTTTTTTAATTTTAAGAGTTTGTGTATGCA
The DNA here is from genome assembly GCA_951799405.1 of Agapetus fuscipes. NCBI lineage: Eukaryota > Metazoa > Arthropoda > Insecta > Trichoptera > Glossosomatidae > Agapetus > Agapetus fuscipes. Next base: position 21,609,380 of record OX637332.1, read on the forward strand.
CACAGTGAAAATCCGTTTTTATAAGAAATTATAAAGACTTAAAATAACACCGAGTTTTATTTTCACAAATTGAGTGTTTATTTCACCTCAAGTACTTTCGACTTTTCGACTCGAAACATTGAAAATCTATAAACACAAAAATTTTGGAAAAAAATTGTTTTGAAAATTGTTTTGAAAATTATTTTATAAAAATATATTTGTAATCATTCTGCTCTTGAAGATGCCGCATTAGGCAAAAATATTCGAGCAAAAAATAAAAGAATAAAGTGAATTAAAACAATGTTTTACCATTTATATTTTTAAATATTTAAAAAAATTCTAATTCTTATAGCTTGATCTATGTTCAAATTCCTGCTGCTTCACCTTTGTTATTAGCTAATTGTACCTCTTTGTCGTCACTCATTATTTTTATTTCTCTATGGTTTGTTTTATAATAGTGACCTCTTGATAATGACATGAACAACTCAAAAGTACTTGAGGTGAAATAATCACTCAATTTGTGAAAATCAAACTCTGTGTTTTTTTTTTTATTTACATAATTTCTTACATTATTTTTATTTTTGGCTTATAATTAATTGACTTTTAAAAGAAAAATGCATTACGTCATCATTTCATACATGCAGGAAGTTGCTAATAAGTTGTTTTTTTCCTTTTTTCAGGTAAGTTTTCAACTTATCCTCGACACACTAGCTCCAGAATATGACAACAAAATAAGGTAAGACAGTCATCATCGGCGTTTCTTCAAAAGTAAGTACAAAATTCTAATTTTCTCATTCAGTTGAATTTTATGAGTCTGACCACCCAAACTGTAAAAATTGGTTCAATATAATATCACCTCTGTTTCAGAGAAAGACGATATGAATTGCAGTTCCTTTGTTCATTTGCGATTTAGGGTTTTACTTTGTAATAACACGTGATGGATTTGTAAGTGTGAACTTTTGCATGTGTTCGCTTGGCATGCATTATTTATGAATCCTATAATTTTATGTATTTTTGTTTCTTAGATTAAAGATTATTGTAGACTGTCGATATGAGATTTATTTGGAAAACAGCAAATAATATATTCATCACTTTCACATACATTTCTTTCTTTTGCATTCACTTTGTTTATCTCATTTTTTCACAATGTTAACACGCTGGAAATATACATATACATTCATACTTTCTCAGTCTTTCCTTTCCCTCTTTTCCTTTCACATTTCTTTTTTATACACACATAGTTTGTTTTCACTTGGAAGAGAAGACAACAATCACAGGTATACTGTATTGTATACTTCATTTTGCTTTATATAGCATCGTACTATTTTATGACGTTAGTTTATCTGAAGATGCAGAGGCAGAAACCGGTCAAACTCACGATTTTAAAAAAATAGTCGAATTCATCATTGTTTGTTTTTTACTTGGGGTTATTTTAATTTATTTTTTTATTTGACTTATTTTGCACAATATTGGTTGCACAGTACTTTTTTCTTTTCTCGCTCCAGCTTATGTCTTCGCGTTACAATGTTTAAAGTGACTCTGATGGCTCACAAAATCTTTGCTCGTATATATATGGGCAGCAGAAACGATTCTTACATGTTCGAGATACTTCCACTAGAATTGTTCGGCACTATTCCAGAGACGTTACGCACCCCAGCAAGCTACGTGCCTAGGTACACGTCTGCAAAACTCATAGTAGATTATGCTAGAGGAAGACACACACACACACCAGCGAGCTACGTGATTCGGCTCATGTCCCCACGAACTTAAACATTCGTTACATTATTTTTTTTTTAAATGGAGTTCTACAATGTTTCCGCTGAAACATTTCATAAATTGCATACTTAATTGAAATTTACTGACTAATCTGTCATTTTACATTTCAACGGAATTATTTGAAATACTAATTCTAGTAAAATAATTATTATCATATTAAGGTGGTGCGTCACAGTGAAGCTAGCTCTTCCTACGTTCAAAACAAATTAAATAAGTGCCTACTTAATTAAACGTATTCGACCTTTGACATAATTTTATTTAGCGAGTACTTAAAAACATCTAGCTACACTCGTATATTGTAAATAATAATATTATCGCATCCATTACTCAATTAAGTTGGTACCAGGTAAGCAACATGAGATGCTGGTAAGAAAATTGTAAAAAATATGAACATTAGAAAGAAATTTAGGGGAGAATTAACTGTACTTCTTTTCATACATTGTGGTACCTCGTCAAGGTTTTTTTTCAAAATTCTATTATGTGAACTAATAAATAAGTACCCATCAGCAGTGCAGATAATTTCGAAAAAGTACTTTTATTCCAAAGGCATTCTAAAGATCATATTTTTTAAACATTCATCACCGAAGTTAAGCAACATTGGGCGCGGATGCTACTTCGATGGGTGACCGCTCAGGTACACCGCGTGTCGTTGGCATTTCTTGTACTGGTCCGTAGTCCAGTGGCAACACTCGAACTCGTAAACGGAAGGATGTGGATTCGAATCCCAGCGGAGCACAAAAATCTATAATTTATATTTCCAAATAATATGCTGGGTTGAAAAAAATCATAAAACCTTTACCAAAGACCGGTCACTAAAAAGGTCCATCCAGCCTTACAGCACCTGGGTCTTGCTTGCGTATTGGCGCGTTGTTTTGATGACCAAGCTCGTACACTTCTGCGGCACTACAACAAGTATCATAGATCCCTAGAGTCTCTAGAATCTAGGGAGTCACCCGCACAGGATTTCATAAAAAAAAATCTCGTATCGGTCTTTATTAATCAATACTGGCGAGGTTAACCTCAACCTTCACAACGAATGACATCCAGCCTTTTCGTGAGCTGGAAAACCTCTTACTTTAAGATAATTGGTTCACATAATGCTGGTCTCCTTGCCTATTGAAATGCATAGGTTTCACAGGCCAAATTTTAACTCTTCGGGGACAACGTGGTCAGACCTTGCACTATATGTTCAGCTTAGTTGTGTGCTTAAGGTATGGTACATTCTTTAAAAAAAGTTATGACACCCTACCTTCGAGGTCAGAAAAGAGTAGAACAAGGCTGTGATGGGATGATGGAGCCAAGCAATCTGGAGGGCTACCGCCAAAGACAGGTGGTAGGGGGGAAAATATTTTCAAGCTCAAAGCTTAATATAGGCTGTAGTGGCATCGAAAGAAGATGAAGAAAGCTTCTTTGAGCAATGCTACTCATGAAAATACTTTTTACATACGTCAAAAATATTTGGGAACTTAGGACCGGTATTTTCAAGTTTATTTATGTTTTAGCTAACTTTCATTCAAAATACTCCAGTTCGAGTTAACTAAAACCGAGAATCACCGAAGTGACAAGCCCCGCCCCAAAATCTTAGAAATAATTACGAAGCCATTCAAAAGCATTAAAACAAACAAACTGGTTACGAAAATCAAATGCCAAACCTTCATTAAGCTGCTTACAAAAAAAGTTCAGTATGCAAAAATGTTGATGTATCCTTACATTAAAAAAGAACAGCTGCTCTCAGTGAAGCGCCGCCATCTTGAAAATTGAAAGTTAAAGTTACTAAATATTTACTGCCGAAATTCGGTGAGTGAAATATTATGATGATTTAAACTAAAATTGCATTTTAGTTAACTTTAAGATACTTCAAAATAGCGGGCCTAAGTAAAATTTCATTTTAGTTAACTTTACTAAACTTGAAAATACCGAGCCTAAGGCGCTCATTAGAGCCGGTGTTTCATACCATACATTTTTGGTGAAAGCTTTTGTTGTGTTTATACGTGGTTTTTAATACTTGGGCTACAGGTCATTGTAAAATAATAATATAATATTTGCATTAAAATAATCAATATTCAATCTCTACACCTACAAAAGGTAAACAAGTTTTCAACTTCGTTCCGTGTATTGGTTTGAATTTCTAGGTGCGGCTGAAAGATTAAAAACTAGTACAAAACAAAAGTATCAGGGAAAAATGAGGTTAAAACAATATTACCCTCTCTCGTAAATTGTGAAAAATAAAATAAATATTTGTACCAGTATAGATTTTACAATTTTTATAAAAGAAGGTAACTCCATCGCACTGCGAGTTGATTTATAGATATAACCTACTTGTAATACATTTTAATGAAAACATTGATCAAATAATCATACATGAGTAGGAAAGTAAGTATATTTCATCTACTTCCATTAAAAATATTCGAGTATTAATATGGATCCTTTCTACCATACAACATTTTTTTTATCAAACCAGAGTCATAATAAAAGGCGGGCTTGTATGAAAAAGGTTATGACTCTGGATGAAATGAAAGAAGTATGCAAGGACAGGAAGAAGTGGTGGCTAATCTGCAATTTTGATTTGTACCTAATGTTGGTTTATTAATTTGTTACATAAATTTTTGTAAAGGAAATAATTCTGCACCTAAGAGCGTAAAAAACGGTAGTCACATTTAGTAAAATGTGCAGGAGACGAGTTTTAGTGAAAATGTGCACTTTTATAAAACCATCATAACTTCTAAACTAGACGAGATATTATTGACCTGTAAAAACTGTTTATCTTCTTTTATCGATATTTATTTAATGTGAACATCGTATGTGGAACTTCCGTGGTTTATGCTCGCACTGTTATGTGCATCCCATATTTATTATACTTGATATCTCAGTAACTATGAGTCCGAGGACTCCAATATTGTTACCACTTGTAGAACAGATAATTATTATAATTTCTGCATCATTAACTCAAAAACGCAAAAAAGTGGACTTCCGATGTTTATGCTCTAAGGTACAGAATTGACTTTTTGCATAGATTTCTTTATAAGGTTTTGTTATTTTTTATTCTTAAATGTTATTTATTATTTGTATTCCTTCACTTATAGGTTTGTATGAAGCTGACCACCCATACTGTAAAAAATGGTTCACTTTGCCAATGTCATTCCTGTGTCAGGGAAGGTCGGCAAAAGTTGTAGGGCTTATGTTCATTTGAGGTTTGGAATTTATTTGTAAGTACACATTCAGCATTTGTAAGCGCAAATTACACGCGTTTGTTTTTGGGCATACATTTGAGAGCTTCAAATGAATATATCGTTGCAACTTAGATTATAGATAGGATTAGGCTATTAAGCACTCTTAAAAAATTTTATACTTACGAAAATTTTCACAAAACATTTATATAAAGTTCTCGATTACACCTGTTTCTTGTTTATCTACTACTGAAAACTTAAAACACAAATGTGCATTAGCTCTACAACTCATTCTGCCTCTTTCCAAACCAGGATTGGTATTTTTAAACGTCTCTTATTTTGCAGTCAAAATATTAGAGAAGGAAAATTAAAACTGCAGTAAAATTAACGTGAAAGAATGGTTTTGAAAAGCAATGGAAACTGTGATGTTACAAGAAACGATCATTATGGAACAACCTTAAAAAACTCTTTGTCTCTCGACAATGTTATGATGTTTTAGGATATAAATATATACATACTTTCAACGACGTTACCATGTTGAAAGCACCGGTTCTCATAGATCACCGAAGTTAAGCAACATTGGGCGCGGACAGTACTTGGATGGGTGACCGCTCAGGTACACCGCGTGTCGTTGGCATCTTGGCCGGTCCGTAGTCCGTAGTGGCATTACTTCGGACTCGTAAATGGAAGGTTGTGGATTCGGATCCTGGCGGAGCACAAAAAAAATATATCATTTATATTTCGGATGTGCTCTTCGCTGAGTTGAAAAATTCATAAGCCTTTACCAAAGACCGGTCACTGAAAGGTCCATCCAACCTTACAACAACTGGGTCTTGCTTGAGAATTGGCGCTTTTTACAGCGACGACCAAGCTCGCAGAGGGCTCTTGAGGTGTCATACACACAAAAACAGCGCTCACCAAATAAATCATCCTAATATTATTATACTTTGAAATATCGTTGTTTCACATATTGAAAAAAATCCCTGACTTTGAGTAATATCCTGTAATACTCAATTTTAAGTGGTTACTTATTTTTTTATATCGGCTCATCAGCCACTACCAGGGGGTGTCAATTTGCTTTTGTTATTTTTTTTTTGTTTTTTGTTTTCCACCACGGGCAACCGGCCGGCCGGATCTTATCGCGGCTTTTCATTATTTCACCCCTCATTAATCAAACGGGTTAAATGAGGTAGCGAGAACTGCCCGAGATTCCCAACCCCCACCACTTTTATCAATCGTAGAAGTAGAACCACCCACTTAATTTTAACAACACTTATTTTGACATAGAAAATTTTGTATGCTTTCCAAAAGTCGTATTACCTTTTAAATATAAATTGTTCGATATTTTTTCGAAAAAAACGATACAAAGCACAGAAGTGATCAAAGGAGAGAGACATAAATATAGGTAGAAAATATTTATCACAGAGTAACATAATTACCATGTTTTTCAACGCATAATGATGGCGATACGTTAGTTTTCATACAGACAAAATAATTAATAATAACAATATTCAGAAGATTTATTTAGTAAGCGCTATTTTTGTTTGAATCACACCTCAAATGATTACGATGATGATGATGAGTTGGTGATTTCTTTATAGCGCCGTTTCGTGATGTGATCACTCCAAGGGCACTCAAGAGCTTTTTGTAATGTTTTGCGAGAAGACGAGATGAGTCTTTGTTATTGTTTATATACGGGTATATGCATACGTAGCAGCTTGACCTTCATACAATCAACCCTGCTGTGAGCATTATTTCACTTTTACCAATGTCTCTCTGTTTCAATAAAGGGCAGCTAGAATTGCATGGATTTTGTTCATTTGAAGTTTAGGTTTTTATTTTGTAAGTATGCTCTAAACACGTAGCATGTGTAAGCGCAGAGTTTACAAGTGGCTGCGTGTGAGCATGCATATTTAAATTTTAATATATCCTTGTTACTTAAATTATAGACACTTGTTTTTTGTTAGCTATTGTATTGTTAATGATTACTTTCGTAGATGTTTTCCTTTCAGAATTACAAGGGTTAACAATAACAACCCACCCCTCGTACAATTTTATTATTGTTTTCAATACAACAGCCCCCTTTCTTATTCTTTAAGAGCCTAGTTCTGTGTTCTCGCCCAGCGGTTCGTTTGTCTATTTTCGATTGTGCGTTCTCTTGTAATTGTTTCGGTCAAAATTTACATTTATAACGTTCCCTTAGATTTGCATATTTTTTTTACATTTTACGTTTCTTTATTCAGATTTTTGTTCTTCCCCAGCGAAAGGGGGAAAGAGTTATTAAAAGTTTTCCCCGATAAGATTTATTCAAGGGCGCCTTTACACAAGCAAGCGCTTCCGCCCTCTGACAAAATATCACATTTCGTGATGGAGCATATCGCTCAAAAATATTCTATCTTCGTGCAATCAATGTTCCTAGTCACTGCATGCTGTGACTGTGAATCGTGTGAAAAAACGTTGTTGATTTTAATTTTGATCCGATCAATCCGATAAAATTATTTTTATCCCTGACTTACAAAAAACGAATTCAAGTTGGTCATGTAAGATATAAACTGTTGGTCGCTTAATCATTGAACAAATAGGTGCTTGAGAGATTTGTTTTGTTTTAATATAAACAATATTTTTCTTCAAACTGAGAGTTTAATAAGAAACATTTCATTGTGTGTGAGAGTTGAGTGAAAAGTAGAAAAAATTATATCCGACAACATTTCTGATTTAAGTTCTATAAGCTTTCTTTGAATCTACCTATTAATTATTGAGCGGAGTTTTTGAATACTTAGGCCCGGTATTTACAATGTTAGCATACCGACTTTATACTTAATGAAAAAGATGCACTTGTGTCAATCGTGTGGGTAGTTATTTTTTATCAGTTTAAAGTTACGTATCTTAACGTTAAAAATACCGGACGTTAATGTGAGACTTGCCTAATCACTGATAAAAAAAATGCATAATACGAGCATAATAAATCGTATGCAGCTGAATTAGTCGTTTCTCAAGAAAATAACGGAACGGAAACAGCCACATAATTGCTGTGATGCAATGATTACTTTGAAGATAAAAATTCGTATTAAATGTTTACTGCATATATTTTTCATCTAAATTGGATTTTTTAAATTTGCAAATACAAAAACTGAAATTCAGAGAAAAACTCATTATCGCGTACATCTTACAATACGACTCCGACAAAAATTACTGAAAAACTTGGCAAATAATTTTGTCCGTTTAAATGCTGTCTCGTTTCAACTTACTCTTATTATTGTATACTTAAAGCAGAGCACAATTTATTTTGCAAGAAGAATAATTTCTGTATTTTATCGTTGCCCGTAATTTTAATGATAGTTTTCTTTTTGCTCGCTTCAGAATAAAATTACGTCTTGAATTTATTGTATATTTTATTCAAATGTTTCTCTTTCTTTATTTTATTCGTTTATAATTCTCAGACGCCATAAAGCTGAAATATCGCTTGTTGTATATAAGCGTCTGCATAGACGAGACACATAACAAAGTATTTTATTATAGGGGGTGGTCAGAGCTCAAAAACATGTCCACTTTGTCGTTGCAACCCTAACTCGTGATTATACATATAGTGTGTTTCAGAATATTGCCGCCTGTGTAAATAAGTAAAAAAATCGTGTTTTCGGTTCTATTGAAAGGCTTTCTATATATACATAAAAACGCGTAGATACTCTTTTCTATATCGAGAGAATCTCTACAAAAATTCCATGTTAGTTCAGGCGATTGTTGATAAAAAAAAGCATACAAGTGAAAACTAACATTAACAAAAAAGTGTCATGTTTAATGGACAAAAATGTTTATTATTAATAATTTGGTTTAAAATTGAGGAATACGTTTATTATAAGGAAATTCTTACCACTTTTTCTCAAATTACTAATAAAGTTAGTACAGGCTTGTTACTACCACATTTTGGATGCTTTCCTCTTTTATGTACTATCATTACATGACGGTGGTAATACCTTGTTCAGAAAGTACCGAAATTGTAAATGATAAGCTTTGACACAAATTGAATTCAATATTGTGTTGTCTCCTCTTTTTCCTATCCATGTGGTCCCCTCTCCACTTGTTCATATTCATCAGCTTACGACTATTTACACATTTTATTCGTTCATCCCATCCTTTTATTTCATTTATACTCGTCAAGACTTCTTACAATCAAAACTATATTCAATTTATTTCTAGGGAGATTCGACATACTTTCCGTTCACTTGGTTTCAAGATTCGCATTTCACAATCCCACGAAGAAAATTGATACAATCGAACATTAATTCTGCAACTCTGCCCTTACTTTTGTTTATATTTAAAATGTAAATGCACATTACCTAGCGCCGTAAATTTCTCTGCACCTGCCCGAGACCCCCCCCCCCTGCCCCTCCAGGCTTCGCTTCCTCACCCCTCACCACTCACCCTGCTCCAGCCCAAGCCACCCCAGCGAAACTCGGCAGTCATAAAAGCAATAATTACACTTTCAGACACAAAAAAATATATTTTTCTATTTATTACTGTAAACGTGAATTGTAACTTTTTCCATTGTGCTCTTACACACATACAAATCCACTAACACACTCACACAAAAAGCGTAGCCATTTCTGCAACTCTTTTTTTATCAAGGATCTCGCACAGCACACATTCGCAAGTACACTACGGGCATAACTTGCCATTGCACATTCAATGTGGATTGAATAATTTTGTACTATTTACATAGTTTGTTACTCGCACACATTTTATCGTAATGGCTTGCCGAGTATTCCGCATCACAGGTGATTTTTTTTTAAATTAATGCACCCCTCTTTGATATTTTGAGGTCTTTATTAAATATTGACATTACGACACTATATAATTTATACGACACTAATAGTTTTCGTATTCGTATAAAAATACCTTTAATGAGTTTTTTTCTAACATAATAAATACTCTTTGTTCATACCGGCATGCAGACTTCATTCATATGTTAATTTTAAAGCTGTAAGTTGATGTAGGCATTTTTATTTTTTTTAGTTCTCCATTTCAACAAATAGTTCGTCATATGATAATCTTAAAAATAGGGGAAAACATCTTATTCATATCATAAGACATACATATCATATTCATCGCTCTGCTATCCTAAAGACTAGGAGAAGCAATGCTTGATCGAGAAAGACATAAAACCACATACATCGGTTTAAAAATCACCATTTTTGCTCGCCAAGATCAACTAAATGTTTTTACTTTGCTCGAATTCTCTATCCAATGATAGCGCTTTACTCTGTTCATAGGTGTAACTCCTCGGCTCTGAAATAATACGTAATGCAAAATATAATAATCAATTCGTTAAATCTATCCACTGTTGAAATTTTATATTGAATACTATCTCCAAAACGTGAATGTATTTAGAATTTCTGTGAATCTACTGCCATAGGTCAACACTCAAATTTTTAGTAAAGATGCGTCTTGAGGAAATGCTTTTTTATCGATTTCAGATAATGTATATTTTCTCTTATGTTAACACGGATACAAATGCATGTATTTACTATTGCAATAGTGCTTACGTGACAATTTTTGTGCTTAGGGGAATGTGAGTTGATTCGATATTAAGTACTAAAAACATTACATTATAGAGCTTAGAAATAATCGCGTTAGCTAATGGAGCAGATGATGAATGTAAGAATATTTGTAATACAATTTTCCTTGTCGTGGTATGGGGGCTATTCGCAGTACGGCCAATTTTTTATTTGCTGAAAAATTCACGCCATAAAAAGTTGAAACGACTGTTGTGATTTGTCTGCGAGAATTTTTTCTCTAAACATAATTATATTGTGCAATAATACCAGAACATTGTACCATAGGTACAAAACATGGACACCCCCAGTAGGGTGTGCCAAAAAAAGTACTTTATTACTTATGAAAATGCAAACACAATTAAAAAAGATAAAGAAGGATATAATAGTTAAGTTTTCATTTAAAACGGCAGCGTCTTAAGCAAAAAATAATCTCAGATTATCGGAATAAAACGCAGAAGAATGAAAGTTTAAACTTTTGAAAAATACTAAATAGTAAGAATAGTCAAGATAGACTAAACTCGGTTTCCTGGAATATCAAGGATACTATATTTTTGGTGGCTCAACATAGGAAGGAAAGATCGATTGATGACTTAGATTTGATATAAAAGATGGTAATGATGACTTAGATTTGATATAAAAGATGGTAATGATGATGGTTACACTTCAACAGGATAAGAACCAAAAAGCTGGTGATCGAGATGATGTTATCCCTTAAATAATTTTAAATAATGGTCAGTATTGAAAATTAAAATTATGTTGGCGACTTGATCTTTAAACCTTCACAAATTGAGTAAAGTCAAGAATCTTTGTAAGCGCAAACTTACACTATCTGTTTGTGGACATGCATTTATTATGAATTTAAAAAAGTTATTATGTCTTTGGCCTTTGCAGCGTAGATTATAGATTATTTAGTCTTTCTTTGGATTCAAATATAATTAGGAATTCTACTTCTTTGTTTTTGTAATGGCAAAAGACTGATTTTTTCTTGGATTTATTTGCTTTTATGGTCTGGAATACGTTTAGATACATACGTTTCTTAAGCTTATAATGTATCTATAGACAGAGTGAAACTGTAATTGCATGAAAAATGTAGTGTAGTTTTCGCGGCTCACCCTGTATTATTTACATTCAGACATGGCGTCGGCCCGCGTCTGGGGCCATAAAGATAATAATAATGAATAAAACAAAATTAAAGCATAACAACCGCTGTAAAAGTGGAGGAGAGGCCACATCGCGCTGCGTCGCGGCGCACTTTCAAATTACACCCAGTATTATAATGTGCTCCGTCTGAATATTTAGGTACTTACAAATTTAACAAAAATAGTTTTCATTTCAACATACTGTTATCATTATATCTCGGGTTCACTTTAAATAAATTTGCGGTTATATTTAGTTTTTAATAAGTTGATTACATACATAATATTGTTACGAACGTATGAGCTCGTGTGGACGTGAGCCTAGGCACGCTGATTGGTGTGTATGATGTCTCTGGTATAGTGTCGAACACTCTGGTATAGTGTGGAACAATGCTCTAGTATAATCCATTATGGTAGTATTTACCATGTTCTTGAACATGCAAGAATCGTCTCTGTCGTACATTTATGTATATCCGAGCAAAAATTCTGTGGGACAGATAGAATCCCTCTGACTGTTGTGACGCAAAGATCTGTAGGCAGAGAGTGAAGTTCACTCTGCAACTTCTGTCTTTGTCAGTTTCACGGTTAGAGCCTTAATCGATCACTGCCTGCTTCACAGAATGGCAGCCTATTTACGAGTATAGGTGACCAAGGCTTGAATCTCGCGTGTTCTTGAATATACTAGGTGCCTCTAGAATAGATATATCCAGAGAGTACTTACCAGAAGTATTAACAGTTCAAATTATCAAACTCTCACGTCTACACACACATACACACACAGCAAGTAAACACGCCTAGGCACACAATCACAAAAACATGCAGGCATAAACCTTTACATTCGCAACAATTCATTATAATCAAGGATTTCTATCCTTGTAGAACACAGCACTTCGACAATCTTTTTTTAACAGTTAATCATCACAAAGAAGAAGCGGTTTACATTTGTCATCATTTTAATACCCCTAGCATAATCATCATTATCAATGTTGGAACAACTGCGTATAAATCTATATATTAGCATTTCTTTTTACACCCAACAGATTCGAGCTCAGAAGCGCTATTTTGCTAAATTTCTTACACTTTGGATATCAATCCAAGTCGAAGCTTGCTAGCGCTTGAGAAAGAACTTCATAGATAAAAAAAATCACAGTACATACACCTTTTTTTGGACACGAATCGCTATCTCGTCGCCTTAATGTCGTATGGACTTTAGTAGAATAACGCTTCAGGTTTCCTTTTCAGAATGCTAAAGCTCTATTAAGTGATCATTCGTCCGGATTAGAAACTTTACAAAAAAATTCTTCTCAAAGAGATCGAATATCATGCACATGTTTACTCATATGTTTTTTATTTGCATGCATATAAATTTACTCTAATTTTATACACATGTAATAGCGCAACGTAATACGCAAATATTAGTATTATTTAATCATACATACTACACATTTATCCGTAGAAGATTTACGCCTACAAAACATTAAAATTCTCAAATAGCTATTAATCCGACTAATAGCTTTATCTCTCTGGTAAACAATGCTTACAATTTTAGTCTTGCAGTTTGCGCTGCAGCTGAAAATAATTATTATTATCTGCGTTACAAAATAATATCTAAGTTGCTTGGGTGAACTTTGGGAAGCGGTTGAAGTTGGCCGTGTAGCGTCCTACACTTTGAGAGCCAATGCCGCGGAAGCGTTTAAAGTTTGTGGGTGAAATCGCTTAAGGTTCACCATTAGCGGTGTACCTTCTATATATGGTAGTAAAAATAGGATACATGCAGTGATTTTCAAAATAAATATACGTGTTTTTCATCAAAATTAATCCATAGAGGAACCACAAAGTATCGCTTTGATTGTATGGAGAATTTTAGTGGAATGGAATTCAAAAGAAGAGCCAGCTACTGTCAGGTTGGATGGATCTTCGGTGATTGATCTTAGGTAAGGGCACATGAAATTTTTAATCCAAGCGAGGAGCAAATTTTAAAAATGAATGAAAAATGAAAAATGACATTATTTTGTGTTTCTTCGGAAATCGACCTTGTGTCCTTCGGTTTACGAGTCTGTAGCGTTAATCACAAGACCATAGACCAGTCTGAATGGAACACAAGCTAGTGGTCAGTAATCAGTGATTGTAACCAGTGGACTATGGACTATCACATCGGGTGCTGGAAGGAGAAAGAAATCTTAATTTTCAATGTAAAAGTAAAATATAAAAGTTGCGGGGAGCGTATGCCACGATGTGAAGGCATATTTGCAGTAGCTATAGCGGTAATGCTTTTAAAGTAGGCACTCGCACCCTAAATACTTGTACAAGTCTGAGGTAGTCAGCCGCCCCCCCGAGAGTTTGCAAATCCTTAACGCAAATAACGAAACAACACTAGTGCGCATGTGCAAACGTGGAAAATTTTGTCAAACAAAGTTTGGCGGGCCTTGCCCCACCCCCTCCTCCCCGATTGCCTCAACATGCAAAGTAACGCAAGATAATATGCACCCAGCTCCAGGGCCACCAAAACACAAACCCTCTTATTGTTGTACGTGTAAGTAGCAAGTCCTGTTTTCAAAAATACGAGTGACAAGTCAAGGAAGACGAGTCCCATTGTACACGTAAAGATGTTGTAGACAAAGACATATTTGGGGCTCTATAATGAAATCATTTTCTCGTTTTTGCACTTCAATTAAATTTTATGTTACGTTTCACTGGAATAGCGGTGTTTCAGCTAAAATTACAGTTTGGTTAATCAATTTTAAGCCCATGAATCAATATTTATCTTACGCACAATCTTGTCCTGTATAAAATTTCCGATAATATAAAATTTCTTTTTTATCTTTCCAACGTTTTTTTTCGCAACTTTTGGTCCATTTTCTTTGATTCTCCAAAAATGACCGATTTTCCCTTCGTTCTTTTTTAAACATCAAATTTCGGTTTTCATGCAAGATTAGAAACAACGTTTGTCTTTTGTAGTCCATTAAAACATTGAAGATGCATCTAGCATTGGCCACTTATTAAAAATCCAACTACCGTTGAAGAGTTAAAACAAGTTAAATATTGATGTTGATGATGATGATGTCTCCATCCATCCATACATCATCTGAAGCCGGCCATGAAAGCCTTAAAACACTTATAAGTTAAATATTGTTTTGATTTTATTTGGGCTATTTTTAATTAAACTGCGAATTATCTGTTGTTCAATATTTATTTTACACAATACTGAGTACTTTTCTAGCTCTAGCCTATCGGTAGCGTCTCAGCCATCCAATTCATTGCAGCTCGTTTATATAGGTACGAAAAAGACGATTCTTGCATATTCTACATTATTTCACATATTTATATACTGTAATTTTTTAAGCACTTCAAATTGTTCGACACACGATCGTGCTTAGGCGCACATACCTAGATACTACATGATACCTACATGAACACACAAACTCATAGTTTGTAACAATATGTACGCATCGATTAATTGTACATTACAATATAGTATTTGCAAATGATGTTTTCAGTGCGCTCCCCATCGTCCCTGCTCCGTTCATGTGCCTCCCAAGACTTTTTCCAAACAGTGGCGGTCTAAGCTCTGCTAAGGCGCAAGACACACAAGGCGCGGTCGGCCCCCAGACAAGCGCTAAGTCGAGTGCGGCTTACTCATAGTTACACACACACGAGCAACAGAAATATTGACCAAATATGGATTTTTTCAACGTATCGTTTCTAGACTACTTAAATTATTCATCTTTGGCCGGTCCGTAGTCCAGTGGCAACACTTCAGACTCGTAAATGGTTATTGGTTCGAATCCCGGCGGAGCACAAAAAAATACCATTTATGTTTTCAAATATGCCCTTCGCTGGGTTGAAAAATTCATGAAACCTTTACCAAAGACCGGTCATAAAAGGTCCATCTAACCTTACAGCAACTGGATCTTGCTTGAGAACTTTGCGCTTTGTAGCGACGACCAAGCTCGTAAAAAGTCCGGTCGTTAGCTCAGTTGGTAGAATGCTTGCATTCCATGCCGAGAGCAAGGGTTCGATCCCCGCCGAGGGTATAAGAAATGATTTCCCGTTTCAGTTTCAAACCCAAAATAAATACGGGCAAGGTGTACTCAGCATTCACAATAAATGAGAACCAGTCTCCCCCCTGGAGCTGAGAGCCCCCACTTCAACTGAAAATGGTTGGTGTGAGGCCAGCCCTCCTCTTACCCGTAAAAATAAATAGGTCCCGAATCACCACATACGACCCCTTCAGGGAAAACGCCGGCAAAAAGCTACACTTAATGTGTAGCTTACTTGCGTTTTTTTGTCATCATCTGATCTGTGAGCTTATGCAGACTTCTGATTCGGTGAGACTTAAAGTCCTTTCAGTTTTCATTTTCGCCTTGAAAGATTCGCTGAAGTCACATAATACAAATTGCACGTACAATGAGTCTTTTATTACATTCATACATTTTCTTAAGTACGTAACCTGCCTTTGCCTACATTGTATTTGTATGGACTTACACACATACTTGCGCTTGGTATAAAATTCGAAAAGTTTTTGATTTGTATTCATGTAAATTTTTCAATGTGTTTGCACCTTTTCGGTCTTTCTCCATATTTTTTAATCTTCATTAAAGGTAATCAAAAATAATGCCGTGACTGTGTGCTTTTCCAGCTCGGGCAGTTTACTTTATGATTTTGATTGACTTCCCCATCAAGTGCTAATGGCTGATTTAAACTTTTGCCCATATCGACGCCTCCTCTAAAACAACAATATCACAATGCGGGAATTATTATCTATCCACACCCAAGAACAATACTCCAAGAACTGAAGGGAGTATCTAAAATCTAAGTTGCAAAAATAATAAAGAAAACAAACTATTATATTAAGGCTTGTCTCTTCGTTGTGACGTAAACGCCAACAAATTACACGAGTATTGAAACCTCTTATAGCCTTGTCCTCGAAGGAGGGAGAGGGACCTCTTGGGGCCTATTTATGTATGGGTGGCAAGGGTGTGTGTTCATTTGAGGTTTGGATTTTAATTTGTAAGTAGGTAGGTACACATGCAGCATTTGTAAGCGCGAAATTGCACGTGTCTGTTTGTGGACATGCATTTAATATGAATTTTAAATGTTATTATATCTTTGCAACTTAGATTATATATTACAATTATGTCTATTTGCAATGAAAAACCTTAACAAAAATTTTGCGAACACATAGTGTAAGGGTACATAGTATGTTGTAGATAGAAGGTTTTTTTTTTTTTTTTATTCCCCTTATTAGTAACCCTAATGGGGGGGAGTTTATTCGTGTGTACCACTTATATAGTATACCACACTAAATATAATTTACAAAGTAATAATTATACATACATCTTTTTTATTATTATTATTATTATTATTATTTTATTTTTTTTTATTTTATTATTATTATTATTATTTTTATTTTTTATTATTATACACTACACTCTCATTTTCTTTCACTTGAATTTAATTCATATCCAAGCCGATTGGAATTTGAACCGATTTTTGTGTTGAATTTGAATCGATTGGAATTTCCATTTTTGTGTTGAATTTGAATTTTGTTAGATAGGGTTCTTGTATTGCCATTATGTCAACATTGTTTCTTGATATATATTCCAATAAATTAGCTGAAGCTTTTTTTTTTTTTTTTTAAATTAGCCAAATTAATTTGTAATATATTTACAATATTTTGGTTTCTGATCATTTTGATTAGTCAAATTTTTTTTTTTTTTTTTTTTTTTTTAAATCAATATCATTCAAGAAATTCTTATAATAATTTAAATAAGAATGGCATGCAATTTTATCTAAAGCATCATGGTCTTCAAATGTGATAACTTTGTCTCTCTTATTCAAGTGATAACAATTTATACATATTTTTTTATTAGATGTGCAGTTCTCAGTCAAGTGGCTTCCTGCACACTTGCCGCAAAACTCAACTTGACTTGTGCAATATTTTGTTGTGTGACCATATTTTTGGCATTTTAAGCACTTTTTAATTTGTACAAAGTCTTCTACTTTGCAGATCGACCACATCATTTTAACTTTTTGTAATAATAATAAATTTCTTGTATCCTTGTTACAACTTATTACGAGATTTTTTCCAGAATTAAACTTATTCTTGAAAATAAAAAGAGGTTTAATAATAATATCATAGATAGAAGGGTGTAGGTACTTTATTACATTTGGCTGTTCCTTTATCGATGAGCACCAGTGTGAGCATGATAGAAATTCGTTTGAAAGGCTGCACTTAAGTTTTGGCTGCAAAACTTAAATGAAATCGTGTCAAAGTGAGCCGGCATCCAGAGTGGAAATTTAAAGTTCCCTATGAAGTGGAAATAAATATGCGGCATCAGTTTTCGGGCGATATCATATCAACATAACTATTAACCCCTCAGATCGATACGCGTTAATCAAATTTCTTCACAAGTCTGCACACTCAACTGCTAACTTAGCAGCTATTAAAAGTTTAAAACACTTATTTTCTCAGTTTAGTAATTGCACTTGGATTTAAGTTTAAATTCGATGGTGTAATTCGATTTCTGCTTCGCCGAATTCCCTTATAAACAGCCGACAAGTCTGCACGCTATACCGCCATCTCGAAATTAAAATTAATAACGGCTCGATAATATTGTACGTTGTTTATGAATGCCGATAGAAATTTTCTTTATTGCATTACTGCAGTGTTATTACTTATTATATATATACTAGCTGTAACCGGCGTGTTTCACTACGCCATTCGGGTGTATGGAATAAATTATTTACATGCATAAAAAAGCAGCCTTTACGCAACAACAGAGCCAAAACAAAAATCCAATTGAAACCAAACTTTACACTTTTTATAACTACGTTAATTTTTACATTTTAAAAAATTGACTAAAACTGTTAAGCGGCAAAACAAGGCATAGGAAACATTGAGTGCGGTTCTTCCATTGATATTTACAATTTTAAACTAAGGCCTTTTCTAAAATGCTAAATTTCATTTAAAAATGGGCAAGCCATTTCGGAAGAGTGTGAAACCTGATGGATGAAAGAGGTGTTATTTCTACGAAAATACTAAAATAGCGATTAAAACTTACAAATTGAGATTAAGAATGTGAAAGTTTCAGATCATATGTATATTTTGATGAAAAATAGTAAATAAAAGTACGAAAAAAACATTGAAAGAAGAATTCTATGTACCCTATTTTTAATCATATAGCTGTATGAAATATACTTATTGGCAGATTCTCATACCTATCAAAAATGCGTACAAAATTTTATAAGAATCCGTCAAGTCGTTTCGGAGGAGTGTAACCACAAAAGCTGTGACACGAGAATTGTATATATGAGATTGTATCCTCACGTGTAGTTGTGTTACATGGTGGGGCATTTGTAACGTGTACTTAGTGCTGTACTTAGGAACAACAGTCGGTTAGCTTAATAATTAAAAGCCAACATTCTGCAGCTTTACAGCAAGTACCTACCTACAGAGTACTTTCACATCAATATTTAAGCAACTGAAGTTGAAGCAGTACAGCGTGCATAAAAGATTCTTATTTACCTTTAACGTAAACGATGTTTTAGGGATTTTAACAGTATCACCCCATGCTGTACAAACGTGGTTCACTCTTGCAAAAGCCACCCTAGTTTCAGGCAAGGTCGGCAAGAGTTGCAGTCCTTATGTTCATTTGAGATTGAGTTATTATAAGTCCACATGCATTTAATATGAATATTATATGTAATATATCCTTGCAATTTAGATGATATATTAAAGACTCCGCTTTCAGGGAAAGGCGGAAGGAGTTGCCAAGTTTATGTTCATGTGAGGTTGGTTTATTTTATGTGTACACATGCAACATTTGTAAGCGTGAACTTACATATGCCTGCTTGCGAGCATGTATTATATCTGAGCCTGTCATGTCAACCTATTTTTGCAACTTAGATTATATATTATATAGATGTGAGACTTCGTTACTTTGAAAAATTTATACGGTTAATTACGGACTACGTTACGGACTAAATTCATTTTTTATGAAAAGGGTTTTATGTAGCCAAAGTAACAAAAATACGAACACAGCTTTTTGTTATAAAATATCTGAGAATCCAGAAGAAACTAATTGTTTGCTTTATTTCTTATAATATTGTTTGGATATTCTTGATCAAAAAGAGGCATATCGTCGAGAGCTTGTAAATTAAAAACCCATAATGAATACTTATAAAAGGAAACAGCCGAAGAATCGCATAGTAATAAATCAATGATACTGTTAAAATATAATGTAAATTACTCGTCTTAAACAATACAATACTGTAATAGTTGGCATTCATGCATTTGCATAGTAGGGACGCGGCTTGAAAAGGCATTTGTGCGTACCAGCGCTGGAACAATGACTGTCCCAACAAAGAAATAAAGAAATCCGTAATTATTCATTTACATGTGTAATGTCCGCGAGCGGTGCGGGGATCAGCTTGTCTCGTGATTCCCCATGCAGACAAACCTCAACTAACAGATGCACATTCCGTGGGTTTCATTTTCCGAATTATATATTTTCCCTCTAAATATTTTGTAGCCTTTTTTTTCACCCCTTTAGATTAACTTCTTCGTTTTTTCTTTACTAAAGTTTTCAATTTGTTGTTTCTCAATTCTCCCCCTTTCAGTTTTCGAATTACTAATTATTTGTATATTAATATTAGTATGATTGTAGTAATCTTGGTCGTCGCTTTACAAAGCGCCAATTCTCAAGCAAGACCCAATTGGTATAAGGCTGGATGGACCTACGGTGATCGGTCAATAAGATATGTAAAGGTATATGAATTTTTCAGCGAAGAGCATATTTAAAAAGCACATTCGAAATATAAATGGTATATTTTTGGTGCTCCGCCGGGATTCGAACCCACAATCTTCCATTTACGAGTCCGAAGCGTTACCACTAGACTACGGACCGGTCATTTGTATTCATTAAGTTTTCCTACATCTTTGCTTCTTATTCGCATACAATTTCTACAACCCCAAAGCAAGATACCAGTACTTTGTCGTAGAGCTAACTAATTTTTAAATTAACTAAAATGGAACTCAAATTCGAATGTTTCTCGAGCGACCTCAATGAAAGAATCGAAATGAGACCAATTTGATAAACGGTTAAGCCATCACACAAAGATTTTTCACAACATAATATTTAGGTAATATTTCGGACCGGTCCGTAGTCCGTTGTGGCAACACTTCGGACTCGTAAATATTTGGAAGGTTGTGGATTCGGATCCCGGCGGAGCACACAAAAATACCATTAATATTTCGAATGTGCTCTTCGCTGGGTTGAAGAATTCATAAGCCTTTACCAATGACCGGTCACCAAGGGTCCATCCAGCCTTACAGCAACTGGGTCTTGCTTGAGTATTGGCGCTTTGTAGCGACGACCAAGCTCGTACACCTCTGCGGCACTACAACAAGTGTCATAGACCCCTAGAGTCTTCAGAATCTAGGGAGTCTCCCGCACAGGATTTTCTTAAAAAAAAAAAAAAAAAAAAAAGGTAAAAAAATATTGTGTAGTATTCGCTACTAAGCTACAAATATGGTGTAACTTCTTTCTGTATATTTTTAAATAGTGACCGACTAAAAACTGAAAATAGGACTTCATTTTGTACTTAAAACCGTTTCAATCATTACTTAATGAGATCCATATTATGACCTTACATACATTGATTGAATGGTATAGAATGAATTTAATACGAGAGTCGAGGTAGTACTGTCAGTACGGACAACAAACAAAAAATAGCAACTAGCTCGTCGTTTTGTTTCCTTTGTTTATTAATTGATTACTTCCTCTGCGGCCTCTATAAAACTTACCAAGGCAGAATTATTATATTATTGTACTTCACAGCATACAAGATAATTGTCGTTCTTCTTTTTCTTTTTTCACTCAATTCGTCTCCATTGTTGGACGTGAACATTCTCTAGGATCCTCCAACTATCTCTTATCTTTATTTGCATCCGTTCTGTTATTTATTTCATTATCGAACTCCTCCTGCTCTTGGGATATATTACAAAAAAGATCCTTGACTTAAAGGTTGGTATGAGGCTGACCACCCATACTGTAAGAAATGGTTCACTTTGCCAATGTCACCCCTGTTGCAGGGAAGAACGGAAAAAGTTGATTGGCTTATTTTCATTTGAGGTTTGGTTTTTGATTTGTAAGTACACTTGCAGCATTTGTAAGCGAGAACTTACACGTGTCTGTTTATGGGCATGCATTCAATGTGAACTTGAAATTTTAATAGATATTAGATTTTGTAGGGTTTGTGTATTCACACAGTGAAAATTCATTTTATTTAAAATAAAATTATTTTTTTCGTAAACGTGGTTTAGTTTTCACAATAATATTTTATATCTAGAGCACTTTCGACCTTTAATACTCAGGCCATTATCAAGAGTGATGTATGTCAAATTAAAATTAAATGAAGTTGAAGGTCAAAAGTGCTCGAGATATAAAATATTATTGTGAAAATTAAACTACGTTTACGAAAAAAAAAAAAAAAAATTAAAGTTAATAGATATCTTTGCAACTTAGATTAAATAAGATTATATTATCTATTGATGGAAGCTTAAGAAGGAAGATTAAGAAGCATGTTTTACCTAGATAAATTTTGCAACATTTAATATTGCAACGACATTTTGCCAATTTCTACACATTTCAGATACTTCAGAAACGTTTAAGAGAAAAAAATGTTTAAGTTAAAATAAAACTATTCTTAAGTTGTAATCCTCATACAATATTAAAATAAATTGAAGAAATCATTTAAAAAATATTTAGTAAGTTTTGATTTGCAGGAGCGACCACTTTATATAGCTATAAAAATTTTAAAAATGTATTTACTTATAAATTAACATTATGATTAACCCCTCTTTCTCTTATTATGTCGAGCCTCTGTACCTACTTATGTTTTTGCTCATTTCAGCTCACGTTGATGTATTTATTTTTACAGTCATTCTGCAATGCATTTGCCTCTACATAACTCACGTACCTGATGTTTTATCCCATCTACTTTTCATAATTTTTGTCTTTCAATGAATGTATTGTTTGAAAGCGACAACAATTTGAAATAATCGGAAAGGTTTAAATAATTAATCAGATAAGGAGGAATTTCAAGTTCAAAGGCTAAGCGAGACAGTATGATCGATTTGTGTTTAATTATGGATGTATATATTAAGTTCAAATGAAGGGCTACAGCAAGCACGCTGAAACGTTGCAGTATTCTGGTCAACCTGAGTTATTTACTCTATTCATACTTGGTAAAGTGTCTCAGACTTGAATTTAAAACCATTCTGAGAGCTACCAAACCTATGGGTTTCACCTCCAAATCTTAAAAAAAACTTCAACAACAGCCCGGTCTCAGTTTTGTATCCAAAAGAAAAACTTATTGATCAATTCACTGTGAGCGATGCGAAAATTTTTGGTTAGACACTAGCCCAACAGGAAAAGAGCATCTATAATCGTTCCTCATACATCGTATGATATATACCATTCTGCTATTCTTCCATAATAAAATATTTTATAATCTATGTCGCCAATACCAATCTAAAAATCAGAGAGCATAAGAAAAAAACAAACAGTCCTAAAAAATCATACTTTACATTTAGAGATATTTTTATTTAAAAAAAATCCTTATTTTAGAATATTGGGGAAATTGCAGCTGAAGTAAGAACATTTTATTCGGCAAAGTACCTACAGGAAGCAAGTTCCTAGAAGTCTTCGAGGTGATTTAAAAAAGTCTTGCACGGGTTGTAGTCTAATGCTTAACAATTTTGATTCGTAAATGGAAGATTGCGAGTTCTAATCCCGGAAGAGTGCAAAAAATATACATACCATTTGTATTTTCAAATATGCTCTTCGCTGTGTTAAAAATTCATATACCTTTACCAAAGGCCGGTCACTTACGGTTCTATTCTTAGACATTTTAGTCGTCGGTTGAGCCCACGCTTTGACAAACAAGTGGTGGCCGGTCTGGAAGTTTCATCACCACGGTCATTCTTACCTACCGAATTTTGTAATATTTGTATGAAAACAAATCAGCTGTTCACTTGCGGCCATCTTGGATTGACAGGTCTTCATACAAATGCATCATTATTTTGTCAAAGCGTGGGCTCAACCGACGACTAAAATGTCTAAGAATAGCACCGAATGGGTATATCCAGACTAACAGCAAATGGGACTTGCTTGCAAATTGGCGCTTTGTAGCGACGACCAAGCTCGTAAAAAGTCCGGTCGAGTTGATGGAATGCTTGAATTCTATGCTGAGATGAGAGCACAGGTGATCCCCACCGAGAAATGGTTTTCCGTTTTGGTGTTTATTTCAAACCCAAATACCGGCAAGGTTTACTCAGATATACACAATAAATGAGAACCAGCCCCCACGGGAGCTGGGAAGCTCCCACTTCAATTCAAGTGGTTGATGTGAGGCCGGCTTCATTACCCATAAAAATAAATAGGTCCTGAATCACCACATGCGGATAATGCAGGCAAGAAGTTACACTATGTGTAGCTTAGTTGCGTTAGTTATAATCAAGGAGTAATCGATTGAGACGACGTCAGCCCTGAGAATATGAAACTTTGATTTCCAGGCTACAAACATTTCTCGGCGAAGGCTACAGTGCCTGCACACACAGTACCTGGCGGGTACTTGATGAATATTATTGTTAGCGTATGTATGGGACTGCGCGGGCCAACTGAATTATTCAGCTTCGTATAAAGCCAACTCGGGTCTAATTGCATATTAGCAACATTATGTATGAAGATACCTCAGGCCTCGGATAGCAGCCATGCCGGCTACATAATTATTGTTCTCACCTCGCTGTGGACGACAATATTATTAGACAATGATATCGGGATAGCTTTCCCACCCATAACTTGTAAGGGATAAAATGTGTGAACACAAGATGTAATTTATTGTCTATGTTCCTTAACTTGCATGTTGGTATGCGACTGACCCCCCATGCTGTAAAAAATGGCTCACTGTGCCAATGTGAGCTAGAGGACCATGGAAAGTTCCGGAATGCACTGAAGACAAGCAAATTTCTGGCATCGTTTGCACAAGCGCCCTTGATAAAGAAATCATCAACTCATCATCATCATCATCAATGTCACTCCTGTTTTAGGGAAGGTCGGCAATAGTTGCAGGGTGTATGTTCATTTGAAATTTGGGTTTTTATGTTTTAGGTTCACATGCGGCATGTGGAAGCGCGAAATTATACGAGTCTGCTTGTGAAAATCCCCAATATTACGTATCTTTGCAACTTAGATTCGATACAAAGACTAAGAAAAGTTGAGTTTTCATGCGTTACATTTTTCTTAACCATGCTGGCCCTCTTACCTGTAAAAATAAATAGATCCCATCCGCTTAGGTAACACAATGGGGATTTCAACTATTAAATTTGCAGTTAACATTAGATAAGATGCACGTTATCATTTTTTCCATTCAAAATGAAATAAAACCCGTCGTTGCCAAAAAAATAAATAATTTCTTCTTTTTTATATTTTGAATTGTTTATCTTCTTTTTTGTTTGATTTATGTTGAGTTAATTGTGTAAAATATTTGAAATTTATATATTTATATTTATATATATTTATTTATTTTTTTGTATAGATTTATTTTTAAGGTTTTGTTGTTTTCTTATACTTAAATGTTATTTTTTACTCGTATTCCTTGACTTATAGGTTGGTATGAGGCTGACCACCCATACTGTAAAAAATGGTTCACTTTGCCAATGTCACCCCTGTTTCAGGGAATGTCGGCAAGAGTTGCAGGGCTTATGTTCATTTGAGGTTTGGATTTTATTTGTAAGTACACAATCAGCATTTGTAAGCGCGAACTACACGTGTTTGTTTGTGGGCATACATCTGAGAGCTTTGAATGAATATATCCTTGCAACTTAGATTATAGATTATAGATTATAGATATATCATTTACTGCCAAAAATTAAATTTTACAATTTTCGCTTATAATCGTTTTATGTAAATAAATTCAATTTATAATTTTTTACGACTTTCTTTTTTAATATAGCCTGTACGAGTATTATATGTTTTACAATGAAATTCTTACATTATCTACTACAAAAAATTCTATGCAGAAAGATAATGAATTAATAAATACATGCAATGTGCAGAACGCTGTGCACCGCAAGAAATGTGCATACCGTAAGACTAGTATATTCTTTTGATGGCAATAGTTGCAAATTGTCGTAATATCACATTCAAACTAAATTACAAACTGAATTGCTCCGCGCTCAGAAATATTATGATAAATTCATATTGATATTATGTATGAAACGCCGCCTGCCAGAGCTGCCGTGAAAGCCTCGTCTCCGCCCAAGGGAATATAGCCTTTCGGCTAATGAAGGCGTCAGACCATTATCCTGCGCCGCGCTGGAGGTCTTTATGCGCTTTTGATAGGCTGCACACGAGAATAATAAGTAATAACACTGACGTAGAACTTAAAATAACTGCATTAAAATATAATATTAATGCAAGCCCAACCCCTCCCAATGTAAAATCTTTAATAAATTATGTACGTCGTACGTGCGCGCCGTTCGTATGTTACTTATTGTTTGTACTTGCATGTACCATCTCACATTCCACTTTAAATTAATATTTATTCTTCTGATTCGGTTAGTGACCTTTGTAATCCAGGCCCGGCTCTACTTGAAAACTGATTGTACGTAGGTGTACTTGATAATACGGCTTCATACCTCTTACACAAGAACTTTCTTAGACAATTACTTTAACCATCTGTAGTCTAGACTATGATACACTTGGAGTAGAGTTCACTTTCAAAGCGTAAGGTTAGAGTTAAATTTTCACGAATGTAAGATTTCTTTAATATTTGAATGTCATTCTATGTATGTCCCATTTTAGTCTGATTGCATACATGGTCACAGTGTCACAAGTAGACTTGCACCTAGTCCGACTAAGATCTATGCATGTCATCAAAGATATTTCTTCTATCTGCCAAAATAAAGTGTTCCTTTTTAAGCAGCTCACACAATGCCCTCAACCGTACATTTTGTACAAATTTACTGAACTTTCTAAAAATGTGGCTTACCATGTTTGTGTCTAAAAGTTATTTTCGTGTCACAAAAACTCACTAAGCTCTTGTTGAAACAACTGACAAGTTTTGAGATTTGGTTACAATATTCGTATTAAATCATTGTCTCAACATTTTTAATGTGGATAATTATTATCGGTTTTTAATAAACCCGCATCAAAATCTTAACTCTTAATATAGTAAATACTAAGATGCCTTCTTCCTAAAAATTACAAATTGTTGTTTATTTAATAGTGTTAGCATTTGAATAAAAATTTACTCAATTTTAAGTGTCGCTTAAGGAAAATGTCGTTCAGTGCATTGGCGCTCTGCCCAATGGAACCAATCTAAGTCATGTTTGCCATTTCAGATATTCTCTTTACTACTATTGAATATTTTGTTATAACCCGCCATGACCGCTTTAACATCTTAATCCATTTGATATCCTCGCTTGCATAACATGCATTCCTGATCTACAATAATATTCAAATGGTTTCATATTGTTAGCGTACCAGAGATTACTACTGAACGTACCTTAATTTCAGTTGGTATACTAATTATTAAATTGTTTGGAAACAGAGGTGCAGTCTAGGATGAGAACACGGTTTCCATATGAGTAACTCAGTTTTGAAAAACATCCTAAATTGTCGCCTTAGCTTCGATACGACTCTGTTTGCAACTAAATTAAAAAGGTTTTATTGATTTTATAATTGAAAAGAAAGTCTCTACATTACTGAGTTTTCATTGATACACAACAGCTCTAATATGAAAGTGTAAGAACTTTCCTATCGATCGTTTTTTTTCATTGAGGTCTTCTTAGAAACATAGAAATTTTAGTTCCATTTTACTTATTTAAAAAATTAGATAAAATTACGTCTAGGCATCTTGCTCTAGGATTGTAGAAATTATATCCGGATAAGAAGCAGGATGTGTGAAAACTTAATTGACACAAATAATTATGCATTCAAAAACTGAAAGGGGGAGAGACAATAACAAATAAAAGACTTTAAAACCTTTTTTTACCTCCCGACGTTGGCAAGACAGCGGATGACCCAAAAAAAATTTTGTATCCTAGGTTGTGTCTCTCATTAAGTTTTTTTTTTTTGTATAATCTCTTCTTATACTCTTCTCCTTTGTTTAATTTAAATTGTCTTTGTACGAGAGGACCTGTAATTGGCTTCTTGCGTCTACTCTTGCTTTTAATCCTGTTTTTAATGCTGTTGGTTTTCCTAATAAAACAAAAATAAAAATAAAAAGAGCTGGGGTTCGAATCCACCTTCGCAAGGGTATCAGAAATATTTCGGTATTTATTTCGAACCCAAAATAAAAATACCAGCAAGGTTTACTCATTTATCACAAGAAACGATTACCAGCCCCCTCGGGAGCTGGGAAACCTCCACTTCAACTGAAGTGGTTGGCGCAAGGCTGGGCACATTACCTGTAAAAATAAATAGGTTCTACTTGCCACATGTTATTCCTTCGAGGAAAATCGGCAAGAATATGTGTGTATCTTAGTATCGTTAGTGTTATTCCGTATGAATAAAAAAAAAATCAAGTAGGTAAATACAGAATCGTTAGTTAGACTTTTCAGGAGTGCAAAACCTAAGCAATGAACATTATCTTGCAACTCTACCGATAAGGCGGTTCTCCTTCAGGCCGTACACTAGGAGCTGTATACTAGGAGTATACCAGGAGCCGTCTTGGCGTGTAGATGAAACATCAGCCGTGTGTGTCTGTGGATACATTTACAATGGCCATTAATATCGAATATACAATAGTGGGCAATTTGTTCCGTCGAGTTCGATAATAAAACTCCGGTAGTCCAGATAGCATCGCTGGCGGGGGCCGCGCGTGCCCGCAGAGATTCTCAAACTAACAATCGTAAATTTTAATATTATTACAAAAAAAAAAAATCATGTATGGTTATGTAAGTGAGAATAACAAATGGATAATAATTTTACAGCGGTCATAGCAGGCTAAAAGAAAATATTCTAAATTTTCATTTTACTTTTTTTTTTGTTTTTTGTTCACATTACGTTTATCCGCAATAACTCACTTTTCTCTCATTGCATTTACAGTCTTTGTCCTTGTTCCTTAACGAGGAGGCTTGTATGACGCTGACCCCTTATACTGTAAAAATTTAGTTTACTTTTGCCAATGCCACCCCGGTTTCAGGGAATGGTGACAGGAGTTGCTATGTTTATTTTCTATCATGTGAGGTTTGGTTTATTTTGTATGTACAAATGCAGCATGTGTAAGCGCGAACTTACATGCTTGCGGGCATGCATTCAATATGAGCGTTACATGTGAAAAGATCTTTTCAACTTAGATTATAGATGATAGATAGACGAATGACACATTCAGTTCTTATAGTGTCGAATTAATTAATTTATGCGAGGAAAAGAAAAAACATGAATTTTATTGGATTTTGTACGTTGAATTCCACTTTTAAGAAGAACTGCGGGACAGAAAGTTGGAATTTGTAAATTATAGTTTTGCTAAAAAAAAAAATTGTATGTTCAAGGTATTGTCTTTAAAAAAAATTAATGTCATTTCTTATTAAGCATCTCAACAAGAATGCATCTCTAACTAGTGATTGATAACACTTTATTGATGTGAATATAGAATATCTTGTAAAGATCCATTTAGAATGTGTGGGATCCGAAATCCTTGTAAGGTTTTTTTGTCACGTTTTTATCGGGTACGAAAAAAACACCTCACACTTTGAGAGCCGCGCTGTTACGTAATTGAGTAAAGAAAATGTGTGAGTGTTTACAATACTCATGTAAAGTAAAATATTACACAATTTTATAATACTGCCGTTACACGAAACAAAATGTAATGAATTGTGACACTTTGAAGTGAAAATTATAATAGCCTACATTTTTCAGATTTTCCGTACAAAAATACATTTGTGTTGTCAATATTAAATTTGAATACGACAGGCTACAGTGATTGATTTGGGAGAAAATATTTTATAACCACTTTTTTTTTTCACCGTCCATTTATCAGAATTCGCTGAATCAAAAAAAACATAAAATATTGTATTTTAGAAAATGTTTATGGCGTTAAAAATGAGTAAGAATATGTTCGTTCATTTCTTATTTTGGCTGAAAAACTTGAGAATCCTATAGCAGCATAATGAACATGTGTAGAAATACTAAGATACTACCTTAAACAAATTAAAGGAAGAAGAAAATACACAATTGACTAAATATCACAGAATTAAGTAGAAATAAAGTTAAGCATTTAATGCACATCCGTTTTAACTTCCTTATCCTTTGAATTCATCTAAGAATAAAAATCATAGCATACATGGAATACGTTTTCATTGTAAAATATGTATGACCCAGAGGACAGTTGGTGGAACACTTACGTTTAATATCAAAGGTCTAGAGTTCGATCCCCACCAAAGGTGTCAGAAACATAAATTACCGGTTCGGAGTTTATTTCAAACCCAAAAATCAAATAGCAGGAGAGGTTTACCCAGTCTTTACAAAAAATGGAAGCCTATCCTATCGGAAGAAAAAGTGAACTAGTTGACGTTAGATCGGTAAGCTTATCTGCGAAAAAGATTAGTTCCGCACACCACAAGCGACTTGTTGGGGGCTATGGTGGTAAGAAGTTGCGCAATATGCACAGCTCAATAAGGTAACATTTGGTCATCAACGTGCAGTTGCTATTAACGATGCAATCATTCTAAATATTCGTTGTTTTTCATGTTAAGAAAATTAATCGCAAAGGAGGCTATTTTTAACATGTAAAACGGCACGTTAAAAATATCAAATACGAGTATATGTATGTATGAGTATTCTTTCCTTCATTCACGCCACCTTCCCGCGCAAAGTGGAATCTCCCCATTCTCACCAGCACACTACTAAACTCCACAACGCGTCATAATGTTTATTATTATTATTTATAATAAAAATAAATGGGCGCCGGCGTAACTTGTTGTTTCAGTTGTTTTTTGTCGTTATGGCGTCGGGCGGGGCGGGAGGGTGGGGGGAGGGGGGCTCAAACGAAGGGTGGGTAGTGTCAACATGAAACATTTGTACCTAGACGGTAAAATATTTCCTACAGATTAAATTCCTAGGGTCTAGAAGAATGCGTTCTACTAAAGAATACCCGCCTCGTATGTACACAATATTATTTGTTTACAATTGTGTAGTTACGTATAAAAATCACAGCAGCCTGGCAGTTTCAGTATTATAATTTTTCAACACAAAAAAAACTAGAAATTCGCCTCTTTCTATGATATTTTTATGAATGTTATGCTGAAGTAAGTCAAGCCTATTACAGGGTATTTTGTATGTAAAATTATGAAGAATATCATATAAGAGATTTTTTTATTGATTGTAGATGGCTTAACTTTGTAAACTTTCATTTTAATAATTATACTGACAATGCAAACGGTACATGTTCGCAATCGGTTGTGGAATGGAAGCACAATCATTGTAATTGTAAAACAAATGTTTTTTTTATATCTGAATACTGAATTCTGTAGAAAAAAACATAAGTTCTATGGGGTGAAATATGCAATATCTCTATTCGTTCTTATCATACAAGATGCAATCCAAGAAAAAAGCGCATCTATTCACTGAGAACTTTTTCGTAATGTCAACCATTGATTATGCAATATTCAATATTGCAAGAGTGATGCAATTCAATGGATTTGATAGATAGGGAATTCCAGTGAAGAAAATATAAAGTTATTGTAAAAAAAAACCTCCCATTATATTTTTATTGAAAAACAATGTTAACAATTTAAAAATTACAAAGCAATTTATCTCAAAGCGGATCATCGAAAAAAATGCTGTAAACTTTTATTTTGTGTAGTAAAAGAATCAGTATTTTTAAACATTTCACCCAAAATAAACAATTGATCGAAATAAACAAATCGTGCATCCGACTGTTTTTGAAATCCAACGTCTCAGACTGTATTTATCAAAGGAACAATTTGACGTATTTGTAGAAACGCCGATATACTTACTTACTAACCTAACTGAATTTTTATACTCTTTTATATCGCATTTAAAACATAGCAAATAATCATACAAATCATAATCATTTTATGATGATTTATTTTTTACGCGCTGCTTTAGTGTGAATTACACCTCAAAAGCCCTCTGCGAGCTTGGTCGTTGCTGTAGAAAGCGCTGATTCTTTTAAGCAAGACTCATTTTCTGTAACGCTGATTGAACCTTTGATGATCGGTCTTTGGTAAGAGAATATGAATTTTTCACTCAGCGAAGAGCATATTTGAAAATATAAATAGTACACTTTTGGTGCTTCGCTGGAATTCGAACCCACAACCTTCCATTTATGAGTCTGAAGCACTAACCACTAGATGGACCGGTCAATTATGCTTATTTTGGAATCAAAGCACTTCTTGGTGAATGAAGTTTATCAAGAAATCTGTAACTGTAGCTCTGTCGTCATCCCACTTAGGGTGACCAGAGCGTTTGCAGAATTGCCTTTCAATTGACTTCAAAGAATAAAAAATATTGTCTTCATATTTAAAAAAAACTGAATGTATTTCTGGATAGGCTAGAACATAGGTTAGAACACGCGAATAAAAAATGGGAATCGGAGTAAAGCAACAGTCCGAGGTAGCAAGTTTTTAGTGGAGAATCCGGTAAAGTGTTTAAATACCGTATCCATATTGTTTTGTGTTGGAACCGATATGACCCAGTATGACATAGATATTTTTTATCTTTTTTTTTTAAGGAATCCTGTGCGGGAGGCTCCCCAATTCTTGTGAGTCTTGGGGGTCTATGTCACCCTGGAAAGGTGCCGCAGAGGTGTTGCTTGAGTTCTTGGTTCTGTCGTGAGGCGCTGCAAGGAAGTGGTGATTGATGTTGGTTTTGAATAAAACCGGATTAAATTGGGAAGGGAACACAGATACTGGTAGACCATTCCATAAACGGGCAGTTTGGCAAAGGAATGAGTCAATCTATAATAATCTATCTATCCATAATCTAAGCTGCAAATATATGTTAACATTTAAGGCTCCTATTAAATGCATCCCACATACAAGCACATGTAGGCTCGCGCCTTTACATTCTGCATCTGTGCATACAAATAAACAAAACCTCACGCGCGCCTTGCCTAAAGCGCCCTTGGAGTGACTACATCACGAAACAGCGCTCTATCAGATCACCAACTCATCATCATCTCACCTGAACATAAACTTTGCAGCTCCTGCCACTTATTCTTGAAACCGGGGTGGCATTGACAAAAGTGAACCAATTTTTACAGCACGGGGGTCAGCTTCATACCAACTTATCTCCGCACTATCAGGCCAGTATTTCCGCACGTGTGTCACTGCTGTGGCGTGTCCTTGCACACTTCTTTTGGTCTAAAAATTTCCCTGTCATGAGATGAAAATATCTTATAGCATATTTCTGCTCTCAATCTCCTTTATTGCTCCATTTTTATTTATACAGAAGACTATATTTTCATGTAAAGAATTACCCATGTAAGTTATATTGCAATCTGTTCAGTAATTTAAGAGTCCATACAGGGCAAACATACATACATACATCCGTTTCTATAATCTAAGTTGCAAAGATATATTAACATTCAAAACTCATATTTTTAAGTGCATGCACACAAACAGACACGTGTAAGTTCACGCTTACAAATGCTGAATGTGTACTTACTAATTAAAACCAAACCTCAAATGAACATAGCCCCTGCTACTTTTGTCGACCTTTCCTGAAACAGAGGTGACATTGGCAAAGTGAACATTTTTTTATTGCATGGGTGGTCAGCCGCATACCAACCTATAAGTCAAGGAATACGAGCAATAAATAACATTTAAGTATAAAAAAAACAACAAAATCTTAAAAATAAATCTATACAAAAAAAGTAAAAAAAATATTATGCAAAAAATGTAGCAAACTAATAAACCAACATTACAAATCAGCATTGCAGATTAGCCGCCACTTCTTCCTGTCCTTGCATACTTCTTTCATTTCATCCAGAGTCATAACCTTTTTCATACAAGTTCTCCTTTTATTATGACTCTGCCGTTTCTATAATCTATAGTCTAAGTTGCAAAGATATATTAACATTCAAAACTCATATTATTAAGTGCATGCCCACAAACAGACACGTGTAAGTTCACGCTTACAAATGCTGAATGTGTACTTACTAATTAAAACCAAACCTCAAATGAACATAGACCCTGCTACTTTTGCCGACCTTTCCTGAAACAGGGGTGTCATTGGCAAAGTGAACCATTTTTTACAGTATGGGTTGTCAGCCGCATACCAACCTATCAGTCAAGGAATCGTTTGATTTTATATATTAGAGAAGAAGACTAGATAGGGAAGAAGATAAAGAGCCTACAACAGGTTTCAAAGATATTCAAGAAAAATATGAAAATAATGCAGTTTCGTAAGTCCGGGATTCGCATTGACAATCCCGGTTTTCCAGCACACAATATTGAGCGCTTTTATAGTCATCCAACAAATATACTTGTTACGCTATGGGGCCTCAATCCCGGCGTCGCGTCGCGTGGCTCAATATAAACTTTAGCGGTAAAGTTCAGCAAATGTTGTAAATAATAATAATAACAATAATCGTTAAAGCGAATGTAACTGCTCGAGCCGCGTATCGCTTTCTCGTATTATCGCTCACAGCACATCACGGCGAGACCGAAAAGCTCGTCCATACAACACATCTGCCCCTCCACCGACGTCTTCTTCCTCTTTCGGCCCCACAACCAACGTCTTCTTATTCTTCTTTCTGTCCCACAACCAACGTCTTCTTATTCTTCTTTCTGTCCCACAACCAACGTCTCCTTATTCTTCTTTCTGCCCCACAACCGACGTCTTCTTATTCTTCTTTCTGCCCCACAAACAACGTCTTCTTCTTCTTCTTTCTGCCCCACAACCAACGTCTTCTTCTTCTTATTTCTTCTGCACTTCAATAAACGTCTTCTTCTTCTTTCTGCCCCACAACCAACGTTTTCTTCTTCTTTCTGCCCCACAACTAACGTCTTCTTTTTCTTCCTGCGTAACAACCAGCGTCTTCTTTTATTATGTATTTAATCAATTATGTATTAGAGTTGTGACAATTGATTATTAACTTTACAAAGTACTCCAAAATCATGAATTAATTATTTATAATGTTAATACCTGCTTCTGGCCAGGCAAAATATATTATTAAATTGCATTCCTCTTCACAAATCAATTTTTTTTGTATATACAAACGTTTTCAATAAAAAAAAATCGTGACTGTTAAAATTATGATAGTTTTGCCTTATTTTTGTCTTGAAAACTCCGCATGTGATCGAATAGCAGTGTATGTAGTTTTTTTCATGCAAGCAAGAAAGTGTTTTTTTTAATATGCCACGTAAATAAGTATACCACTTTTACACAACTTTTGTCGGAGCCATTTCTTTTATGATTTCACGAGCTTACAAAATAATTTGTTCATATTTTATGTGCCGTGATCATACGCTACGCCAGTGATCGGCATCCTTATGCCCTTTCGGGAAGCGAAAAGTCGCATGCACTTGCCAAATAAATGTTAACTATCACTGCATAATAATCTGCACTCAAATAATTAATTATTAAAAGTATCACACACTCTAGCACCGATATGAAAAAATATATCATTTTAAATATCAATATTTAACGTGCTACAAAAATGAAAATTCAGAGCTTGGCATTTCTTTTTTGTTACTAAGCTTGCGAAAAAAAAATAACGCGTAGAACACAAAAAAGCTAAAAGCATTGAGATATAAATAAATAAATAAATTTAAGATAGTAATAAGTTTTTATTTTCAATCTAGTAGGTTGGTATGAGGCTGACCACCCATACTGTAAAAAAAAATGTTTACTGTGCCAATGTCACTCCTGTTCCAGGGAAAGCCGGCTAGTGTTGCAGAGTTTATGTTCATTTGAGATTGAGTCTTTATGTTGTTAGTGCGGCATGTGTAAGCGCGGACTTATACGTGTGTATACGCTTAGGGGAATGATGTAATGTGAATTTTAAATTTAATATATCTTTGTAACTGGGATTACAAATTATAGTGCATTTATGGAATTAATCTATGCTCTGATTCACGATTACCCATACAATCATGAAGTGCCTACAGTGTTCGTGTTTTTGTCGAAAAAAACAAATCATTTACTAAACCTTGAAAATTGCTATAAAAAATTCTAACTGCTGACTATAATCTATGATCTATAATCTAAGTTCCAAGGATATATTCTTTCAAAGCTCTCAGATGTATGCCCACAAACAAACACGTGTAGTTCGCGCTTACAAATGCTGATTGTGTACTTACAAATAAAATCCAAACCTCAAATGAACATAAGCCCTGCAACTCTTGCCGACATTCCCTGAAACAGGGGTGACATTGGCAAAGTGAACCATTTTTTACAGTATGGGTGCTCAGCCTCATACCAACCTATAAGTCAAGGAATACGAGCAATAAATAACATTTAAGTATAAGAAAACAACAAAACCTTAAAAAGAAATCTATACAAAAAAGTCTAAAATTTCTTATGCAAAAAATGTAGCAAACTAATAAACTAACATTACAAATCAGCATTGCAGATTAGCCGCCACTTCTTCCTGTCCTTGCATACTTCTTTCATTTCATCCAGAGTCATAACCTTTTTCATACAAGCTCTTCTTTTATTATGACTCTGGATATACCATTCACTCGCTATTTCGAAAATTTGGTCCATCCATACCTTTCTCGGTCTTCCTCTTCCACGACATCCATCAATTCTTGCAGCATACACTTTCTTCGTCAGTCATTCCTCTTTCATTCTCTCCAAATTCTCCTTAGTAAAATATATCTACGCTACTTCATTCATTACATACAGCTTTGTTGCATTTGTATTTTTTTTTTAATTTATACAATTTTCATGATGTATTTTCAATACATAAAAAAAAACTTTTTTTTTCTGCGTTTTTGAGATTTTTTTTGATCTTCTAATAAAATAACTAGATTCTTTGAAAACCCATTAAAAAATAAAGGTAAAGTTTAAATATTCAAAAACATCCTTTATATTCGACTTACGGGCTTCGTTTTGTATCAATATAAGCGTGAACCCAACAATTTTAAGCGTTATTATTTATAAAAATATTTTCTGTTTATGGTTTTACTTTCAAGTACCACAAGTGTATAATTTCACGTATAAACGTAACCATAATGTTGTACCAAAAAGTCATGGACACTTAACGCTCGTTAGGGGTGATGTTTTAGTTGACATACATTTTTTGGTAGAATAAAAAAATATTATACTCGGGATACAGGTGGTACTTCAGATAAATCATTAACGCTTCTGTGGCCATTTTCAGCGGAACTTATTTTTTTAACACTGCATAATATTGTGATCATGTAAAATATGTTTATGAGTATATTTACAAATAAAATTTGCATAATAGTTGAACAAGATTTCTTTGATAAGAAGGTTACAAAAGATCTCTGAGTGTGTTTACATAAAAAATATACCTAGCTTAAAAGATCGATTATCAGTACGTAGGTAAAACCTATTTCAATATTTCTCAGAAAAAACAATAATGCTGAAAAAGTTGTTTTAGAATTTCAAGAAATTAACGGAAGATTTGTATGAAATGTGCTCAGGGCAAGGAATTTGTTGAGGATAAAAGAAAGGTTTTGCCGATACATAAAACGACTGAGAGAGAATAAAGGAAAAACGGATTTTTACAAGAAGAAAAATTAAGCTATTTTGTAAGAAATAATAAATAATGTCTTAATGGTAGAAAAACACAAACGGTGTAAGATTGTGTGAATATTTTAAGAAACATAAATAAGAATTAATAACTTGCTTACGTAGTATAATGGGCGGGTGTGTTTATGTAAATAATATGTTGGCCGCTTAGTGCGAAGACGTGAAAAACAAATATTTTTCACTCAAAAAGTTGTTAAACAAAATTTACTGCCGCGGAATATCACAATCGCAACTTTCAAAGACAATAAATTATTGTAGAAATATAATAATAGATTTATTGCGCTGCCACGCTAAATCCCATACTGCTGAACAATAGCCGGAACAGGCAGTCGTATGCTAAAATTACTTATCAGATGTTTTGTTTCATTATCAAATACAATTACAATACCGGCTTCATACTTGTGAATAATTAACGCTTCATTCCGAGAGTGTATAGTTCCTTTGCTAATAGTTAAAACGCAATTAATAATGTAGATGTGTGAGATTGCATACTTTAAATAATCATTACCGTACTGCGTATGTACACATGTGGGCTGTATAGACGTCTTCGCCTCACGTGGCTCGACTTTAAACAGTTACGTAATATTGTAACTTGTATGAAACTTTCATGGGAACAATTATGTATATGCAAAAAAATGCATCTATGGATTGATTCTTCAGCTGTTTACAGCTGATTTTTTTACATTAAGCC
The DNA here is from genome assembly GCA_951799405.1 of Agapetus fuscipes. Taxonomy (NCBI): domain Eukaryota; kingdom Metazoa; phylum Arthropoda; class Insecta; order Trichoptera; family Glossosomatidae; genus Agapetus; species Agapetus fuscipes. Next base: position 21,647,444 of record OX637332.1, read on the forward strand.
CCCTAAATCGTGTACCTTTTTAAATTAATTATTGGCATACAGGAACCGTGAATTGACGCAAATTATAATAATAATAAAATCACTGGAAGTTATCAATGCATCAAAGTATAAAAAAAACTTTTTTTTGTGCCGAGAGCTTTTTAGAAATGGAGACTACTCGCCCTTTGATGTGAAACAAGTTAAAAAACAACATTAACAAATATTTTTTAAGTATACTGTGATCGATTTAGATGGAAACGCTATCCGTGGAATATCCCAGGATTCCAGGGTTTTTTTGCTTTTTTTTCTATGGCAGAAAAACACGCTTAACTTTTCACACCTAACGTCAAGGGTCATTTTTTCAACTGAATGTTTTTCTTTGAATGAAAACACCTAACGCATTTGTTTTGTAATCTTTTTTTCGACTCGGAATCTTCACTTTTATTGTTTTATAATCATCAGGACAGTTTACCCTGTATCAGGCTTATGTCGAAATTTAGATTTTTATTTTGTTTGTTTACATGCAACATGTGTGTGCGCGAACTTACGCACGTCTTTTTGTGCTCTTAGTTGAATCTTTAATGTTAATATACCTTTGCAACACAGATTATGGAAAATAGTTTCACTCAGTTTTTCTTTGTGTAATACTGAGAATTTCAAAAAGCTTCATCATTTATTTGGACAATTATTTAGTCAGCTTGATTGCTCATTCCTCTATTTTCCGATGAATTTATTTTTTCTCACTGTTGAAAGTTTCATGAAAAACACCCTCCTTCTTCGGCCTTTCCCAACGCTCACATATTTTAAAATATGAATATTAATAGGACGTTAGTGGCAGTATGACTTGAACGGAACAAATTACTATAGTTTTTTAGAACTTGAAGCATCTTTATCACGTTAAAAATGACAAACTTTCCAACGTCCCCTTTGTTTTTGGGAAAGGTGGCAAGAGTCATCGAGCTTATTTCCATTATATACATACCTGCTCGGCGGCACTATGTGAGTCTATAAATTATGTACTGACATATGTAGATGTACACGGATGGTTGGTGAAAAAAATAGACTTTGTACAACCAAGAAAGGCAAAAACGTATTTGAAAAAGTTTATTAGATGTTTGTATAAGAATCTAGATAGTATCTTGTTCATGTGGCTTAGTTAGAGCCTTATATGTATAAATCAAATTGGTGTGTTTATGAAAAATATGCAAATTTAAAGATATCTCAACAACTTAGATAACAGTTTTGTTTATTCGTTTCTATTTGGACCGTCAATGAGTTTGTAGGCTAATAATAAATATCTGAAAAAAACGATCTCACATCAATTCAGTCAACAATTTTTTTTTTAATTTCTGTCCCTATAAATTTCCCCTGCCGAGTTTTCCAGAAATCAGCAAACCCGTTATAGTAAAAACCTTTGACGTATAAATACCGTTGTAAAATAAGGCAGGAAGCGTTTGAAAAAGCCTGATGTACAATACATTCTGGATGAATTTGAATCGATAAATTTAAATCAAATATCATGAAAAGGTGCTATATTAATTCCGAATTTAATTTATTATTACAAACCAATTTTTAAAGTATGAGTGGCCATCTTCATACGAACCTATAAGTCAATCAACCAAAATGATTTCAGTTTTTCGGTATGTCCAGAATGCATTGCACTTTTATGAATTTTGGATACCTGCCGTCACACTATGTAAGTATATCTTACATTTGTTTGCTTAAGTAGAACGTCTTCAGAGAATGCAGACTATCAGAATGTAAACATCTTGCGTTTGCGTAGCTTTAGAGTTCACAGAAGTGAAGCGCACAACCAATGTAATATCTTAATTCAATAACATAATCAACTCGCAGCCAAAGATCCACTATTGTCTTATATATACTTCTCAAATCTTGTACTCATGTTAATGTGTGTTTCAGTGCAATGAAGTATTTGAGTCATCGTTGGCATGTAGCCTTAAAACTGTTACATGAAAAAATCATTCATTTTTAAAGGTTTACGTAGTGTCATATTTTTTTGGGTTCATTTGCAGTAAAAAAACAGTTAAGAATTACAACTTCTATAATTATTTTTACACGTAATTTATTTTACATCTTATAGTCACCTCCTGAGTGTCTGGTTTGCTTTGTGAACGCTACTGTCCTACGCGATACTTGTCCTTTTTAATTGCATATTTCTACTTTATTTCATATTATTAATACAATTTTTCTAAATAGTTTTGTTCACGAATATATGAAGTATTGGATGAGATAAATACCATTCATTTAAAAAAAATCATATGCGGTATTAGACTCCGTCAGCAGGTAGAAAAACTGCTAACAAAGCACGGTCCAACCCCGAAAGAATCTGAAGAGAGTAAGTAAGCTTTTTTCACTTGAAATATCAGAGCAATATGTCGATTGGCAAAATGACAAAATTCATCGGCATGTATTGTTGTTGTTGTCTAAGCAATCTTTAAAACCTTATTCTATCTGGTTTCGTGGATTTTACAATACTGTATTATCCTTCTCAGAAAAGCATTTTCATTATACTAATCTGACAACACGAAAATACATATTCAAAAACCGACTATAATAGGATTAAGCTGTATTATTTTCGTTTATACATTTTCTATAAAATTTCACCAACCAGACAGTTTACAACGCTCCTTGTCACCATAACTATTTTCATTATTTCAACACATTAGCAAATTCGTTTTCACAAAGCAATGAAATATAATTATTTAATAAAGGTTAAATGTGAAATACGTTATGAAGCGAGGTACGAGCTGCCGAGCATTGTCAGCGTTTCGGTATTTGTTTTAATATCGAGATTAACTAGATTAGGGCGGAAAAGTATTATGTGCTTAAATGGATTAAATGTTATTTTAATATATTTGATGGGTCGGGGGGAAGAGGGTTGGTATCACCCCATATTTGGCGGGAGGGGGTTGTTGTTTTGGCGTATATCTACTTCACACGCGGTAATGTGGCGCCAGACAAATTATCACGCGGCTAACAAACAGATATGGGCCAAAGATTCTTCAAATGAATATCAAGCTGAAAAATATTTCCCTTTATCCTTTAATTGGTTCACGTGTATTTTAAATATAATGTGTCGTTTCTTTTATGGTTCCTTGACTTTAGGGTTGAAATGAAACTGACACCCATCTTGTAAAAAAATGGTTAATTTTCACAATGTCACCCCTGATTCAAGAGTTTCAGGGTTTATGTTAATGGGAAGTTTTGGTTTTTCTTTTATAATTAGGTGCACATGTAGCATGTCTGCTTTTGGGTTTGCATGTATTTAATATAGCTGGGGTAAAAGGTATCTGACTTTAACTTTGACCCTGGTTCAACAGTATTGGGTAATTATTATTTAATAATTCATTAATAATAAACAATAAAGAATTATTAAATGATGATATTAATGCCTGTTTCTGGCCAGGCAGAATAGGTTGGTGAATTGCATTCCTCTTCACAAATCTATTTAAAAAAAAAAAAAACAAATCCAAACCTCAAATGAACATAAGCCCTTCAACTTTTGCCAACCTTCCCTGACACAGGGGTGACATTGGCAAAGTGAACCATTTTTTACAGTATGGGTGGTCAGCCTCATACCAACCTTTAAGTCAAGGAAGAATGCGTTTGAAAAATTGTGTTTTTAGGAAATAGTTGGGGAAAAATATTGTATTGAAGTTATCAATACTCATTATGTTTGTATGTTGCAAAGCTGGCTCATTATTATCGTTTATTATAATATCATTGGGCAGTTGTTTAAATTTCATTTACTTTCACCATCAAAAGCGTCGGTCCGCGAAGTATACACGAGCGGTATTGTTCTGCTCCCCTTCCGTACAAAGTATGTAAACATTACAAACAATTTCATAAAACATGAAATTCAATATTGCTATGCATAATCCATTTGCATTTCGCCAACAAAAATTTGTTGAAATCACATTTCAAATAAATATTTATTCGCAGTTGTCCTTTATCGCATTTTAATAACTGCGTATTATTTTTATCTACCGGCAATGACTATTTCAATTTTATTTTGCATTTGCAATAATTATTAATACAATAAAATATTAATTATTTTTGTGTGAAAATTCATGATTTGCATCAACGCTTGATTTTATTGTAACAATTTTATCAGCAATTCTACACGTTTGAAATTCCTATATCAAAATAATTAAATCAAAATTATTCCATTCGTTGAACATTTAAAATAATCGATCCTTTTTTGTAGTGGAATAAAAGCTTTTTACAAGAATCATTCAATCTGTATTGTTAATATATAGGAATCTTTTTTTCTCTATTTAACCATGATAGCAAAAATTATATACAGACTGGAAACATTTCTTGAAATTAAAAATTCTCAAATGAAAAATTCTGATATTAAATAAATTATGGCAATTTAACTAATTTTCAAAAAAACTTCGTTAACATAAATGGTTCAGATCTATAATAATATATAATCTAAGTTGCAAAGATATTTTAACATTCAAAACTCATCAAATGCATGCCTACAAATATACACGTGTATGTTTGCGCTTACAAATGCTGAATGTGTATTTACAAATTAAAATCCAAACCTCAAATAAATATAAACCCTGCAACTTTTGCCGACCTTCCCTAAAAAAGGAATGACATTGGTAAAGTGACCCATTTTCTACAGTATGGTTGGTCAGCCTCATACCAATCTATAAATCGAGGAATAATTCAGATTACCCTCATAATTTGTGAACTGGGCTTAAAATGACTTAAAAGTTACACTTTTCTTTTGAATGTGTATCTAGGTGTGAAAAACTATCACTTCTTTCCTCTTTACTTCCCTAGTTGTAGTGTTGTATGGTGTGATAATAATCATGGGCGTTAATTTCAGCTTTAGGGGGCGGAGAAGAGGGGGCGCGTTGCTCGCCTGGCACGACGGGGCACAAACTGAACCATTAATAATTATACAACACCCCCCCTCCTCCCGCGGCCGGGTGCGCTCATGACTTGTATCATACAGACATGATGAACATGAGCATAGCTCTGCGATTGAACAAGTGCATGTGATTATCGAAGAGAACCACAAAGATAGCGCTGACTTACGTTACAGCTTAGATAGGTAGCCTTTTCCTTGCGGTGAAAAGCCAAAAACTTGGAGCCCACGATCATAAGTAGGTTAACGTACGTTTCTGTCCGTAGTCTGGTGGTTAACACTTCTGACACGCGAATGGAAGGTTGCGGGTTCGAATCCCGGCAGAGAATAAAAAAATATGCACCATTTATATTTTCAAATATGCTCTTCTCTGCGTGAAAAATTCATATTCATTTACCAAAGCCCGGTAACTAAAGGTCCATCCAGCCTTACAGCAACTGGGTGTTGCTTGAGAATTGGCACTTTCCGCAGCGACGACCAAGCTCGCAGAGGGCTTTTGGGGTGTGATTCAAACAAAAATAGCGCTCACCAAATAAATCATCCTAATCTAAAATTAATTAGTTGTGGATGTTCCTTGACTTATACGTTGGTATGCGGCTTACCACCCATGCTATAGAAAATGGTTCAATTAGCCAATGTCACCCCTGTTTCACGGAAGGACGGCAAGTTTTGCAGGGTGTATGCGCATTTGAGATTTTGGTTTTTGTGTTGTAGGTTCACATGCGGCATGTGATATTTAAGTGCGAGCTTGTACGTGTCTACTTGTGAGAATGCATATAATGTGAATCCTCAATGTTACATATATTTGCAACTTAGATTTGATTAGATTTGATAATTATTATTATAATGAATCCACTTTAAAATGAGAAGGCTTTTCTTTACTATGATTTGGGTAAAAAAAGAACACTAATAGGGGAAAAAATATTTGTTCAGCTCACATAAAATATTATGAGCTCCATTTAAAATCGTTAATTAATATGAAGGCTATTTTTTTGCTTCTTGGTAATTGGATCTATACTTTATATCGTTTCAACCCAATAACGGATGTCCTCGACTCCTTTTCATTCGCAACTAGTAGGTCGTTCAAAGTGCAGGCCATTGGGTTGATTAGTGGAGGAAGAGGGGGAAGGAAAAAGATGTCCTGCAAAGCTCTCACGTCACAAAACGTAATTTCTTACTAGTTCAGTTAAAACGCAACTAAGCTACACAAATAGTGTAACTTCTTGCTGCGTTATCCCCGAAGGGTTTTACATGTGGCGAGTGGATTTTTTTTTACAAGGAAGGGGGCTGGGCTTACACCAACCACTTCATTTGAAGTTGGGGTTTTCAAGCTCCAGAGGGGCTGATATTAATTTTTTTCGGTTATTTTGGAGTTTGAAAGAAACACTAATCTAATCTAAGTAGCAAAGATATGTTACATTGGACATTCACATTACGTGCATTTTCACAACCAGACACGTACAAGTTCGTGCTTGCACATACCCCATGTGAACCTACAACACAAAAACCAAATCTCAGATGGCAACTCTTGCCGTCCTTTCCTGAGGCAGGGGTGACATTGGCAAAGTGAACCAGTTTAACAGCATGGGTGGTAAGCCGAGTACCAACCTATCAGACACCCTCGGTGGGATTCGAACCCAAGCTTTCAGTATGGAATGCAAGCACTCTACTCACTGAGCTATCGACCGGACAGTTAAATCGGCCAAAATTGAAAAATAAATCAAAATTCTGATGAAAAGATTCAGAAAGATTTTTGTATGTAACCCATCTCTATAACAATTACTCAAGTCAATAAGATTCACACCCTTTACAGATTGATTCTCTGTATTTACCGGGTAAGCTGAATCCTCTGTCTTTCACAACCTCTCCCAATAAGCGCTCTGCAGAGTGTGCTAGCTCTGTCACGTCGGCTCACTTTGAGTTCATACAGGCTTATAGATAAAATGCGCAACATCACATTTTTAATCTCTTAGGAATTAGTCATCAGTCTTTTTTTTTTTCATTTTTCATCGTATGAATTTCCGCATAGCTAGGCACTGCACTCGCCGGCCGGTTTTTATGCGTTTATTTTTATCGACTACGAAAAAAGCAATTTTCCACTCGCCTCCTAAACACCTTCGTCCCCTTGCCCCCCCTCCCCCACCCCCACACCTCAGGCAATCACAGCCTTCCCCGCCCCTAGGCTTACCGACTGTCCGAGGCTTTTCACCCACTCATTTTTTTCCCTCCGTCCTCGGGGATTTTTACCTTGTCGATGAAATCGCCCATAGTAAATTGAGATCATTTTAAAATTGTCAAGTTTAGCCAGTGACGGGGTAACTCAATATAAAGTTTAATAGCGGGTTGGCGCGCTTGTCTCCGAGAAACTCCGCGCACCCCTGCAATCAAATTTACCAAGATAACGACTACCTATGTATGGGTGCGACATCGACTTTTTCTTTTTACATCACACAAGTTCGTGAATATTTTTCACAAACATCAATTTGAAAATATCAAAATTCAAGCCGCAATGCTTTGAATATTTTAAATTATTTTTGAAGCTTGTTTGAGTTCTTTGAGAAGCTTTGTTCATCAAATTAAGGCTGAAATTAATTCTCTAACCAAAAATAATTTTATCTGAAAATAGGTTTCACTACAATCTGTCTATAATCTAAGTTGTAAAGATATATTAACATTTAAAGCTCATATCAAATGCATGCCCACAAACAAACACGTGTAGTTCGCGCTTACAAATGCTGAATGTGCGCTTACAAATAAAATCCAAACCTCAAATGAACATAAACCCTACAAGTTTTGCCGACCTTCCCTGACACGTGGGTGACATCGACAAAGTGAACCATTTTTTACAGTATGGGTGGTCAGCCTCATACCAACCTATCTAAATCTAAGCTGCAAAGATATGTATCATTTGAGGTTCATATTAAATGCATTCCCACAAGCAGACATGCATAATTTAGCGCTTACACATGCCGCATGTGGATCCACAATATTAAAAAAAAAACAATCTCAAATGAACATAAGCCCTGCAACTCTTGCCGACACCTATAAGAAAAACCTATAAGTCAAGGAATATTGAAAATTCACGATGAACATTATTGAGAATATTTTGTACCTACTGTTTTTGTATTAACACTGAAAATTCATTTCCAATAATTATTTAGTGTAAGGATTTAAATCAAACACTGTTTTATATTTTCATTTTTACAAAAGTAAAAGTGAAAGTTTTGTGAAAGTGAAAATATAAAACAGTATTTGATTTAAATCCTTAAAACTAAATTATTATAATTGAGAATTTTGAACTCATTCTTTATGGCATCCATTCAATCCTATTTCCTGAGATTCACTTACGAAAATATGAATCGATAAAAATAGGTAATATCGGTCTCCGCGTCCATATTAGCGAAAATTGGGTCCATCAACTGCTCGCTGTTGCCACACGGACCGGACAAGTACAAACAGGATATTAGTGCATTTCCTCCATCAAAGCGGCTTGCAATTTGGTCATTTAATCTGATTATTTTGTTCGCTTATTCGCGGAGGACATAAAGTAGTTTCCCGTGACTCGTGAATCCGCAATAATTGCCCACGGTTTCTCCCTGCTCACGTACATCACGTGGATTATTGGATTACTCTGATAATGCATGCATTAAAATCTTCACCGCAGTACCTCTTGTCGAATATCAATATTGGATGGTTTTGAAAATCCTATTAGCTTCAGGGCTCTCATCGGCGCGTCCACTCATGCAAAATTAGAGACTGCATCGCTCTAATCAAGCTTAAAAGCTATTAAATAATAATAATATTAGGATGATTTATTTGGTGAGCGCTGTTTTTGTGTGTATCACACCTCAAGAGCCCTCTGCGAGCTTGGGTCGCTGTAGAAAGCGCCAATTCTCAAGCAAGACCCAGTTGTTGTAAGGTTGGATGGACCTTTCAGTGACCGGTCTTTGGTAAAGGTTTATGAATTTTTCAACTCAGCGAAGAGCACATTCGAAATATAAATGGTATATTTTTGTGCTCCGCCGGGATCCGAATCCACAACCTTCCATTTACGAGTCCGAAGTGTTGCCACTACGGACTACGGACCGGTCCAAGATGCCAACCACACACGGTGTACCTGAGCGGTAGCCCATCCAAGTACTGTCCGCGCCCAATGTTGCTTAACTTCGGTGATCTATGGGAACCGGTGCTTTCAACATGGTAACGTCGTTGACTACTTTCAACATGGTAACGTCGTTATTATACATAATTATAAATTTTCTTCCAAAATTCTTGTATTGTTATCAATATTGTTAATCATCGTGAATCAGACTTATCCAAAGTGTATGTTCCTTGACTTAAAGGTTGGTATGCGGCTGACCGCCAATGCTGTAAAAAATGGTTCACTTTGCCAATGCCACCTCTGTTTCAGGGAAGGATGGCAAGAGTTTCAGGGTGTATACCCATTTGAGATTTGGGTTTTTATCTTGTAGGTTCACATGCGGCATGTCCAAGCGCGAACTTATACGTTTCTGCTTGTGAGAATGCATATAATGTGAATCCCCAATGTAACATAACTTTGCAACATAGATTAGATTAGATATCCATATTTCTTATAATATGCAAGTACAAAGAAAAAGCATATTGTATTTTTTTAATTTAAAGTAATGTACTGATTATTTGAGTGAGCTTCAAAAGCTAAAAAATATCCTCGACGGGGAGGAGGGAGGTAGTGTGATTGAAAAAAATTGTTTCTTCAAAAAGTTCAGTCGTTATTGTTCGGTGTTTTTATTTTTATCTAAATTAGGAACAATCATCACTATGTCGCGGCCCGCATGAAAAACCCTGGTGGGTCACATTTAGCCCGCGGTCCGTAGTTTTGAAACACTTGATTAAATTAATAACATTTGCTTATGATGAAACTTAGATCTTGTGAGACTGAAACAACTTAAGTTTTTTTGTAAATTTATTTTAAACTGTTATTGTGTACCGACTCAAGTGCTTGTGTTTTATTGTTGGCTAGCTAGGGATGTCCATAAATCAGCTTAGCGAACAAGCGACTCTTGTTCCTGTCAATGGTAATCATTTGCAGATTTTCCACAACTGACATCACTATGGTCTCGCATAAACTATTACATCCAAGCAACGTCTATGGGATTTATACCTCGCTGAGTTATTTTCACCTTCAAGACGTCCCGATTATACGTCATTTAGAAATCATACAGCAAATTACAGCCATATGCATTTTACAACGTATGTGAGTGCAGAAAATTTGCTATGTATTAAATTACACATTCCAGATTTCTTCCTCTTGTGCTTTCTATAATTTAGTATTTACTATTCTTGAGGCCGGCCACCCATACTGTAAAAAGTGGTGCATTCTTGCCGATGCCACTCTTGTTTCAGCACTGCAAATAAGGTAAAAGCTGCTGAGCTCAAGTTCGTTGTCTGTAAAGAGATGGTTCACTTTGCCAATGTCACCCTGTTTCTGGGAAGGTCGCCAATGGTAAAAAAAGTTTCTTTAATTTTTTTTTACAGCTGTTTTAATTTAAAAAGTCTACTTTGTAATTTTTTTGATAGGAATGATATATATACATGCATAATTTATTTGGAAGGTACACATAATTCAAGAAACCCGTTTAGTGTGTGTCACTCCTCAAGGGCCTTCTCAAGCCACGGATAACATTTTTTGGAAAGATGCATAATTAGTGCTCCTTTAAAGATACTAACAGTTTTTGCCTTTCTCACATTAGATGGTAGTCTGTTCCCTTTCATCGGGCCTGCAAACCAAGATGAGAAAAAAATATATGAGAACACTTTAATATTTTAGTATCCTCTTGTATTTATTTCTCTAAATATTTCCTTACAAGTGATTCAACCTAACTGTTATTCCGTACAGAAAAAGAGAGCAGATTAATCCAGCACCTGCCACGCATGAGGGCGTGCATTGTAAATTAGAGAAATATTAAAAATAAAAAAAAGAGTCTTCCTTCATGCAAGAGCGGTTCCACTCTGACCGGGCGAATATAATGTATTCATGTTATTCAGGAGTTGTATGATAATGTTTTATATGTTAATCATTTGCATTGTATTCCGTTTTGCTAAATCACTCACCGAGACTGCAGATATCGGGCCGCTGATCTACGGTCGTATACTTGTAACTTGTAACGTTTCACATATTAATAATATTGTTCTGCATACAAGAGGCCTATTCCCACTGTGCTACGCTTAGGGACTGCGGCGCCGGGCGATCGTATCAATACCGGTTTACCACCAAACTTCTTCTTCTAATAAATCGTAATTTTCGTAATCAAATTTTATTAAATTAATAATGTAAAAATAAAACATTAAGTTTTTCTTCGCGAGTTGATTTATTTCCTCGAGCGCTTTTGATGTTACCACACTATTAGCAAGGGAACAAAAATAAACAAAAACATTCCTTGACTTATAGGTTGGTATGAGGCTGACCACCCGTACCGTAAAAGATGGTTCACTTTGCCAATGTCACCCCTGTTTCAGGGTCGGCAAGAGTTGCAGGGCTTATGATCATTTGAGATTGGGTTTAGGTTTGTACTGTAGGTCCACTTGCGGCATGTGTTAGCGCAAATTTATACGTGTCTGGTTGTGGGAATGCATTTAGCATGAATCTCAAATGATATATATCTTTGCAACTTAGATTTAGATTCAAAGAATTAAATCAATTCTTGAAGAAAAACTTTGTGTTTTATTTTTACACTATTTATTTAAAATGAATCTTGCAAACTAAAATGAAAGCCATTACACAAATCCTCAAACTTGTCGTTTCTTACTAACATAATTTTTCTTATTCTTGTTTTCATTATTATTCCCTTCTTACACGTGTCTGCATGCAGGCATTTAATGTGAGCACATTAAATTAATAAACGCTTATGCAATTTATATGAATCTTAAATGTTAATATATTTTTGCAACTCACAATAAAGATTATAGATTCATATTCTTGTTCATAATTTTATTCTTCGTTTTACTAAGTTCCTATCTTGTTCCTCTTCTATAAGGCTTATTAGACAACAAAGGCTTTCCGTATAAAAGTTAAAATGGAAAATAAATCGTTAAGAATGTAAGCTGAAAATAAAATAAAGTTTCAAGTTACTTTTTCGTTTTTGTGTTTCATTAGGCTTTCTGATTATAACGGTGTATTCTTATTTTTAGAAGTATTTACTTTTACGTGAATCGCCATGGTAAAATAATTTTTTTTTAGCTTATATTTTAAGAAAAAATAAAAGAAAGGTGGTTTTTTTGAAAGCTTTAAAAACACATAATGAAAAAACTAAAGCCATATTATCTGAGATCACTCCTCTATGTGCTATTTAAGATTTTACCTATTTTTGAGAGGCTTAGTTCCATCACCAATTTGGTTTCGAAAAGTTTATCTAATAATATTTATTACAAAGTTTAAGGTTTTTTTTTTATTAATCGGTATTGCATAGTATTGGCTGCAATACCAGTTTTTCTCTCCCTAACTACGTTTAGCATACATGACAATGATTATATTGTAATATACATGTGACTATTAAATTGTCAGGAGCATATCATGTTGTACTAAACTAATAATGGCATCTGGCTTAGGATTGTTACTTTTCATTCGCATTCAAGTAATTGCATTTTTAATGAAGGAAAATTGCATTCAGCTTTTTACTATATATATAATACCAAAGACCTCACATTTATTGAAAATGAATTGCATCCTTTTATCTTTATTCAGAACAATTGTAAAGAGTTTTGTTGAGATGGATGATGTTCCTTGACTTATAGGCTGGTATTAGGCTGACCACACATACTGTAAAATATGGTTCACTTTGCCAATGTCACCCCTGTTTGAGGGAAGGTTGGCAAGAGCAGGGCTTATGTTCATTTGAGATTTGAGTTTTATGTTGTAAGCCTACATGCGGTATGTGTAAGCGCGAACTCATACATTTCTTCTTACGGAATTTCATAAAATATTAATCTTAAACGTTCTAAATTTTTTATGGTTTGTGTATTAACACTGTGAAAATTCATGTTTTTAGTTGGTTATTCAATAAACAACACCTTTAACTTTTATTTTAACACTCTTTTTATTTCACAAATATAACATATTTAAAAATTAAATTTTAAATTATACTACGAACGTTTTCGACTATTCAGTCATCATCAGGTAGGAAAATATTGCAGAATTTTTCATAAAATTAGTCAGTAAGGTATGGTCAACGTAACAATATCTGTACAACTTAGATTATATAATTATGATGAAGATGATTTGATATAGCGCCGTTACGTGAAGATTGTCACTCCAAGAGCGCCTAAAACGAAAGTCAAAAAGATTGTCAAATGAAAACTATTAAAAATCTTCAGAAAACATGGTGATTTTATGGTGATAAAGGGTGGTGGTGGATTTCTACAATGTTTTTGAGCGTAATACTTTTATTACATCCAGTGAATGTTTTGTAAAAATAATAGCATTGTTTAGTTGATTTACGTGTACCGGCAAGGCAAGGCGGTCTAAACTTTTCCCAGTAAATATATTGTGGACGGCGCATTATGCTGTTTCCATTTACCATAAAACATAATAAATTGTCCAGGCATTGGATATTTTTCGAGCCAGGTAAAAGTTTTCACATTTTAATATTACACAGCAATAAAAGTATATTTACGTTTGAAAAATGTTTCAAGTATCACAAAGTCTGTGCGGGAAATTTGTATACAAATCCTGACATGAGCGAATAAAAAGAGCAAAACAGGATGGGAAGAAACTCGAAGAAAGTAGAAAACAAAATGAAAAATATGAAAGCATATGTGAAGATACATTTTTTTTTCTCTAAAGTATATTTTTGAGCACAATGATTAATTACATTTTTAAAAAACAAAAAAAAATAAGTGTCAGCGTTTAGTTTTATAGAATCTTATCTACAAGTATATCAAAATCTGGCATGAGGCTGGCTCCCTTGCCTGTAAAAATAAATAGGTTCCACACGCCACATGTAAAACCTTTCGAGGATAACGCGGTAAGAAGATACACTGTATTTGTGCCTTGATTGCATTTGCGGTAGAAAATGAAGACGAACGATGCTATTTACATAAATCAAATCAATGGTTGAAACGCCACTCTTCACTTGAATTTTTAATACACAAAAACGATGATCCATGGACAAGCTGTGAATCAAATACTTTGTGCATAGCACTGAATGATTATAGCAAAAAAATATATATACGTAGTTTCAAAGTTGTTTTCAGTATTAAAGAAAAATATGTGTACTGTATTTTTAGCTTTACATTATTTTCGAATGAATTTTAACGTGAAACTTGAAACGTATTCAAATGGCATCGCGGTTTTTTTCCTGTGTGCGTTTTTTTTCATCCTCACAATTGAATTAACACATCCACAAAATTATAATGGATGTATTTTCGACGCACGCAAAATACATACACAGCATCTGAAAGTTTTAGCGGCTGTAGAATAACATGCCAAGTTATGGAAAATATAAAAAATGCTTCAGTATTTGTTCCTCAGATGTACGTACAAACATTACACAAAGTTTATCCTCATTAGGATGATAACTTTTCAGACTCCATGCAGGTTATAATACCCAACTAACTCGTGTTCCTCATAGGGAAATGCATACTGCAGTAGCGCACCTTGATTATTTACAACTATGGATGCTGATAAATTGTAACTTTAATCGTTACCTTATTTTGAAATAATAATGTTATTTTAATTTTCCATAGTTTGTGTATTTAAAATTGTCTTTTATTAAAATATATGAGATTTTTATCAGTATGCTTTCACTTGTATTAATATTTAAAATTAATATGTAATGCTTACCCACAAACAGCAACTGAACAGATTTCAGTCAGTTCTGAATGCAGCCCCTAGACTGATCTTCGGGATGTCCAAATTCTCTCGCATCACTCCGCTGTTGAAAGAACTAGATTGACTTCGTTTTCCTGAGAGGGTGGTCTACCGTGTGTGTTTGATGGTATTTAAATCCCTAAACAGTATGGCTTCGTCATATCTGGCAGACATGTTTCCCCCATTGAGGTGAGTGTGAGGGGGCGGACACTGAGGTCAGGTTGGCGCAGCCTCACCGTCAAATACGCACTTATTTTGGGGATCGCGCTTTCTGGATTGCGGGATCGATAGAGTGGAACAGACTGCCACCCGGAGTGAGGGTTTCTGAATCTGTTGGCATTTTTAAGGGAGCACTGAAACGGCACCTTTATTAAATACCTCATCCATGATTGGGAGGCCCCTGAGGTGTGACACACACAAAAACAGCGAAGAAGACGAAGAGCGTCCTTTTGTTGTTTTGAAGCTCCGCCTTTGGTTGCTGTACCTACATATGCATGCGTACTCACATATTGCTCTTACAGGAAATTCTGGGAGTTGTTATTTAGTATTTACTCAGTCTACGTAGGTACACCCAGCGCAGCTACGATACAAGTTGCCCCCCGCGCACGGGCGTACCCGCCGAATAATGAAGGTGACTCTTCGATGCAAACTTTTGCGCGACATTAATTAGCGAGCATGTGTTTATTAATTAAACCAACATGTGTTCATGTTCCTAATGTCGAACATAAAGCTTGTTTATGCAAACACGTTGTTTATTTATTTTTTCAATGAATCAAATTCCTTAACTTATAGATTGGTATGAGGCTGATCATCTATACTGTAAAAAAATGGTTCACTTTGCCAATGTCACCCATGTTTCAGGGAAGTTCGGCAAGAGTTGAAGGGCTTTTGGTTATTTGAGATTGGGTTTTTATAGTGTAAGTCCGCATGCGGCATGTTTAAGCGCGAACTTATACGTGACTGCTTGTGGGAATTTATTATGAAGTGTGTGTGCGTGTGTATTGTACTATAATAATCTTTAATCTAAGTTGCAAAGATATATTACATTTAAAATTCATAGTAAATGCATTCCAACAAGAAGACACGTATAAGTTCGCGCTTAAACACGCCGCATGTGGACTTACAATCAGCCAATCTCAAATGAATATAAGCCCTACAACTCTTGCCGACCTTCCGTAAAACCGTGGTGACATTGGCAAAGTGAATAATCTTTTTACAGTATGGGTGGGGTCAGCCTCATACCAACCTATAAGTCAAAGAATTACTCTTTAGACAAAATGTGTTTCTTCTACAGTGTAACTGTGGAAACAGTATGTTGGTTGCGCTGCTGACATTTTATCGGGTAATATCTATCAAAACACAAGTTGGTAGTATCAATTACCCCGGGATCGGTACTCAGGAGTAACAGTATGCAATATTTAATCATATGTTCCGCGAGTCGGGAATAATTCTCCGGCTCTTGCTAAATGTTTTGTGCGACTCGTGCACTCTATGCTTTCTTACATTCTTATTGTATGTAACGCTAACAGGCCGCGTACAAACGTATGGGAATTTTATTTGATCGCTTTTTCATTGTTTATATGATTTAAAAAACGTTTTACTGCCTATAAAACAATGCATCAAAGAGATATTAATCTTCGCTTCTTGTCAGAGCGGAATTAGTTTAAACATCATTTTTGCTGTTTTCTTTCGAGAATAACATGTACACAGTACAGATATCTGCTCAGAATCTATCATTGTTATCCGCTCTATTATACAAATGAGACTTATACAATCGAACCTTTTATCAGCATCATTATTCTTGATGTGCTGAAATAATAATTAATTATTATTTATCAAAAAGAAAACCTACACGATTATTTATGGAAGTATATATGTAGGTATATTTAAAAATACGATAGTTTTACAAATTTCGTATACATGATGATGGTTTGAGGACTTAAAACGTTTTTAATTTGTATTTTTTTTACAATATTAAAGGAAAGAGAGAACATAAATTAATAAATAAGTCATTATTTCAGTTAGGCGTTTGGTTTTCTTTCGTCAGAATGCACGAAGCTAGTGTAAGCGTTTACTTATATGCTACAAATCTTAATGTTAATCAATCTTTGCGACCTAGATTGTGGATTGTTATGTATCTTTAGCCACATGTCTTTAACAATTATAAACACATTCAGTTTTCCCGTTTCGGTGTTTATTTCAAACCCCAAAATAAAATACCGGCAAGGTTCACTCAGCCTTTACAAGAAATGAGTACCAGCCCTCTCGGGGGCTGGGAAACCCCCACTTCAACTGAAGTGGTTGGCGTAAGGCCGGCCCCCTTACCTGTAAAAATAAATAGGTTTAACTCGCCCCATGCTACCCCTTCGGGGATAACGCAGAAAGAAGTTACACTATATGTGTAGCTTAGTTGCGTTGAGTTGCAGTGCTATTTGACAAAGCATTTGATCCTCAACTGATCCATGGATCATCGTTTTTTAGTAAGGAAAATTCACGTTAGGTGGTGGTTGAGCCACGGACTTGCTGTGAGCGAATGACGTCGATTAAATTTTATGTAGATACATAAATAACAATTTAGGTAAACAAAGAATAATAATAATATATCGTCAAAAAAAATGAATGAATTGATTAACGAAGTCGGTATTCTATTGACTTTATTTATATTAAATTCTATTTACGAAAAGATATTGTGACCTCACTCAGCCGGATTGCAAAGGAAAACTCAAAATTATATTTTGTTTTTGTTTGCTAAAAACCGTAGTCACATAGGCCTGTGACATTTTTCCCACATTTTTTTTTTAATTTGTAACATTGTAGAGAGTCAATTATTATTTGATAATATTCAAACCCATTTTCTGGCCAGTACTCAAATACTTCGAGTATTGTGAAAAAACTCGTACTACGGGTACAAAACGATGGGGTGTATTCCTAAAAAAACCTATGAAAAAAACTTATTTCGAAATTTTTGAATGCTTGATCTTCGAAGTTAAATGAACGTGCTAAGGTAAAGAGTAGGTAGTACCTCGGGTTCACATTCGTCCGGGGCCCATAACAATCCATTCCTGCGACTATTATCCCCGTATTGTTTTTGACATGCTCTATAATTTAAATGATAAATATTTTAGAGTAAAATGTATGAGGAATGCCCGAGGGCGCGGTGCGTGATTACCCGCCTCGGGACATGTCATTATAGTACCCACAGTCCGAGCTTGTAATGTTACCGAATCGTGAATCGTCGGATGTGGCACTCGTTTGTTGTATTGAAGAATAGTAAAAGTAATTGTGAAAACCAATGAACTCTTCATTTCCTTAGATGGAGCTAAAGTCTAACTCCAGTTTTGGCCTCCTTCTACTTCTGCCTCCAGACCAGTTGGTCCTCAAAGTCCGTGTGCCTTCAAAAGACAGATTGGCAGATGGCGTTCTTTAGTTGCCACTATACCTGTCAAATCTTGGCTTGTTTTTGTGTTTTTTTTTGTTTTTGCGGAAAAAATGCTGCAAACGCCCTTTGACAGAAGCAACAATTCAAGCAACACCTCTGCGGCACTCTTCCAGGGTGACATAGACCCCCAAGACTTTTAAGAATTGGGGTGCCTCCTACACAGGATTCCTTAAAAAAAAGGCACATGTAAGTTCACGCTCACACATGCTGCATGTGTACATACAAAAAAAAACCTAACCTCGCACGAATATAAACTTAGCAACTCCTGCCGCCTTTCCCTGAAACAGGGGTGGCATTGGCAAAACTGAACCAAGTTAACTTATAAGTCAAGGAAATCTTCAATGATAAGAAATATCAAAGGGTATCAAATAGTCCAATGACAAACTTTTTCAAAATAATTTTAAAAAGCAGTAATATTTTTTCCGTTAATGGTATCATAATCCTTGTTTCGTAATCTTTTAAGAGCGCATACAAGCTTGATTTGAATGTTCATGTGTTCAACCGTGTAATGGATATAAATACTTTAAGATCAAAGGTGTTGTTGTTAGAATATTACCCATCTAAACAGTTGGATCATTCAAAATAATATGTTGTACATTTTATTCTCTACCAAGCGTTGAAGCAACATACTTTTCTTTACCAATAGAACAAATGAGTGGTATATAATCAAATACGTCAATCTAGGTGGTTTTTCCGTAAACAAGATAAATATGTGGAAACAGAAAATATCAAGGCAACTTTCCAACTTTTTTAAAACAAACAAATTATTTTGATTGATTTTTTATATATTTTAGAAAGAAAAAACCTATTTAAACAGTGTTTCTTTTCACATATATTGATTTATTTTTATTTTAAATACAACAATTGTATTCCTACCTGATGATGACCTATAACTTTATAAGGTCATTAGGTCGAAAACGTTTGTTATTTATAATTAAAATAAATCAACATATGTGAAAAGAAACAGTGTTTAAATATAATTTTGTGTCTAAAATATATAAAAAATCAATCAATATGAATTTTCAGTGTTAATACACAAACCATAAAAAACATAAATTATTTTGAGTGTAAATATTTGTAATTGTAATCCAAGATATTTAATGTCTTTTGAGAAATAATTATTGTATCATTACATTATTCACAGGTTTTCGGGAAAACCATTGTGAAAAAAAAACAAAGATTACAATCAAATAAATAAGTACCTAATGTTCCATAAAATTCCGCACCGTAAAGGCTCTAACGATATATCCTCTCGCAGGTCATACCAATTTCCCAGTCCGGTGATTCGACTTATATTTAAGTTATTCAGAATACGTACAGGTGTAAGACGCTGCGTCTATTTTACTGCGGCTATTGTTTTATTTAATCATGTACCAAATACGTCTTCCTACACTGTACTTTAACCTGCTGACTGCCAGAGGAAGCGAGATTTCACGTTGAAAATAGTGCCCGCAACAGACGAGGTATCTTGTCAATAAAATCTTGCTTTTCACTCCAGAAACTAAAGTAAACAGTAACCTAAAGCAAGGGCTTATGTGTATACTGCTTTGGACGAGATAGCTCTTCTGAATTAATTCATGAACTAAAAAATTAAAAGAACTCTCGCTGATAGCTTTAGGGGTCTGTGCAAGCTTGATTTTTCGGTTATCAAAGTCAGATCTTGCAAAACTTACTTGCTGGACAGTTATGTGTAAATCTTCGTGATATAATCTTTAATCTAAGTTGCAAAGATACTTAACATTAAAGATTTATACTGAATGCATTCCCATAAGCAGACACGTATAAGTTCGCGCTTACACGTGCCGCATGTGGGCCTACTCAAATGAACGTAAGCTCTGCAACTCTTGCCGGCGTTCCCTGAAGAGGTGACATTAGTAAATCGAACTTTTTTTGAAATCGATTTTTTTACGGTTTAGGTGGTCAGTCTGATATCAACCTACAAGTCAAGGAACTCATACCAACCTATTAGTCAAGGAACTTAGCTCTTTTATAGCTCTTTATAAAAAAAAAGCATGAATTCTGATCCCAACAAATAGCATTTTTGGAAAATATTTTAATTTGTATTTTGATGTGACTCGCACTCACTATCCTTTAATCTCAAATTCAAAGTGATAAATATTAATCTCTACAAGATTATTTTTGTCATTTTTGTTACTTACTTGTCAAACCAACTGAGTTTGAAACTAAACACGGCTTACAGACGAAGGGCGGGTAAAATACTGGAAAATATGAAAAGTTTTGCAAAGAGCAAGTAAAGATGGTCGCTTAAACCACTAAGCGGCGCCTTTCAATATAAATTTAAAAAAATCGACTTGCATTCGGTCCTCTCATATAACGGCTGGTAACAGACAAAGGGTTATGCATTCTTAATATTGAACAAATAAATGTAAAATATACATTGTACCATTAATAGTAGATTCTTACTATTTACAGAGCACTTATCTTCTACTCAATCTTCATCTATAATTGTCTTGGCCAACATTATTTATATTATCACCACCGTAGATAATATTGGGTTAATTTTCATTGTTTTAACTTTAGTTGCCGAGTGTTTGTATCTGATTCAACTTTTTACACAAACGTACTTACAAATTTTCTTTGTTTATTCTCTTTGAATGGAAAATGTATTCTTTAATCATTTCAAAACATTACTTTTTTCTAGCGACTGTATTTTTTCAAGATAAAATAAGAATTAATGATCTAGCAAGAAAATCTCTTCTTTTTTACATAATTTCAATTTACAATTTAGTCGTACAATTCATGTTTTTTTTTTCTCTTTTTGTTCAAATCCCGCAGCATTCGTTTTGAAGGTTTATTTAAAAATAAGATCAAATAAAATATAACTGCGTATATTTTTTACAAGAATAAAAAGTTTTAATAAAATTAGTTGTTATTGTAATAATATCAGCAATTGATATCGAAAATATTCAACACTGGCATCAATATTAAACTGCACTAACTTTAATATTGAAAAAAAAAACCTTAGTTGTTTTTCATTTTAAACTTAAATTTATCAAATTAGATATCTAAAATCTGCCTTAATACCGCGACTGAAAATTAATACTTTTTTTCTTTGTTTTTCAGGTACGTTGGTGACATTTTGTATTCAAAATATACTTATACTCGACGCAGCACATAAGTAAGTATTGAAGAAAAGGAGAAAATGAAAATGATATTTTCGTTTGTGAAAGTAAGAATCATATTTTATTATATGTTGTTCTTTTGTTAGCTACTGCTCAAATTTAATAGTTTATTAGATCGTTTAACAGCTAAGTCGTAGAACGCGTTCGTTTAAAGGTAATCAAAATTTATGGGTTTGATTCTAACCAAGAGTGTCAGAAATGAAAAGATTGGGTCTGTGTTTATTTCAAACTCAAAAATTATCAACAACGCGGAATAAAAGTAGAACAAAAAAAAGTACATGTAATTTAGTTGCAGTTTAGTTCAAAATTAAGTTTTTTTTTTCAATGATAAACTGAATTATTTTGAATATTGGATCTGTGTTTGTAGATACTATTGAAAAACCTGTGTTTATAGTTTATTTTGAAGCTGTCATTTAAAAAAACTAAATCAAGGAGTGGTTTGAACAAAGCTGGCTTAAATGACTTAAAATCGATGCAACATAAAAAAAGGAACTTTAAACCTTGTTAGCACGAAACAGTGTTCTGTTCAAAAGGCTTTTAGCAACATCGCTGGACAACTCAAGTCAATACAGACATCCAGTACAATATTATCTTAGAAGTCAACGTCTAGCTTTTAAAAACAATATTTCTCGTTAATCAAAGTCGCAGAGGAATGAAAGTACGAGTATATTCAAAGCTTTATTTCCATTTATGTTGTACACAATGCAGACACGTGTTGGTTCGAGCTTTCACTTTTACGCAAGTACGGCCTTGTTTTCTGTATGTAGATATCTAAAATCTAAATCTAAGTTGAAAAGATATGTATTGTTACGAAATTAGGGTTCAATTGTCTTCAAATTAAAAATACACAGGTCTTCTTCAATAGTTATTTATTTTACACAGTTACAAAATTTATTTTCACACTACTTTCTCGATTATTCTACTTGGTTTCGGTTCACTGATCAGATGGCTTCGATGTCTTTGTTAGTCGCTACGATACTGGCCCGCTCTGCAGGCCATTCGCACCTTTATACTCTGTAGAGCAGTATGATCTAGAACCAAAGTTGCTAGACGGTTCCAGAGTAATTATTACTTCTCGACGCTTCACGTACTACCTAGAGATACAACCAAAATCCTACCTACAAATGTAATACAGAATTCCTATAATTATAACAAGTACCTACTTAGCCTAGAGAATTCTACACTTATACACAATTATCGATCCTACCTACCTATACCTATGAGGACTCTTATAACTATAACTACCCATACTTATTTCAATATTTATATTTACATAACACTACCCCCCACCTAGACTGTTTCGTCCCGGAACAGTCTTGACTCTGTGTAGGTAGGGGCATGCTGATCCACGTCGACACCCTGTGGTCAGGAAGAAGTGGCAGTCCACGGATTTCTCCCCACTGGCTCTCGGCTGCGCTTGCTCGCAGCACACCATGACGCTGATGCCGACTCCCGAGAACACTGTTTCAATCATACTCCGGATTATCCGCCAATCTCGATTGGCGCGGCCGCCACCCATCTTTGGTATTGCCAGACGCGCCTGCTGATCCTCCAGCATGTAGTCACGCAGCTCAACAAGGCCGTCCCACAATGCCTTGTAGTCATCTTCCAGGTTGCTGGAATCCGGGACAACCAGGCAGTATGCTTGTTGACGCCCCTTCGGTAGTCTCAGAGCTCTTCCTTGCGGGCTGCTCGAGGGTTGCGGTTCTCCGAATTTGTATCGGAAGACCCGTGCAATTCCTCTAGACATATCTAGATCTTCCGGTACACTGCATGCCAGTGTGTGGTCCCTAGTGACCTCAAATAAGTCCTTGTGGACTTCTGTGGTCACTCCATGGCGAAACTTCTGCCCTGCCTTCGCGTTCTCCCAAAACGTCTCAAAGGCTGGTGATCTTTCGGATGCGACGCACTGTCGTACTTTTTGGGCTGGTTGGTCATCATTATCGCCTAGGTATGGTGAGAGGCGATTGTAGTGCACGACCCTTGGTTTTCCGTTTGGTCTCTTTTTTATGCGGTAGACCACATCGTTGATGCGCTCCAAGATCTCGTACGGCCCGTCCCAGGAACGCTGAAGTTTCGGACAGTATCCTTGGCGCCTCTTGGGGTCAAAAAGCCACACCCAGTCACCAGCTTTGTACCCCATGCTGTCAGCTCTGGTGTCATAGCGCTCCTTCATTTGATCGCTGGCTTCCCCGATGTTCATGCGGACCTGATCATGGATGTCATCCAGCCTCCTGCGAAGGTCTGTCACATAGTCTTCTCCGGCTAGGTCTTCACCTGGTTTGCAGCCAAATTTGAGATCACAAGGAAGTCGCATTTCTCGCCCAAACAGTATGCTGCTGGGAGTCTTCTTCGTCGTTTCCTGAACAGCCGACCGGTAAGCCAATAAGAACAAAGGCAGATGTCGGTCCCAGTCCCGCTGATGGCTGGACACTACTTTGGCTAAGTACCTCCCCACGGTACGGTTCATCCTTTCCACCATTCCATCAGACTGTGGATGTAGCGCAGTGGTCCTGGTCTTGTAGATCCCTAGCCGCTCACACATTTGCTGGAAGATAGCAGCTTCAAAGTTCCTTCCCTGATCAGAATGTAATTCCAGGGGTACGCCAAACCTGCTGATAAATTCGGTAACTAGAACTTCAGTCACGGTTACGGCCTCTTGGTTAGGGATTGAGTAAGCTTCCACCCACTTGCTGAAGTAATCCATCACCACCATGATGTACTTGTTACCCTTCTCAGTTGTAGGAAATGGGCCGGCTATGTCGATGGCAATTCTTTCAAAGGGGCTGCCAACATTGTACTGACGCATTGGTGCTCGCCTTTTCCTTTGCGGTCCATTGGCCGTTGCACAGGTTACACATTTTCGACACCAATCTTTGACGTCTTCGCTGCAGTTGATCCAGTAAAATCGCTCTTTCACTTTCTCCAGCGTCTTCTTAACGCCTAGATGTCCTCCAGAAGTTCCTCCATGCAGCAGTCCAAGGATTTCCGGTACTCGGCTCCTCGGAACGAGGGTTTGCTTTCTTCTAAGTGTGCCGTCTTCCTTCTCGATCTTTCGTTTCAGAAACCCTCCTTCTATCACTATGGATCCCCATTGAGCCCAATAAGCCTTGACAGTTGGTGATAAGGGGGCGAGTTTTTCCCAGGTTGGCCTTTCTCTTTCTCGCGCCCATTCCATCACATACTTCAAGTCCGGATCATTCAGTTGGTCTTGCGCCAATTTTTCATCTTGCCAGTCCTCATCTTCGGTGGTCGTCCTTTGGACAATTGCTACCTTGTCCTCCATCCTGCTGCAATGTTTGCAGTCACTGGCGCATGGTCGTCTGGATAATGCATCCGCATTTCGATGAAGCGTGCCAGGTCTATGTTCGGAGTCATAATCATACTCCTGGAGCCTTTCAATCCATCTAGCCACTTGCCCTTCTGGGTTTTTGAATTTCAGAAGCCAAACCAGTGCAGCATGATCAGTCCGTAGTGTGAATTTTCTCCCGTACAAGTATTTGCGGAAGTGTTCCACTGATTTTATCACGGCAAGAAGCTCTCGTCTGGTCACGCAATAATTTCGTTCTGGCTTGGAAAGCACTTTACTGAAGTAACCCAGAACAGTCTCATGCCCATCCTGTATTTGGGAAAGGACACCTCCTATCCCCACATTACTAGCGTCGGTATCCAGGATGAACTTTCCATCTTTTCGTGGGTAGCTCAAGATGGGGGCACTTGTTAATCTTCCCTTAAGCTCTTCAAATGCTTGTGCGCAGGAATCACTCCAATGGAAGCGAGTGTTTTCTTCCGTAAGCTTGGTGAGCGGTTTTGCAATGTCCGCAAATCTTGGCACAAACCTCCTGTAATAAGTGCACAGCCCCAGGAAGCTCCTAGTTTCATGTTTGTCCTTCAGCACGGGCCAGTCTCTTACTGCCTTGATTTTGGCAGGGTCAACTTCAACTCCACGTTGAGAAACTATGTGTCCCAGGTAATTTACTTGTTTCTTGAACAGGTTACACTTTTTCGGGTTGAGCTTCAGTCCAGCGTCTTGTAGTCGCCCGAAAACTTGCTCCAGATTTCTCAACTGATGGTTGAATTCCTTTCCCAGGATGATTATGTCATCCAAGTATACAAGGCAAGTTTCCCATGACAGTCCTCGCAGCACATTCTCCATCAGCCTTTCAAACGTGGCGGGGGCATTGCATAAGCCAAATGGCATCACGGTGAACTGCCAAAGTCCAGATCCAGTCGAGAATGCCGTTTTCTCCTTATCTTTGGCATCCAATTCAACTTGCCAGTAGCCACTTTTCAGGTCCAATGTGGAAAAAATGGTGCATCCTGCCAATGTGTCCAAGGTGTCGTCAATCCTTGGCAGAGGGTAACTATCCTTTTTCGTAACATCGTTGAGCAGTCTGTAGTCCACACAAAATCTCGTGGTACCATCCTTCTTTTTCACCAGTACCACCGGGGATGTCCAAGGGCTACTTGATGGTTCTATGATGCCATCCTTGCTCATGTCTTTGATGATCTTGTCGGCTTCTTCCCGCTTTGCAAAGGGTAGTCTTCTTGGAGCCTGTTTGATTGGTCTTGCTTCTCCGGTGTCTATGCTATGTCGCACTACCTTGGTTCTTCCCAGACGGCCATTAGAGTCCTCGAAAATGTTCTGGTAGCGGCAGATCAAACTCCTCACTCTAAGTCTGTTTTCCTCGGTTAGACCTTGGGAAGCGTCGTGGACCAGGGTTTCCAATTGTGTCGATAATTTTCTTCCCTCGCATGTCATGTTTGTCATCTGTTGCACAATGGAAGTTATCCTCTCACATCTGCCCAAAACAAAACCTTCATTCATTTTAACTGGGTAGCTGTTCACATTCATGATCTTGACAGGAATGGTCTCCTGCGCGCGAATCACTGTTCTTGCCACCATGACTCCTTTGTTAACATTGTCCATGTTCTCCGGTTCTATCATACAGATTTGGTCATTTGTACTACTGGAATCCAGGCGGGCACTCACTATCATCTCGGATCGCCCCTTCACTTCGGTATTCTTGGCTAGGATCACACGTGCAGCCAGTTCTTTCCGTCTTTGCAGGATGACTTCTTCATTTTCAATTTTAATGGCACCTTTTTTTAAATTTAAGCTGCACCCAAATCTGTCCAGTATGTCCATTCCCAATATAACGTCTTCTTCAATGTTGGCCACCAACGTCCGATGATCAAAAGTGGTGCTGCCAATTTGGAAGGTGGCAATCGTCTCCCCATACACCTGTGCTGACTCTCCCGTGGCGGTGTGCAGAGACCACTTTGTTGGTGCAATCTGCTTACCTCGTGCCACTATGTCGCGTCTCAGAATTGTCCTGGTTGCTCCCGTGTCCACCAGTAGTTCACGGGTTACTCCATCTATTATGCCATTGATAAAAATGCTGCTGGCTTTTCCTCTCACAGTTGCGACAGTAGCAGCAGATTTCAGGGCCTCTCCAGCGCGGGTCAACGGTTGCCCCTTCCCATTAACCCTTTCTAGTTTTCCGCAGCCTGTTTTCTGGGTTTCTGAGGCTTGGGACACTTGGTGCTAAGGTGGCCCAGCTGTCCGCAGTTCCAGCAGCGTGGGTCTCGTCTTCGAGGTCTCAGACGTTCCAGCACTTTTTCAATTAACTCTTCGGTTGTTGGTAGCTTGACTTCCTCTGCCTCGACTGCACGAACCCTGGCGTGGCCCCTGATGGACTGTTTGACAGCCTCAAACTCGAGAGCTTGGCTTAGCGCCTCGTTCAACGCCTTGGGGTGGGCCAGTTTTACGGCTTGCTGCGTCTCCCATTCCCGCAACCCGTTCAGGAACTTATCCACTGCCAAGCTCTCACAGATGTCGTCGGAGGCTGTCGGGTAAGCGTCTCGTACCAGGCGGGCGATGTCCATCTCAAACTCCTGGAGGCTCTCGTTGGGCTTCTGCACCCTTGTGTTCAGCTGTGACTTGTACAGCTGCTCCAAGCACTTGTGGCCATAGCGCATATCCAAGCGCTGCTTCAGCTGCCCAAAGTCACCACGGTTGTCCAGGGGTATGGCCTGCAGAACCCTGAGAGCGTCTCCTCGGAGCGACAGGCTGAGAACCGAAGCCTTCTTCTGCTGGCTCCAGACTCCCATCATGGCAGCCGTCTCAAAGAGGGTCAAATACTCCTCCCACGACGTCTTCCCGTCGAAGGTCGGAAGGTTGTGCTTCGCCAGCGAAGGGTCGTCATCCCCTCTAGTGACCCTGGTTGGAGTTGAGCATCCCTGTTCGATCTCGTCGTGAAGGCCTTTGGGGGATATCCTGGTGGACTCCATCTGGCACTTGTCAGCCAGCTCGGCACGCAGACGGTCTTCCAGGTTTGACATCCGAGTCTCCATTTCCCCCTTCAGGGCCGAGAGGTTGGTTGTCATCTTCTCCTCCATTTCTCCTTTCAGGGTTGTGAGATTCTTATTGAGGTCCTCCTTCAGGGTAGTGAGGCTGTCAGCCATCTCCACCTTCAGGCTGGTCATCTTTTCCTCTAGCCCGGTCAGGTTGCTGGTCATCTTCTCCTCCAGGGTCTTGGCGTTGTCAGCCATCTTCTCCTCCAGGGTCTTGGCGTTGTCAGCCATCTCCACTTTCAGCTTTTCCTCCATGGAAGTGAAGTTTCCGGTGATGCTGAGGTTTAGCTCGTCCAAGGCGCGGTCCCCTTCAGACGCCATGACAAAATATGCCGGGTCTTCGCCTGACTGTTCTAAGGCCTCCATGAGGCGTGCCTGTAAGGCCGCCTTCCCTCCTGAGGTCTCCAGGTCCCTCTCCAGAAGCTCATTTAAGCTCAGTGACTTTGAGGTCCTTGATGTTCACTTTGGTTGCCATTTTTTTTCAAAATTTACTTCAAAACGAAAATATTTTTAAATTTATTTAATACAAGTTTTGAGTTTTATATATATAGCTGTTTTGAATACGTACTTTAGCAAAATAATAATTTATCTGATTACACTGATTGGTAGGTACTGTCTTTTAATATTTATTTTTAAATCACCAATATTTTTAACATAATAATGTCTGATAGTACATAATTATTTATTTCGTCTCAAGTCTTTCAAACACACAGGTAGGTACTTAATGTACATTCACACACTTGTAAACAAAGGATAGTTATTCAAAAACTTTTTCTCGATGAATCTGGAACGTTCTTTTGTAATATTTTTCAAGATTTTTATTTATTTATTTTTTTTTTTTAATCACACACAATAATAAAAAAAACTATGGTCCAATTTGATGACTTTCTCAATGCGGTAAAATAGTCATTATGTTATGTCCAGAATTATGTCCAGAATTATTAAGCAACTTGCTTTTGCGTCTTTTCTTTTAACAAAAATTTATTTAAACACTTGTTTTCACAAAAGTCAGTTCACACAAAGTTCAATTTGAATAAAGTTCATTTTAACACTATTTAATTTATTTTATTTATTTTTTTAGACAGAAGATCTTAATTTTTCTTGACAATTCCGCACCTGACGCCAATTGTTACGAAATTAGGGTTCAATTGTCTTCAAATTAAAAATACACAGGTCTTCTTCAATAGTTATTTATTTTACACAGTTACAAAATTTATTTTCACACTACTTTCTCGATTATTCTACTTGGTTTCGGTTCACTGATCAGATGGCTTCGATGTCTTTGTTAGTCGCTACGATACTGGCCCGCTCTGCAGGCCATTCGCACCTTTATACTCTGTAGAGCAGTATGATCTAGAACCAAAGTTGCTAGACGGTTCCAGAGTAATTATTACTTCTCGACGCTTCACGTACTACCTAGAGATACAACCAAAATCCTACCTACAAATGTAATACAGAATTCCTATAATTATAACAAGTACCTACTTAGCCTAGAGAATTCTACACTTATACACAATTATCGATCCTACCTACCTATACCTATGAGGACTCTTATAACTATAACTACCCATACTTATTTCAATATTTATATTTACATAACAGTATCATTTGAGATTCATATTAAATGCATTCCCACAAACAGACACGCATAATTTCGCGCTCACACATGGCGCATGTGGACTTACAATATAAAAAACCCAATCTCAAATGAGCATAAGCCCTGCAACTCTTGCCGACCTTACCTGAAACAGGGGTGACATTGGCAAAGTGAACCATTTTTTACAGTATGGGTGGTCAGCCTCATACAAACCTATAAGTCAAGGAATTTAATTATACTATGATAATATGTGTAATCTAATTATACTAAGAAAATAAAATCTGAACCGCAAATGAAGAAGAACTCACCCCTTACTTTTATTTAGGGGAACAATTGATTGACGGTTCAGCATAACTTTTCCTACATTCAGCCAAATTGTAACCTAGTCGTAAACGCTTGGTATTGGGTAGAGGGTTTGATTCCCATCGAAGCGCACAAAAATGTTATTTCATTTACAAATATGGTCTTTGTTTTTTTTTTTAATTAATCTGCAAAAACCGGTCACCAAAGGTCATCAAACCTTATACTAATTGGGTTTTGCATAAGCATTGTCGTGTATGTTCCTTGACTTATAGGTTGGTATGCAGCTGACCACCCATGCTGTAAAAATGGTTCACTTTGCCAATGTCACCCCTGTCTCAGGGAAGGACGGCAAGAGTTGCAGGGTGTATGTCCATTAGAGATTTAGCTTTTATGTTGTAGGTTCACATGAGGCATGTGCAAGCGCGAACTTATACGTGTCTGGTTGTGAGAATGCATGTAATGTGAATCTTCAATGTAACATATCTTTGCAACTTAGATAAGATTAGATTAGATTAGATTGTCCCTTTTTATAAGCAAAGACAAAGCGTGCAGAAGGCTTTTGTGGTGTGATTCACAAACAACTCCCACCAAATAAATCAAAGGATAAAATAATGCATTAATTAATTTTTATAAACAGTGTCTAATAGGCAGCTTTGTAAAACACGGCGAACTACATGTTATGTACCGTTAACCGCAAGAAATATTTTTTATAAACTACATTTCGAAATGTTCACTTTTACAGGTTGTCAATTTTTAATAAGAATAAATTCACATCATACATATTTGATTTTATATTGATACTTTCCCAAACATCACATTTTTGCATCGCTCATTTTGTATGGTATCAAATAAACGGCAAGCTGGACGCCTGTTACTAACTTTTTTCAACTCGGAGAAATGTATTTTTCAGAATGAAACAATAACATAACTTTTTGACTGCAAGTCCATCCAGCCCTTCAAATGGGATACAATTACTACTTCAAAACTAATGAAATAACAACAATATGGTGTCATTCGATTTGAGGAAATATCGAATATTTCGAAAATTTGATTTTCGAAATATTGAAAAAAAAAATTGACCTTAGAAAGTTTGGCAGTTGACACAACTTTTCTTTTGAGATATTACATAGATCCTTGAATATATTTTTTAAATCATTCAATCTTACATTAATGATACGTATATATAAATCATTTGTGCGATTAATTACGTTTTTGTCATTTTCGAGTATTAATTGTATTTTCATAATCTTACTAAATTTGATTGAATAAATTTATTTTTGACAGTTTTATTGGCTTTTTTTGTTTCTTAAATAATAATAATAAAATTGTGGCCATTTTTATACAATTTCTAATGTTAATTCAATTTGTTGCAATTATGTAGGTAGGTACTTGTTAACAATCCAAAAAACTGAATTAAAAAATACTCATCTTAATCTTTATAAATTGTGTTTTTATACATCAAACGGGCACTTTTCCATACCCTTATATAATAACAGTACGTTTTTGTTTGCTGCTAGTAGAATATAGAATATAAAATGTAGGTAGATGTTATTATTTTTGTGCTTTGAGTTGTCTGCCTCGGCTTATTGTTGTTTGTTTTAGTTGTAAGTTTTGAGTTATTCTCGGTTTCCATTTATTTATTTTGTCCCTTTATCTTAGCTTACGTTTCCACCGTAAAGAACTTTACATCAGAGTGTTTTTGAATGTTTATCTTTTTAGTTTTTTTTCTCCTCTTTTTTACTCAAAGTGAGCGTGATGCTTATTTATATTATTTTATTTTTTATTTCTGTTTACGTCTTTGGTACACACAGAATCCGGGAGGATGGGGGAAGATGTTACATGCTTTTTTAACGAATTTTGTGGGATGAAGTAAGAACGAACATCTGAACTGGTTAAGCATTTGTTTAGGAATATAGTTGACATGATGTTATATAATTTTTTGCTAATGCTAACCTATTCGAAAGCAAACGTAACGTTAGATATAACAGTTTAATATTTATTGGATACGGCCAAACTCGTTTTATTTAATTAGTATTAATTTTATTTTTATTTTATGTCTTCTTTATCTTTTAACGACCCCGTGATCATCTTTTCATTATTTCATATTTTATCTTGTTCAAATTGTATCCATTTTATTTTCCAGACCGGCTGCAAAGCATTTCAAAATAACTGATATCCGCTGTCCCATCCATCCAATTCTCTTACTATTTTTCTGTGTTTTTGACAAGCCAAAAAATAAAAAAATAATAAAGTTTGACCGGGCCGATGCATTGCGCTGATCAAAGGTGTCACACAGCTAAAAATGAAAATCCAATCATACCTCATACTCGAGTCTAAATTTCCTAGTGGAACGATACAACTTTTTTTGACTTGCCTCAATTTTCATTCCATAAATTAACCACACCGGAATGGAGTAAAAACTTAAATTATTTGGAAAATACATTACGCAATTGGGCGAAATTTGCAAACTCATTTTTACCCCCGTATTCACGATCAAAACTGGCACTTACTTAAGGGCAAACTAGCGCTTAGATTGGGGAAATTCATTTCAAGAACAATACTTAAGGTAAAATTAGCGCTCAAGCGCTCCAAAAACTAGCACTTAGATAAGTAAGGTCGACACGTATATTAACCAACGCTTAAGCGCTGTCAAAATATTCCGTCATATTTCATTGTTATCACATTTTTTGTTTGATTGTGAATTTACATGAAAAAATTAATTCTTACTATAAACATGATTTTTACGAGTGTAATAACATTGTTTTGACGAGTTTATTTACATTGCTTGACCATCAGAATTAGGTTTGTTCTCCGGTATGGTCTAGGACTATTGCAGTATGCTGCAATGACAGATGAACTGTCAAAATATTCCGCCGCATTTCATCAGCACATTTTTTGTTTGGTTGTGAATTATTTACATAAAATAATGAATTCTTACGATACAGTTGACTTCAACGAGAATAATTACATTGTTTTGTTCAAAAATAGTGTCCCAAGAAAATATATCAGAGACTGTAAAGACCCATTTACGTATTACGAAGAGGAAGAATTTAGAAGACGTTTTTGATTGAAAAAATGCGTCGTTCTGTATACAGTTTTGCCGTTGCTCATTGAGGGTTGCAAAGCCAACAATTTCTTCGATCTGTTATTTTATCTTCTATTACAGGTTTTTCTTTAATCAGAGCCACCAGCAGCTCCTTTTCCGCTGGAGAAAACAACATCTTTTTGGCTCTGAAATCGATCAAAACACTTTACATTGGATATTACATAAATGTATTTTTAAAAACTAATAGAAATTGTAAGCAAACAAATTCGTACTTACGGTTTACTTAAATTAGAAATTGCGTTATACGTACTTATTTGTTGTAAAAGTTTTATGCACAGCTGATATGATATTGAAATTTGAAAGAAACGGCAATGATAAGAGTGAAGTACGCCGAATATCGGTCGGAAGGTACTGACCAATTACAGAGCTGGGTTTTTTCGAGAGCCAATGACAAACCCGTACGTCTCCTGGGGGTTGGGCACTAGGCTGATTACTGCTTGAGTGTTCTTTGTGAAACAAAACGCTCCAGAATGTCGACCCTTGAGTAAGTGTAGCGCTTGAGTTAGGCACTTAAATCAGTTTTGATCGTGAATACGGGGGTTAGTATGAATTATAAAAATGGAGAAAAAAGAGTCAGCACACAAGAAAGGCGTCAATGAATATTATAAAGTCCATACTTGAAAAAATGACACAAAATGCTCAAACGGAAATATCTTCAGATTTCTTGATTTGAACAGCCAATTTTTTTTAGAAAATTAAATATATATATATATATATTTATATATATGTATATAAGTAGCCAACATTGAAGGGTAATTTTTATAATATTGAGTTTTACCTTCTTATTTGTCTTTTATTTTCTGTTTGCTAAATGTTTTGTTAGCCCTGCATTAATAAATGACCATGTGACGCATAAACAGGCGAATATTTTCGATATCTTTTCGTGGTTAATAAATATAATGCGTCCTTACGGGACAGTTACATTTAATATACAAAGCAGCAAAAGGATCGTTGGGATCCGTCAAAGGCTTGCGTGTGGCGATTTGAAGGTATAAAATTGCAATAAATGTACTCGTAGTTTAGAACTGTTGACGTGAATGAATATAAGGCGTTAAATCTGCAGTACAAGTATTAGTACTAGAACAAAACCTCGTAGTAGATTTTAGAGGAAGTAGCTTACTGAGTGAAACACGTGTCGAGCTTTGTCGACTTGGGCATTCTCACAGTTATATCTTTGGTCAATTTTGAATTATCAAAATTACAAACAGTCGTGAAGAAAGTTGTGTATTAATATATAATTAAGAGTCGATGGAGATAATAGCTGGCGGCCTCTGGGCGCTGGATCACATCCGGCCCTGTACCGGAGCGTGTTTAAATTTGAATGAAGCCGTAATATTTCCGCGAACGAAGAGTAGCCGGGCGCGAAGATGAAAGCGCCAGCGTTATAAATATTATTACAATAATCCATTTAATTATCGGCGCGGTGTCTTTAACGCGACCGCGTGTTAATGACTGGGGCCGCTTTATTTATTGGGGATAAATGCGGCACATCAAACGGCGTCGGGGCGGCCGCTGCGGCCAGCTACAAATCAATCTCTCCCGCGTAGCAGTCACCCTGAACCAGAGACGTCTTCTTCATCCTCGCAGCCATTGAAGGATGGCCCACTGCGCTAACTAGCTGACTACTGACCAGCAGAAGTCTCAACACCCAGAACCAATCAATTTCTCCCGCGTAGCAGTCACCCTGAACCAGAGACGTCTTCTTCATCCTCACAGCCATTGAAGGATGGCCCACTGCGCTAACTAGCTGACTACTGACTAGCAACAGTCTCAAGACCTAGGACAAATCAATCTCTCCCGCGTAACAGTCACCCTGAACCAGAGACGTCTTCTTCATCCTCACAGCCATTGAAGGATGGCCCGCTGCGCTAACTAGCTGACTACTGACTAGCAGAAGTCTCAAGACACCGAACAAATCAATTTCTCCTGCGTAGCAGTCACCCTGCACCAGAGACGTCTTCTTAATCCTCACAGCCATTGTAAGATGACCCACGGCGTTAACTAGCTAACTACTGACTCGCAGAAGTCACAAGATTCAGAACCAATCAATCTCTCCCACGTAGCAGTCATCCTGAACCACAGACGTCTTCTTCATCTTCACAGCCATTGTAAGATGACCCACTGCGCTAACTAGCTGACTATTGACTCTCAGAAGTCTCAAGACACAGAACCAATAAATTTCTCCCGCTTAGCAGTCACCCTGAACCAGAGATGTCTTCTTCATCCTCACAGTCATTGCCACTGTGCGTATACGCTAAGCAACCCCTAAGAAGTGTTGTCCTAAGAGCTAGGAAAAATATACCCTCGTCTGCGTAGACTGTTGCTCTGGACCCGAAATGTTGGTTACAGAAATTATAGCTGAGTTTTCTGTCTTGCAGAGGTGATCTTGTGCTGTCTTATGATTCTAAATATGAGGTTTTAAAAAAAGTGTTTTTGGTCTTGCGATGAAAGACACCGTATTTAAATGGCTGACATTTTTGGGTGCACTACACTAAAAAAAACTCTCTTTTCTTAGTCGATCTTACTGGAGATTCTTTAGAGTGTAAAAGTAAAAACATTAAGATAATTTCGTAAATGACGCTTATTTAATAAATGGTTTACTGTAGCTGAATTTGATTATCTAGTTATCAATGATTATATTTTATAATACCAATTTTGTATTGGTTTACTCACTACTTGTTTTTTTTCCAAATTTAAAAAAAATCTTCATATTATTCAAACCAAACCTGTGTGTATATGCGTTATCGTTAATTATTTAAACCAGCCCTACATTATATGTGTAAGAAAATAAATTAATCAATAAATAAATCATTTTTATCCCCTTTGAGTTGATCTGTTTTAACTGATACCACTATTTCAAATAAAAGAATTATCATATTGAAAATTTCAAGCAAACCTATCGTTTGTAGTTTTTCCTTGACTTATAGGTTGGTATGAGGCTGACCACCTATACTGTAAAAAATATCAACAATGTTTCAGGGAAGGTCGGTTAGAGTTGCAGGGCTTATGTTTATTATGAGATTTTATTTTTACATATGTTATAAGTCCTCATGCGGCGTGTGTAAACGCCAAATAACACGTGTTTTCTGGTGGGAATGCATGTAACATGAATATTCAATGTAACTATCTTTGCAACTAGATTATACATTATAGACATTAATTACTTCGTATTGATCGCTGCATCTGAAAGTTATGAATTTCAGTAACTAATTAATAAAATAAATCAAAAATAGATACCTACAACGTTGTATGTCAAAAATCTTATCTAAAAATAATGTTTTTACCAGTAATGTTGCTCTAAACTTAACATTTTTAATTTCCATTATAATTACTGTTACAAAGTTAAGCTTTTTTTTCAGACTTTATTTAAAAATAAAATGCTTTATTCTATCAAGTAAATGGTTTCGTTCATTTTCATTTCACCACTTAACCTTCAAGAAGACTCATTTTATTTTTAAGTTTTTTCGTTGTAAATCCATGCTGAATTTATCTTCTTTCAATTCAATGATACAAAATGAGCATTGTTTAACATGAGATAAAATTTAAAAGTAGTTTTTGTCCATAATATAAATTTCATATATTTTATCAGCATGAAATGTTTATTTTTTATGGATTTTTAATCCTCTTCAGAAAAAACGTTAATCACCGTCCATTCCGAGCCGTGCCGCGGCCGCTCATTCTATTTATTCAGTTATTAAATAATATTATGCGGACCTCGCGAAGAAAACTGTTGACTCTCGACGAAAATTTTCCTACAGCTCAATTATTTTCGTTTATGCTCCGTAATAACAATAAAAAAAACTCGGAGCAATTTTTACTTATTTACATAAAAGCAGGTAAAGAAAGGCCTTGTTTGGACAGAGTGTTGGCTCGGTGCAGTTTAAGACCGAGGCACGGCCCAAAATTAAACCATTATTTATACCGTATCAGTAGAAAGTGTATGGTAAAAATATAGCACAAGTTACTACGTTATAAGCTCTCTGAAACGAGCAAAATCGGCACGTTGAAGACTCACATTCAAAAGAAAAGAAAATGGTTTTGTACGTATGTAGATAGTCAACCCGTAGTACAAAAACACGATGAGCTACTTAACTTAAATGATATGAAAAAGAAATGTTTAAAGATTTTTTAGTTTTCAGCAAATTTTTAGTAAACAATTTTTCTTAACTTTGTATTGTGCTGTATTGTATTGTGCTCAAAAACTAATTATCATTCCCTAAACTTTCATGTTTTTCAACCAAAAAGTCTTTATATTGTATTTAATTTGAAATGCATATCCTTGACAAAAAAATCTCACCAAGAAAAAGTTCTATCTTTGTAACATTTCCTGCTACAAATGGGTGGAAGTTTTGGAACCAAAAAGGCATTTATTTTTAAATAGATTAGTGAAAATATATATTTGTTAAGAATAATATCTAACCTTAATGAAAAACTCTGCAACTCTTGCTACCTGTCTCTGAAATAGCGGTGGTATTGCCAAAACTTTCTATTTTTACCGTTTTCATTTAATAGGTCATTTCTAACACGTTTCAGGATTTTCAGACCGTAGCCAATCGCCTCTTCAATACTTAATAATTTCCAAACATAATAATTACGGTGGATGTTATGTAAACTGAGCGGTCTGAAGGTGAGACCATATTTATTTCTGGCTTCGGCTTTATAACCTAATAAATTTCACATTATATTAGTAAATAATTCATAAAATATTACGCGGTATTTATGGATATGATCGCTGTGTGTAATCTGAAGAAAATCTGAATTGAATTTTCATGTCGATCAAAGATTTAGATTTGCTTGCCTTATTTTACTTGAATATTTTGTAATCCGTTTTTTTACTTTTTTTTTCAGGATATGAGCCTTGTGTTTTTTCTTCGTTTATTGCTGTTAAAGAAAAGCAACATACCAACGCATCCGCAGGCGCCCAACTCTCTTCTCTACCATTATTTTGTTCACTATCTATGGGAAACATTTTGTTTCTCATAATGAGTTCAAACATAAATTCACATTTACAAAATTGTGATGTCACACGTTGATGTGCTAAGGAAAAAGTTTTGTATAAGTTGCTGAGGACTGTACCTCCCATACAAATGTGAAGTTTGGGCGCCGAGAAAAAATACCTAATTTCAAATTTGTGCTGAATTCATTAATCAAAAATTCTAACTTTCAAGTTATTTAAAAATAATATGTTTAATTTCATGTTAGTAGTTTTTATTTCCCGTCTCTTCTTGGAATATGTGATGAGCGTGCGTAGAAATTTTATTAAAAAATCTCTTTTATTTTATCCATTCCATCTACGGCTCTTCTTAGAATCTTTAAGAAGTCAATGTACTTATACTACTATTCTTCAACTTGTGGTTAAATTAACCTATCATGATTCTACTTTTAGTTTTCTGGATGGTTTGAAATCAAATCGGTCATCGTCTGGAATCTAGATTTTTATCATCCTTGATTACTAATCAGATGGTACCTGGTTTGAGTCCCCGGCAGAAAACAGAAATACAATTTTTCCTGTGAGAAAATCCTGTGGATTGAGCAATTTTCTGCATATATCAAAACCATGCATATAAACTCAGTCTTTATTAAAGAATGCAAAGTCAAAAGGAAATAACGAATCTTGGTCTGTTTATTCTTCTTCTTTTGGTGCCACTTCTATTGAAGATCAGCGATCATTATGGCTACCGAAACAGGGACTTGGTGCTTTTGTTGATCTTAAAAAACAGTGTAATTGTTGATTACATTTAATTAATTGAATTTAACGGTTTAATGCGTTATGTGAAAGTGAAAGGATAAAATTTATTGTGAAAAATTATGAATTGATTTGAAAGGATGAAAAGAAGAATAAGAACTCTAGGGTGGCTTTTATCCGTCCCTAGCGCATTTAAGACAGGTGCAATACGGTCAAAAGATCAGTTGTAAAAATGCTTGCCTTTCATGCCAAAGGACTAGGACTCGATCTCCACCAAGTGTGTCAGAAATGATTTTCCGTTTCAGTGTTTATTTCAAACCCAAAATAAATAAAACCGGCAAAATTAACTCAGCCTTCACAAGAAATGGTAATCAGCCTCCTTCAAGAGGTGGAAACTCCCGCTTCAAATGAAGCGTTTGGTCTCAAAATAAATAAGTATAAATATTAAGGCAAATAAGTCCTAGATGGTCCTATCAATGTTTACCATATACTTTCATTGTCTTTCATCTTGAATGGGTGACGAAAACAGAATACAAACACACGAGTGTGCTCAGCGAGAGATTCCCATGGAAGGCCGCGTCGGTTTTTCAAGCGCACAAATCAAAAGGCACCTTCGCTCCCAAAGCAAAGGCGCAACACAATATGAGAGAGCGTCCACCCGCACCGCGGTCGTTAAACACTTAGGCTGTCCAAAGTAATTGCAGTTTATTGTCGTAATTATCCCTCCCCCCCCCCCATCCCGTAACCGCCGAACCGAGATCCGCCACTGCCCCTATCAAACCGATATAAGAAATACAAATTAACAATCCTCGAGGTTTCGAATTTTTATTTGTACAATAATAACTGAGGATTATTTCTTGAGCACATTTTTGGGTGTACCAAGTCGTCAAAGACCTCTGCAAATATCTGTAATCGTTATGCAACTTGAAACTAAGTCACGCATATGCTGCAACATCTTACCTCATAGTGCTCGAAGGTGTTGCATGTAGCGTGTGGAACCTATTCATTTTTGCAAGTAAGAAGGCTGGTCTTACGCCAACCACTCCAGTTGAAGTGGGGGTTTCCTAGCTCCCGAGAGGTTTGGTACTCATTTCTTATGAAAGCTGACCTTGCCGGTATTTTTGTATTGGGTTTTGGAGTAAATACCGAAACGGGAAATCATTTGTGACACACTCGGTGGGATTCAAGCTCAAGCTCTCGGCATGGTATGCAAGCACCCTACCAACTGAGATATCGACCGGACAATCCTAATATATTATAATATTATTTGTTATTATTTTTAGTACCATAACAGGGCATAAGCTGAAACGCGTAGAATTCCTTTGTAAATTCTTCTCATAATGTCATACATTTGGTCATACCGTACTCCATAGCTTTGGGTGAGTTTCCATAGGCATCATGTGAACTTTAAACCCGCAGTGATCTTTGTTCCCACCTCTAGTTATCGAACAAGATAAATGTACTCGTCTCCGGGTTAGTTATTAGGTTATTACTTATTGTGAGCGGTCATACAAAATTATGTAATTTATGTGAATTGTACACCTGAGCCATGGCAAAGATAAATTTTGTATCCTGGGATGTTATTTTATTTATTCATCTTTAATACTTACTTACCTACAAAGGAATTATCTTATTTGTATCTCCTTTATTTATGTATGTACATTAAAAATAATATTATGGTGTTTTTTTTTAATAAATTAATTAAATAAATGAACAATCCGTTTTGTAGAAATTAAATTCTATAAGTTTTTCTTGAATATTTATGTCAAAAAAACCTGTTGTTACTTCAGGTACGAATGAAAAACCTAAAACCATTATTGTAAACAGTATGTAAATAAAAGTAATACAGTATGGGTGGTAAGACCACCCATACTGTAAAAAAATATTCACTTTGCCAATGTCACCCCTGTTTCAGGGAAGGTCGGCAAAAGTTGTGGGGCTTATGTTCATTTGAGGTTTGGATTTTATTTGTAATTGCATTCAGCATTTGTAAGCGCGAACTACACGTGTTGTTTTGTGGGCATACATCTGAGAGCTTTAAATGAATATATCCTTGCAACTTAGATTAAAGATTATATTATAGATATGTCGACAGTTAAAAGGCAATAGGGCATAACCGACATAAACTAAATTGTTCAGCAGAGCAGTTTAAAGTTTGACATTGCAGAAAAATGGCATATAACTTTTTTATTTTTTATCATATCTATCGTTAAATTAAAACAGCTCTAAAATTAAAAAAATAAAGGCATTTATTGGCATTTCTATTAATGTAGTTTTACGATATTTTACGATTTTTTTTATTTCAAAGCGCCTTTAGGACAAAAAGGTCAAAATTTCGCCAAAAATCGGTTACACCAAAACCATACTTTAAAAACGTAGTTGTTTGCTTGGGCATAAACAACAAAACAATAATCGTTGAGCCATGAGAGTGCATTTGAAAGAGCGGGAAATTATAAGTAGGATAGCATTCATAGCTCATTTTTAACCAAAACGTCGCTTATCTACTTCCTTTTAACCGTCCATATGAAATTTTGCATCCTGAACATTTATTTTATTTTTTTAATTATTTTTTGAAGATCATTTAGATATTGTTTTGAAGGTTGGCCTAAAATAGATACCAGATCTCTAACAAAAGATTTGGTATTTATTATGACAAATGTATTCTGCTACTAAGAAAATAATAATTGAACAAAGTTTGTAATTTTTTAAATACATATAATTTTAAGTAGCTCATCAATCTAATCTAACCTATCTAACCTAAGTTGCAAAGATATGTTACATTGGAGATTCACATTACATGCATTCTCACAACCAGACACGTACAAATTTGCGCTTGCACATGCCTCATGTGAACCTACAACATAAAAAGCAAATCTCAAATGGACATACACCCTGCAACTCTTGCCGTCCTTCCCTGAGACAGGGGTGACATTGGCAAAGTGAACCATTTTTACAGCATGGGTGGTCAGCCGCATACCAACCTTTAAGTCAAGGAACAATATCAATATTTATAAGAAATTCGCAAGCTTATATAAACACGCGTAGCTCAAGGAAACATGAAACCTCAAGTTTATATTAGAAAATACATATATTTTTACGCATACGCTCTTAAAGTGTAACTTTTACAATCCCTTCTGCTTTCGCTCTACTGCAGTTATTATGCTGATACAAATTTCAGTAGAGCCCGCACACAATATGCAATTTTATTATTTTCGCTATGTCCGCACTCCGTATTCATACATTGTGCATTACGACGTTCATTTGAATGAGCTCAGTTACCAAGAGTGAGCCACTGAAAGGGTATTATTAAAAAAAAACTCGGGAAAGCTTCGCGAACCCCTTTTGATTGCCATCACAGTCATTAGAGCGGCGAGGAGTGCGCAATGCCCCACTCGGAAGGCAATATTATTATCCTAATAAGAGGCAGAAAACCTCAGGCTAGTGGCTCTCAGCTGGTGCAGGGAAACCAGCACGAAGAAGCACCCTCATAACTCGAGCTTGGTCAAGCATGGCAAGAACTAATTAACCGTTTAAGGTGACGTGTAAAAAACTAAATTGTATCCTGCACCCCATGTACAAAACTAAACGCTAAAACTCAACAGCAAAAAAAATAGTTTCCATATATTTTTGGGGCGACGCTGTGGCCGAGTTTAAACGTGAAATTTCATACTTGAGGAACTGGCAATGAATGAAAACACTCGACAAAGAACACTGCAAGTTTTTTATACAAAGACGTAATTTGCATTCAGAAAAAGGCGACATAAAATGCGAGTCCTTTTTTTTTGTCACCCTGAGATTACTTTAGCGACACAACCTGGATTTAAAGAAAATGGAATTTGGAATGTTTGTGGTTGTAGCTATTTGGAAACTGTTGTAAATAAGTGACTTATCTTTCACCTGTTTATCTTTTTACTTTACTACAAAGTTAAACTAACCCACTTAATCATTTCTCAGTTTTTTCTCTATCGATAATTGTCATTGTATCAATTCAATCCAATATTTTTTACTTGCTTCATTTTCTGTGAAACGTTTTCCATATGAGCGTTGCATCGACTTGAAGATGTTGATAATAGAGCATGAGTCCATTAATCCACATCTAATGTATGCACCCATTGACCAAGGAAAACCAATTCAAAATATTGACACATTAATAAATTTCCCAAATCCCAATCTAGAATAGCTATTTTCAGTATGCAATGCGCATTTATATGCAGCAAATAATGCGCTGCCAGTTAGCTCGATAAAGCTGTTAACATAATATTCGAAAATCATGTAGTGAGCGATGCAAGGGTTTGAGCGATTTGTACTAAAATTGTTATTGCGTTCGATCTGTGATTCCTTGATTTCCCGGCCGGGCCGCATTTTAACGCTTTGGTAAATAATTGACTTTATTTCAAAACAATAAATTTTAATGCGAATCGCGGAAAGGCTATTTACACCGCAAAATTCAATATGCAGGGGATATGATTCGGTCAACAACGATAAAATCAGGTGATGGATGAATTTAAAGTTAAGTCGAACATTCAAACATTATAATATTGTTATTCTGGAATTTTCTACATCCACGTATTACGAATCTTGTTGTGGAGATTTGAGAATAGCTTATTCCTACCAGCACTGAGGTACTGACGTGAAACTCGGACAATGAGCGATTGTGAAATGAATACAGTATGCATGTTGGAAATGAAAAATTTATAAGTGTGACGGAAAACTTTGAGGGAATGCAAGCAGCAGCAAAACGAGAAAGTAAGAATACAAAAAAAAAACCTGAAAAAGAAATGGTTTGTAGTCGGAGGAGAAATGGATAAAATATAAGACGAATTTGAAAAGCTAGAGTGAAAGAAAAAGATTTCAAATCTCTTGATGAGATTAATGAAATTAAAAACTATGACTCGAATAGAGTAAGCGTCAAAGAAAAATTTCGTGCAAAGGAGTGATCTAAAATATATGAAAGATTAATGGAGCTATTATATATATTATTTAAATGTTTGACAGGTTGTTATTTAATGTTATATATATAATAATCTATAATCTAAGTTGCAAGGATATATTCATTCAAAGCTCTCAGATGTATGCCCACAAACAAACACGTGTAGTTCGCGCTTACAAATGCTGATTGTGTACTTACAAATAAAATCCAAACCTCAAATGAACATAAGCCCTGCAACTCTTGCCGACATTCCCTGAAATAGGGGTGACATTGGCAAAGTGAGCCATTTTTTACAGTATGGGTGGTCAACCTCATACCAACCTATAAGTCAAGGAATAATGTAATGTTGTTTGTTATATTTCCAAATTGGCAGACAAGCAAAGACAGAAATCTAATATGTATCCGAAAATTGAAAAATGACATTTTATGTTCCCCGTGACATTTACAGCTTGTGTAATTTTCTGTCAAAATCCTGGATGCTGACTTTGAAATCTAATTGACTTATATAATATCTGAAGGACATACACAGTTACACACATGATTGTAACTCTTTTAGAATCTTAAAAATCGAAGTCAAATTTACAACAAGCGCGAATTTCAACAAAATCATGGCAAGTGTACACGAGTGGAAAATAATCAGTGGTACCATAACAATTCTTACTGGGAATCCAACCTGTGGATTAATCAAATCATTGCAAATAAAGTGTTTGGAGTGCGAGCAATATAACTTTCAAATATTGTTAAAAGTCATCTTCGATCGGTGACAATGTACAAGCTTACTAAAAATACAACGCAAAACGCTATTAACCTACATATATCGTGTGACTTCTTGCCGCGTTTTCCTCGAAGAGGTCACAATTAGCGAGTGGAACCTATTTACTTTTACAGGTGAGGGATCTGGCCTCACACCAACCACTTCAGTTGAAGTGTGAGTTTCCCAGCTCCCCAAGGGTGCTGGTACTCATTGCTTGTGAAGGCTGAGTAAACCTTGTCGGTATTTTTATTTTGAGTTTGAGATATAAACACCGAAACGTAACATCATTTCTGACATTCTCGGTGAGATTCGAACCCGAGCTTTAGTCAAGAAGTGCAAGCCAACTGAGCTATCGACCTGGCATTCTGCTGGGTCGCTAAGGAAAAGGCATGCAAATATGTTATTATTGATTGCTAAGGACAGCAGTCCTATACAAGACTGCTTTGTATAGGACTGCTGTTTGATCGCCGAGAAATGAGTTTCAAATTGAAGAACGTTCGGACTTCATTGTAAAAACATGTCCTAACTCAAACATACATACGAGTACAATAGGGAAATAAAAACTTTTTTTTTTGTCAATTCTAATCTAATCTAATCTAATTTGCAAAGATATGTTACATTGGAGATTCACATTACATGCATTCTCACAACCAGACACG
Source organism: Agapetus fuscipes (assembly GCA_951799405.1). NCBI lineage: Eukaryota > Metazoa > Arthropoda > Insecta > Trichoptera > Glossosomatidae > Agapetus > Agapetus fuscipes. The sequence goes on from OX637332.1 coordinate 21,692,150, forward strand.
TACAAGTTCGCGCTTGCACATGCCTCATGTGAACCTACAACATAAAAACCAAATCTCAAATGGACATACACCCTGCAACTCTTGCCGTCCTTCCCTGAGACAGGGGTGACATTGGCAAAGTGAACCATTTTTACAGCATGGGTGGTCAGCCGCATACCAACCTATAAGTCAAGGAACACACACACACGACAAATTACATTTTATACATCACTAAATAATAATATCTAAATACAAAATATCCATTTACAAATAAAAACAAATTCCAATTTAATAAACCCTAGCCGCCAACATTACAGATCAACCGCCATTTCTTTCTGTCCTTACATACTTCTTTCATTTCCTCCAGAGTCATAATTTTCTTCATACAGGCTCTTCTTTTATTATGACTCTGGATATTCCATTCATTCGCAATTTCGGATATTTGGTCCATCCATACCTTTCTCGGTCTTCCTCTACCACGACATCCAATTCGACAGTCAATTAAATTTCCTTTTTATTTGCTTATCTCAAAACTTCTGGAATTTCATTTATATTTGTTTTTTTACAAAGCTATTTATGTTACACAAATCGCTGCCTTAGTTCTTGTTTATCGTATACGCCATTGAGAAAATTTTATATGAAAAATGTATGCATGTGTACTGGACCAATGTGTCTTATGAAAACAATAAATTCATTTAAAAAATATTTAAAAGAACTCTCACATTATCGAGTTTTACGGTTTTTCTTAGCTCAGATTGTGTAGAATTTGATTCATAAGATAACTGCATGAAAAAGTCATATTTGACAAGATTGGCGTATACGATAAACAAGAACAGGGGGAGCGAAATGGCGTTTGAATTTACGCGCCAAAACGCTTTTTTGGATTGAATTTTCATATGTGACGTCATTTTCTTTTTGTTCATCTTATAGCCATCACAATACTAGCAGGGGGCAAGAAAATGACGTTACGGGGGCAGCAAATTCCGTTGACGGACCGCATATCCATTTCGAAACCGGTCAAAATTTTCAAAAGTTATTTTTAAAATTTTAAATCATATTTTATTTTGGACTTGAATCCAGGACCTTGTTAATTTATGCTTATGATAATTGTTCAAAATTAAAGAACTTTTTTCCAAATTCCTCACTATTGCAAATACCCTTTAGTCTTGCAAAACAAATCATATTTTTCACAAACACCGTGTCCCCGATCAGAGATGAGTTATTATTTGGTTGTGAGTCGCGAACTGAGACTGGAGCGGTATCTGATCGCTGTTTATCGGATATTTATTAGTCTCCATTATCCGCTGAGGCCTGCACCTCGAGTATACAACTTTACTTTCCAACTCAACTTTAGCGTTTTTACAAAAATGCCTCTACATTAAAACGCGCACTAGAGACGCTGTTCTAGCATTCATACACATTTTTTGTAAACGCTACGGTTGTGCATTTGAGGTACTGCACAAATCCGACAAAGGCGGGCCGCTTGATTATACTGTGGACCTCTTTTTCTTGTAACTTCTTGCCGCGTTATCTCCGAAGAATTTCGCATGTGGCGAGTGGAACCTATTTATTTTTACAGGTAAGAGGGCCGGCCTCACGCCAACCACTTTAGTTGAAGTGGAGGTTTTGCAGCTTTCAAGTGGACTGATACTCATTTCTTGTGAAGGCTGAGTAAACCTTGCAATACGAGTCAAAAGTAAAGAGGTGAAGTGGTTTTGAGAACCATACTGATGTGTGATTACTTAACAAAAACCTAGATTCCTTGACTTATAGGTTGGTATGAGACTGACCACCTATACTGTAAAAAATGGTTCACTTCGCCAATGTCACCCCTATTTCAGGGAAGGTCGCCAAGAGTTGCAGGGCTTATGTTCATTTGAGATTAAGTGTTTATATTGTAGGTCCACATGTGGCATGTGTTAGCGCGAACTCAAACATGTCTGCTTGTGGGAATGCGTTTAATATGAATCTCAAATAATATATATCTTTGCAACTTAGATGAAGATTATAGATAGATGATTCACTGTGGCATATATTTAAAACTTCTTCAGACATGAGAAAGTGCACTTTTGAGAGCAAGGAACCCCCCATACCATGGTCAGCCTCACATGAACCTAAAATTCAAGGAACTAAAAAAAAGAATAATTTCTGAAAAATGTATGAAGAACTCCATTTAAAAATATGTGTATAAAAAATATGAAAACAAACACTGAATAGGTAGAAATATATGTAGAATCAATCAGTGTTTGTTATCATATTTTAATATTTTTTAACTAGAATTAATTTAACTTAATGTAAAAAAGAGAACGTGTATTTATTTGTTTACTTCCCTGTGAATTGCAGGCTTTCGCATTTGATAATATTTTTTTGCACGCCACAAACAGCGCCCTTCACACCGTCCACACTGCGAATTTAAAACACACGCCGGCCATTCCGCATGCCCCGCGCGCGGCCAGGTAGCGTAAATTGATACGCACATGATAGCCCGCAGTCAGCTGTCACAAATGGTCTCGTTACATAACGAATGGATTGCATTTGGCAAACAAGTGTAGTGTTGAGTTTTCGCACGTTCGCGGGATGCGCACGTCGCCATTGCAACCCTGACAGCCCCGGCGCTTGCGGCTGACACATTTTGTTTATCAGCCGAAAAACACCAAAATATTGTTCCATTTTCCTTCGTTTACCGCAGAGCAAACTGTCACACAGCGCAACGGGAAATTTTATATTGTTGTAGTGTACACTTAACGATGATGGTTTACAAATGCGACTTTGTTGTGTGTGGTTTAATATTGTGTCAATAATTTATTTGCGTGTTATTATAAACCAAAAAAAAATTAAATGCATACTAATGCGCACCGATCTATGGAAAAGAAGTAGATGGAGCATCAGAAACTTTAGACGTGACAAATTGCTGATGTCCTAGAGCAGGGGTCTCCAAACTATTTTACCCAAGGGCCGTATTGAAATTTCGAGGTGGTATGGCGGGCCAACAGGGTCTGGGTGACTTGTCCCCCAGGGTGGAAAAATTTGAAAATTTGACACTTGGAAACAGTGGTTTTAAGCATTTCCAGTCTATTTTTACAAATAAATTCAAGTTGTACATTGCTAGTTCGCGCGGCCGATCTTTCCGTTCTGAATATCTAAAACAATTATTTTTTTATTAGCGTCTACGGGCCGGACCAAATCCTTTCGCGGGCCGCATTTGGCCACGGGCCGTAGTTTGGAGACCCTTGTCCTAGAGCGTCAACGAGTTCTCAATTAATGTGGACTGTGAAATAAACATTGGCGTTGTCTTACGTCTCTTTTTTGACGTATGACGCTTTTCTCTCGTGTTGTTTTATTTTCATTGTAAACCTTTTTCGTTTCGTGACACATACCTTATTATTGGGAAAAATCACTTACGCTGTAGGTATATATATTTTATTTAGATCGATGCCTGAACGTCTTGGAAATACTGCAATATTTATAAATGAAAATTTTACATGTTGTTTAAATAGTATAGGTATTTCATTTGTTACATTTTCATTTTTCAAAATTAAATATTGTTCATATCCTGATAATCCGTTAAAAAGTTTGAAAGTTGCATAAAATAAGAAACACTTCGTGAGTAGAGAAATCCTTTTGGGTATTTAAAATTAATTCGTTTCACACGCCAAATCTTCTTATTCTAAGACAAAAAATTGAATGGTGATAGTGCACAATTTTAACCAAAAATATGCGTTTTAATCTTTACATGTGCTTTCAGGTATACGTCGACATAAACAATGGCTTTTTTTACAATCCCATTATTTTTAATTACATTGTATTATAATCCGAATGAAGCTTGTTAATCCAACCAAGTTCATGGAAACACCTTCCCCACCATCGACCAGTACCCCTAGATCCTAGGGATACTTCTAGGGCCTAGTAAACATAAAGTTGAACCATAAATCTATGGAAACTAGAACGTTCACTAGATAATGTGATGTTCAAATTTATGTAATTTTGTTGAACGCTATGGTATGGTCCAGCTTTAAACTTGGAGTATAGCGACCCTATAATAAAATATTGCGTACACTCACCCCGATTGCGTAAATCGAAAAAATCTATGAAAACTAAATCCCGCTCTAGCAGTGCCATCGTATATTACATACACTTTTCATTTTCGCATTCGGTGTGAGATTTACGCAGTGTTTTATTCTGAGCGTGTGTCACGTTTACACCCGTTTAGCGCTCCGTATTTTTGCCCGGTATTTAATAAATGAATTCCGTTTGATGCATCGTCAGTTGTCGCTTATCGTTGCACTTAATTGATTGCATTTGTTATTTTTGACACCGATAGGAAATTCGCTAAAAACATCCGCATTGTTATTTAATATCGGGCTCAGCGCCGCGACGCGACACGTAGTGTTTATTGAAATAATTGCACCGCATTTTATACAACTCGTTTTCGCAATAAATACCGAGCGATTTATAGGAAATGCCACTGAGTACTTGCACTTTTAATCGGCTGCTAATTGTTTTTTTTTTTTTGTTTTTTTTTGTAAATAGATTTGTGAACCTATTCTGCCTGGCTAGTAACAGGTATTAATATCATCAATTAATAATTGAGTATTGTATATTTTAATGAATTATTAATTAATAATTACCCAATGACATCTGCTGAACCAGGATCAAAGTTATGGTAAAATGACCCAAGCGGGGATCGAACCAACGTTATTCTATTCCAAATACGCTAGAGCAGTGGTTCCCAAACTATGGTACGCGTACCACCAGTGGTACGCGACGCTTCTTAAGGTGGTACGCAAGCAGCCATGGCCATAGGAAATACATAGTAAATAATAAGATGAAATGTTTTTCAATTTCGCGCTTAAAGTTAAGTACAATTGAGCCAAATATTTCCTCTTTTGTTTCGAACATGCAGCACCATTTTTCAGACTAAGACAGGCCTGTCCCGCCACGATTACAAAAATACTAAATCTGGCCCTCCACAATATTATGTTGGACACCCCTGCACTAAGAGTATTGCATTTTTTTTCTATAATAAATAAATAAGCTTAATGTTTTCATTAACAGTTGCAGTTTTTATTACTTTACCACTTGAATGATTTTTTTAACAGTTGCACTTCAGTGGTACGCCACTGATTTATAATCTCATTAGTGGTACGTGAAATTAAAAGTTTGGGAACCACTCCTTCGGCCATGGCATCGATATATTTTTATTTTTATTTATTTATAGTTTTTCATAATTAAAACTAAATAGATTTATTAACATTCAAATTTTAAGTGTTGTTCAATGACGTTTGTGGGTAGTTGTAGATAATGTATTAGATGATGAAGTATTTATATCTTTGAGGCTAAAAGAAAATGGTCCGACCAAGTCCGGTCGATAGCTTAGTTGGTAGAATGCTTGCGCTCTATGCCAAAGAGTCAAGATTCGATCGTCACCAAGAGTATCTATCTATAATCTATGTTGCAAGGATATATTCATTCAAAGCTCTCAGATGTATGCCCACAAACAAACACGTGTAGTTCGCGCTTACAAATGCTGATTGTGTACTTACAAATAAAATCCAAACCTCAAATGAACATAAGCCCTGCAACTCTTGCCGACATTCCCTGAAACAGGGGTGAAATTGGCAAAGTGAACCATTTTTTACAGTATGGGTGGTCAACCTCATACCAACCTATAAGTCAAGGAATACGAGTAATAAATAACATTTAAGTATAAGAAAACAACAAAACCTTAAAAATAAATCTATACAAAAAAAGTCAAAAATGTATTATGCAAAAAATGTAGCAAGCTAATAAACCAACATTACAAATCAGCATTGCAGATTAGCCGCCACTTCTTCCTGTCCTTGCATATTTCATCATATGTATCAGAAATGATAATGATTTCTTCCTTTTCCGTGTTTATCAAACCTAAAATAAATTACTGGGAAGGTTTACTCAGCTTTCATAAGAAATAAAAACCAGCCTCTTGGGAAGCTTACCTATATCTTGTACAAAACTTGTATCAAATGCATGCCCAAAACAGAAACATGTAAATTCGCGCTTACAAATGCTGAATGTGTACTCACAAATTAAAGCCAAACCTCAAATGAACATAAGCCCTGCAACTTTTGCCGACCTTCCCTGAAACAGGGGTGACATTGGCAAAGTGAATCATTTTTTACAGTATGGACGGTCAGCCTCATACTAACCTATAAGTCAAGAAATAATGTACAAAAATATATAAAATTGATTGCCCAGTAATTGAAGTTTAGAAATTCATCACGGCTTAAACAAATACACCACAAATCAACTGTGATTCACTTTGCCTGTAATTGATGCAAATTTATCTGGCGCAGTTGACGCTTTCTATGTTATCTGGCGTGGTCGCGCTTGTCCATCTTCCATGTGCAGGAATTACCATAATCAAACAAATGTCAGAGCATTGTCAAATTTCCCGTATTGTCAATAATTATGCGAGCACAAATGAATTTATGGCGTCAAATACTTCCACAGTACCCGAAAAATTAATTATAACAAATAAATACTAGTTGGTCCGGTCGATAGCATAGTTGGTAGAATGCTTGCATTCCTAGAATTCGATCCCCACCGAGGGTGTCAGAAATGCTTTCCCGTTTCGGTGTTGATTTCAAACCATTTTTTTTTTGTTTTTTACTCAGCCTTCATAAGAAATTGGAACCAGTCACATGGAAATCTGAGAAACCTCCACTTTAAATGAAGTGGTTGGCGCTAGACTTACCACCTTGATTGTAAAAATAAATAGGTTCCACACGCCACATGCAATCCCTAAGGGGGCAATGCGGTAAAAAAAATGCACTAATAAGTGCAGCTTAGTTGCGTTTAGGTACTTCTTCTTCTTCTTCGTGTCAGCTTCACACCCTATTGGCCCAGTAACGAGCAATATCTACAGCTCTTTGGTTTCCCGCAAAGAGATCATCCATGGAGCAGCTTGTCGGACAGGAGGGACAACACCGCAGGTGCTCCATTGTTTGCTGAGCTCCACACTCACATAGTGTAAAGTCCTCCCGTCCCAGAAATCCCCAGGTCAACATGTTGGCCCGGGCTCTTCCAACATTGGTCCTCAATCTGTTCATAGATTTCCACACGGAAAACAATTTATACAATATAAGTTGCAAAGATATATTAGCAGGAAAGATGCATATTCAATGTATGCCCACAAGCAGATATCTATAAAATCGGTCTTACACACTCCGCATGTGAACTTACAAAATGAAAGTAATCTTGCCCCCTTTTCCTAAATTTCCTTAAAAGGGTATTCACCGATTAAAGGTGGCCAATTTCTACGATATTGGTGGCCTGATTGGGTGTTATATTTTTTGTTTTTCCTTGATTTATTTAGGTTAGTGTGAAGCTGACTACCTTTATATATAGTTTCATATGATCACTTTTAACTAATATCACTCCTTTTCCAGGGAAAACCTGAAACAAGTTGCAGAGTTTTTGTTCATTTGACGTTTGAATTTTTTTGTAAGTGCACGAACAAACACGCGTGTTTGGTTTGTGGGTGTGAATTATGAATATCCAATGCTTACATCTATGCAACTTAGATTATAGATAAAAGTGCAAACTACAAAATAAGTGATTACATTGCTCCTAACAGTGTAGGTATAATACATGTATTTTCTGTTTAATATGTAAGTATCTAATTATTATTGTATTGTTAACAAATGCATGAAAACGTGAGACTATATCGAGTGAATATTAGTCTTA